>OW240919.1:103278670-103538670 GCA_933207985.1 Pelobates cultripes
AAGACAGAGGGGGTATGCAAGAGATGCAAAGAAAAAGAGGAGAGAGGAATTGGAAGTTTGGGGACTCCAACCTCCATGCAGAGAGAGACATCCAAATAAGTTCCTGAGACTACCAATCGGATGAAATATCTACTCAACTGGTAATTATACTGGTTTCATTTAATTTAATTAAATTAATTAAAATGTATTAATAGCATTATATATGACTGGATAAAGCACGGTCAGATTTCCATATTAAAAAATCTTAGTTAACTAAGAATATATAGTTATAAATATTCCATTCTGCAGGTGGAATTAAGAATAATTATATATTGATGTGATATTATCACGTGTTAGCATACCGCTGTTTTTATCCAGGTGTATTGATTTGCTCTAAATTAAGATAGATATCTTTTAGACAAATTAAAAATCTGCTTATATAATATGTTAGATTCTCTTATTGGATGATTTCAGGAAACGACTAAAGACTGGGTTAAATGTTATTTTATTTAAAAATGACATAAGAATAGATCTTAACTACCTAGGAGATCTAGCCAGCATTGAAAGGGTTATTCTAACTGTCTGCTAAACTTTACGACCTTACGCTGCACTCTGAGGAATTCTGTTCTTCGCTGTGAAAAGTTTCACTTTCAACCTGTGTTAAAGATAGTCATAAATAATTCTTGACAGGAAATGCTATTTAGCCATTGAAACGTAATACCCATTTCTTTGTATTGCATATAATTTTGTACTGAATATTCATTGATTATTGTTATGCATGTTACATATAATATTATTATTATTAATTTGTCATATAAATAAAATCTATTTTTATACATTGTGATTATTTATATGAAATACTTTCCACTTAACACGATAAACGTTCTTTGGGATCTGAGAATTGAATTAGTGGGCAATTCTCACTGTTACTATTATTATCCCATAAATATTCCCACATATTGGAGGCACTGCTGAGATCGTTTAAGTTGAAATTGTATTTCATATATAATAATAATATTGGTGTAATTCATGCAATTTAATCTTGATATAGAAAAAAGTTTTGTATTGAGATTAAATCACTGTATAGAAATATGGCTGAATCCAGTAATACATCTGTAACAGATAATACTGAAATAATTGAAGACCTAAGAAAACATGCTCTAGTTCATATTCATAAACATATGAAAAATGATGCAACCTATGAGGTTTGGTTGAAAAGCATAGAATGGAAAGCTAAACACACCATTCTAACTGATGAACACATCATCATATATCTTAAAGAAATTGCTGAACAAAAGAACATAGAAAGGAAAATGGCGTACATAATACACTCTTGGCCTTTCTTTATGACAGCACTTCTTAAGGTGTGTGATGAAAACAAGTCACTAAATGCCAAATTGGACACGTACAGTGACGATTTGGGCATTCAAAATGGGAAATACCAAGATTTACTTGCTGAGCATAAAACTCGTCAGGCTGATCATGAAAAAGAAATGAAAGCTTTGATGGATAAATATGCACAGGAAATAAATCAGCTTAAAATGCAATTGGATGAGGATGAAGAGGAGAGTCAGAAATCAGGCAGTGAGGTTAGTAGTCATCATTCTGTGCCAAAAAGTTGCACAAAAATGCAAGAAAAGACTATCTGTAAATCCCCTCCTTATTATGATTTTCCCACACCAAACCAGGTTTTCATAAAACAGTCTGTAAGTAAAGGTGTGAGTAATTCTAAAAAATCACCTGTGGAACAAGATTCCCCATCTCATGACATTACCAAACCATCTTGGCAATCTTGGGCAGAACAATTTGAAAAAGCTGTCTTGGCCAAACTTGAGAGGGAGAGTCCAATTCAAGGTGATAGGAATGAAAACAGACATGGTTCTGTACACTGGCAGGATTCTGATGCTGATCAGAATTGTGACAGTGAACAAGAAGCTCAGAGTGATGGGAGTGAAAGTGATTGCACTATCCACTCTGAAGGCCATGTAACTGATATGCCATCTGCACTGTTGTACAGGTCTAATTCCTCTTCAGCAGACAGATCGCATAGACGTTTACCCAAACACAGAAACAGAGGTCGTAAATCAACGACGCCTGTTTATGAAACGCCAAAGGTCATCAAATTCCTTAGAGAGACTGTCCCACAATTTTCTAGAGGTTCAGGAAACATATCTGAACATCTGGAAAATTATGATAGAGCGATGAATTCATTGGGCATGTATGATGACATTCATAAGAAATGGTTCATTACATGGACCTTTGATTCAATGTGTCGTGTTCATCTAGAAAGTCTTCAAGCTATACAGTTAATGTCCTGGTCCAAGATGAAATATGAAATAATCATGGAATATGGTAAGTATAAAACCATTGCTTCTGCAAAGAAGGCGCTTTATAACTTAAAGTGCCGTCCAGATCAAAGCCCAAGAGAATTTTTAATAATTCTTAAAAATGCATACTCCGTGGCCCAAAGAAAACCCAGGTATGAAAGCACAGACTTCAAAGATCTGTATTTTCATGCAATGCCAGTAAACATACAAATGAATCTCGCAAGAGATTACGATTGTAAGTTGCCATTAGAATGGCTAGTCAGTCAGTGTATGAAGTTGTACACTATACACCATGCACATGACGAAAATCAGCCAAAGGTTAAGAAACCTGGTGATAAAATGGTGTTAGAGACTAAAATTCAGTTAGGTTTAGAAACCCAACAGAAAAAGAGGACCTATTCCGAGGTTTTGAAAACACCAAAACCTCAGAAACAGGAAAACGCCAGAAGCAATTCTGCAAATTCCTCTAATAACTCTGAAAAGTCCAATACCAATGGGAATAAACGCTCCTGGGTTAATAAGAACCAAGGCAATTCCCAATGGAGAAGGAATCCTCAGGGAAATAGGAGATATGGAAACAGAAACAACCAATCTGCTTCCAGTAACTCCCAACAGTCTCAGCCATCCCAGCCAAATTCTAATGGGCAAAGACAAAACGGCAATGGGGGAAATAATTTGCGTCGTCAGGTTGGTCAATTGACAGACCAGATGGGCAAATTAATGGAGGGAATGACAAAGATTAACGAAGTCTTTGCCAGAAATCCTTTTTTAGGGATAGCTCCAATTGCAGAACTACCTGTGCAACCGCAGCAACAACAACAGGTGCCGCAGCAATAATAGCCACTGTGACTAAACAGGCTAGGTTATCAGTAGATGTAATGCCTAACCCTGTTTCCTTTCCAGGTACTAACAGTCAAACAAACAATAGTTGTGTTAGAAAACCTATTGCCTATACCGTCACTTCACTTCCGGGTGAAGGAGGCGCGACGTGTTCCTCTGTTTTTTCATTTCAGCCAAAGGCTAAAGTAGCCCCAGCAACCACTAGTTTCCAGGATCCAGACCTGAAAGGGTTAACTGATGAGATGCCGACCACTAGTTCCCGCTTGACAGTTCAAGATATTCCTAAAAAGGATGGGCCTGTGGGTAAGACTGAGCATTCCTCAGTACAGGTAGAAACTACTGCTGTGACCGGTAATGTATGGAAAACAAGTAATATGTTGACACATTCTAAATTCTTATGTGAATTAGAAGAACATGAAGGAAGGTACTACATGTCTGTAGAAATACAGGATTCGCTACCCCAGCCTTTTAAAGGGTTAATAGATACTGGTTCACAAGCCACTATCTTATCCAATACCTACTTCCAGCAGGTAATGGACTTAGCAACGGATAAGCCGAAGCTAAGAGGTTTCCCCAATGCTCTGTTGAGTGTAGGAGGAAATGCCCTTCATGTTATTGGCAATACCTGGTTAAAGTTTAAAATAGGTAACAAAACCTTTAGACACCCGGTGATAGTGGTAGATCTCCCCTATGACCGACTGATTCTGGGTATAGACATACTCAGAAGACTTAACACAATTATTGACTGTGTAAATGGAATTGTATGGTCACAAGCTAAGGTTCCCATAACCTATGAGAAATCACATGTTCAATCTGATCGTAACTGCCATGTGATAGAAGAAAGACCTGACTCGATTGAGGTACATTTTAGAAATAGTCAGTCACCTGACGTGACTATCCTGCAGGTGAATGATGCAATCGCACCTGTAGATGAGCATTCCGTAAGAATTGCTCCAGAGAGGATCCAGAATGTCTCTCTGGAAGGTGATGTTTTAACCATTTCTCTCCACAGGGACTATGTTGAATCTGTAGATCTGGCAGGTCATGCTCAATTCCTTGCCAGAATTGAAAGGGTTAATAACAACTTATTCTTTCCTATTCAAATACATGATTTAGGAAGAAGTAGGAATGCAAAGCTGGACTTAAAGAGTGAGAACAGCTATATTAGCAGAAGTCTGTTAAAGCAGATCGCTAATCCTAAAATGATCAGGTACGCTTCCCCACATGACAGGTGGATCCAGAATCTGGATGGCGAATCAGAGAGTCACAATGTGATAGCAAAATGTTTACTATCTATTTCCATCGGAAATAAGACAGTTAAACATTTATTCCTAGTGATAGACGAACCTCGCTATCAGGTTTACGTTGGCAATGATGTCATACATCGCTTTGCCATACACCTTGATCTGATTAATTCCAACTTGTGGACAAGGTTAAATGGTAATCCTTGTGGATACCTACACGAGGAAAACGCCTTGAAATCAGGACAAATACTCCCATATGCGGTAAGTATCCAAGTTCCTGATGACATAACCATTCCACAGGGGACAAGTAATTTTCTTTTACCCCTACAGGTCAAGGAGGGTCAGAGATTGGAAAACTCTGATGCCCTAATCTGTTTATCCAACAGGATACAACAATTAGGGATGGTGGTAACACATACACCAATGGTAAGTATTGGTAAGAATCCCACCTATATCATGGTCAACAATGTTACACCCAATAGTGTTACTTTACCAAAAGGAACATTATTAGGTCTAGCATTGGATGCTGAGTACTATACATTTGGTTTCCAAAACCAAATTATAGGCCTCATCCCTGAAGAATACTTAACTGAGGACGAAATTGTCGATCAAATATTCCATTCCTCCCCAGAAGGATTATTCACTATCCTATCTGTATATCCCTTCAACGTCGAAGAAGGCTCGTGTAAAATCGAAGAAGCATCAATCACCTTCGATCATCCGCTCAATGAGCAGGAATCACAAGAGTATCACGACCAAAGAGAAAAGGTAAGTCAACACCGAACTGACCTAACTTCTAGGCTTGAAGAAGCTTATGAGATAGGCCAGCCTGAAATCTTTCCAGGATTTCAGGAAAGGCTAGAAGAGCAAATATCTTTAGCTGACGGTTGCTCCAACGATGCTGAGCGGCAACAGCTAAAGGAAATCCTTTTGGAATTCCAAGATATTTTTGCCAAAGATTCCTACGACTGTGGGTTAACTAACCTCCACGTAGCCAGAATACAAACTGATCCTAATTTACCACCTGTATTTATCAAACAATATAGACTCCCATTAGCGTCATATGATGGTCTACAAGACATCATTCAGAATTTAAAGGAAAGGGGCATTATACGTCCAGTGCACAGTTCGTATAATAATCCGATCTTGGGGATTCTGAAACCTAATGGACAATGGCGTTTATGTGCTGACTTACGACAGCTAAATAAACGCGTCTATATGTCTGGTTGGCCAACGCCATACATAGACCAATGTTTGGTACAAATGCAAGGATCCAAAATATTCACTGCTATCGACTGTGCGCAGGGATATTGGACTGTACCAGTCCATAATGAAGACCAATACAAATTGGCCTTCACATTTGGAAAGCAGCAGTATACCTGGACCCGTATGCCTTTCGGTTATATAAACTCTGGTCATGAATTCGCTGTGTTCATGCATAAAGCTATGCCTGACGCACTCGAGAGAGGAACGTTATCATATGTCGACGATGTCTTGCTGAAAAGCACTTCCTTTGATAAGCATATCTTAGAGATTAGACATGTTCTCACTCAGTTAAGAGAGGCAGGGATTAAACTGTCTTTACAAAAGGCACAATGGTGTCGCACCCATGTCAATTTCCTCGGACATGAGGTAACTTCTGAAGGATTAAATCCCCAGAGGAAGAAGGTTGAAGCCGTACTAAAGGCTAAAACACCTTCAAACATCAGGGAATTAAGATCGTTCCTTGGTATGACTAACTACTCCCGTAAGTTTATAGATAACTATGCAGAAATAACTAAACCACTCTTACACCTGCTTAAAAAGGAAACTACCTGGAACTGGGGGGAGCCTCAGGACCAAGCGGTAAGTGAACTGAGGAGGAAGCTCACTCAGGCACCCTGTTTAGCATACCCAGAGGGGGGTAAACCTTTCTATCTGGAGACAGGATATACCGATTTAAGCATCAGTGCTGTTCTGTATCAGAAGCAGGACAGTTTAAACAAAGTTATTGCATATGCTAGCAAGACTTTGTCACCTGTTGAAGTTAAATTCAACACGTGTGAGAAGGCGTTATTGTCGACTGTCTGGGCACTACAAAATTTTCGTAGCTATATCCAAGGTGAGAAAATAATTGTAGAAACAGCTCACCAACCTCTACAGTATCTGCAGAGTGAAAGAATTAGAGACGGTAATCTCTCTAACAGTCAGATTACTGCATGGACTCTATCCTTACAGGGATGGCCGTTAGAAGTCCGTTATAAACATAATAAGAGAAGCCCAGTTGCCCAAGGTTTAGCAGAATTACATGACTGTACTGCTCCATCTCTGGATGATAATGACACCGGAGATGACTTCCTAGAAGAGCAATTGCTATCTTCTTATAAAGTTTATGACGAGGAATACTGTCGACCACTACCGTGGGTATACATTGATGGTTGTTCATATCACCACGTCGTTGGTGCTGAACGGAAGTTAGTTGCAGGTATCGGAATCGCCTGGACAGGTGATTATCCTAATGTATCTATAGGATACAATATTGGTCCCAAAAGCAGTCAGATAGCCGAACTCTGTGCAGTATATAAGACCATTCAAATGGCAATAGAATATGGTATCAAAGAATTTGTTATTATAACTGATTCTAACTATGTTCGCAACAGTTTCGTCGAATATCTGCCTAGCTGGAAACGTAACCAAATGCTGAAAAGCAATAACAAACCTGTTAAACATGGGAAGTTGTTTTGTAAAATCGATGAACTGGTTAAGGAAAATGGTTTATCCATATATTGGAAGAAAACCAAAGGCCATTCTAAAATAGAAGGTATTGACAAGGATGGTAATGACTTAGCCGATTCACTGGCAAAACAAGCTGCCATCAATGGTGAAACCCTAAACATTGATGATCTTATGGGTTCAATTCATGTTGAAGCCATAACAAGACGACAGGCTAGAGATAATGCCGACTTAAACGTCGTGCAATGGAGTCAAGAAGCTCCTAGTGAGGACCTGATTACTAGTCAAAAGAACGATCCCGTCATAGGCATATTCTATAAACATATAGAAGACCCTACTGCCAATCCCATCACAGATGAGGATTGCACAGATAATGAAGATTTACGAATCTTGATGAGGTATAAAGTCCAATTTAGTATCATGGATGGGTTACTGGTCAGAACTTCTAAACATGGTATACAACAATGGGTAGTCCCAACTGTATACAGAGGGTTAATGCTCCAACACGCACATGATGCACCTACATCTGGGCATCGTGGTGATAAGATCACATATGAGATATTGCGTGATTATGCATATTGGCCACACATGTTAAGGGATGTTAAGACATACTGTCAGGGATGCTTGATTTGTCCGCAATATCAACCCCATGGTCCAACCCATCGTGCACCACTTCAGAAGAGGGGGGTGTCATTACCCTGGTCTGATATTCAAATTGACTTTATAGGTCCTGTAACAAGATCTTCAAGAGGTAACAAATACATGTTAACTGTTACATGTATGTACACAAAGTGGATAGAATGTTTGCCTTGTAAAGAGAACACGAGTACCGTGTGCGCCACTTTGTTGATTAACCATGTCTTTTCCAGGTTCGGTCTGCCTCAAAGAATTGAGTCAGACAGAGGTAGTCATTTTACCAGCGAAGTAATGGCTAAGATGTGGAACATTCTAGGTGTTAAACGAAAGCTACATATTGCATACCGCGCTGCGTCTAGCGGGGGGGTAGAGCGATATAACCAGTCTATCGTTAATATTCTGAAGAAGTATGTTAAGGAGTCTGGTAAAGACTGGGACATTAAATTGCCCCTAGTTTTAATGGCGATTAGAGCTACACCTAGCACTGCTACCAAATTGTCACCTTTTGAATTGATGACAGGAAGAAAGATGGTTTTACCACAGCATTTACTATATCGTACTTCAGATCATAACTTGATCAATGCTGCCACTACGCATCAGTATATCGAAGATTTGCGCAAGCATTTACAGCATGCGTTTGCTTTTGCCCAAAAGAATCTAGAAAAAGCAGCGACAGGGGTTAAGACCTATTACGATCTAAAAACCACGAAAAAGGAATATGAGATAACAGATCAAGTCTATCTGTATAACTTTGCGCGAAATCAAGTTAAGGAAAATAAATTTTTACCTTCTTGGAAAGGGCCATATGTCATTATTGACAAAATTTCCCCAGTAGCGTACAAGATAAAAATTCCTAAGGATGGTGATTTTATTGAAAAGTGGGTTCACATTAACCAGTTGCGTGCTTGTCATCCTAAATCTCAATTAAGGATTATAGGTGTGGATTCAGACGCAGAAGGGTGAACGACTAACCTGGATGAATGCTTGATTCACGTGGTATAGTATGATGTGAAATGTTGTGATGTGCCATGATCTCATGTACGTTCATGTCATTAACCATTTCCTTGCCATCCAATAACTACATTTTATAAGCAGGTTACTAGCTTGTTTAACTGCTATAGGCAAATTGCTGAAGAGTCAGTAATAAATGTAGTGAGGGATGAAGTTATAAAAATAGAATTAGACAGAATACATATGTTGATGAATCGTAATAATGTGTTGTCCTAGGCCAAGTGATGTCACACTGTTATAAGTTTGTATGCTTAACAAACCTTGAATCATTAGTAGATAAGTCTGAAACGAGTTCCTGATCCGTGACTGTCGAAAGATGTCCAAGAAGGATGTGGCGTGTTTCTGGATCATACTGCTCCTGTGCCAAGAGCTACGGACCGACCCGATCGCAGAGATGGGACCATCCTCCGGCATCCTGATTCAAGAGACACCAGGGTTCATCTTAACGGAGAAGAGGATCCTGACCCGACGTGTGTTCGTCAGCTTGGACCCCAAGATTTCCATCGAGAAGGCATACAACATTTCATCGATGCAGCTTCCTGAGTTACAGACTTGGTACCAGATGCACCTCCAAAGAGCACAGGACCGTGTGCGAAACATCTTGGAGCAAGCCCGGAAACCATTTGTATCCAGTTCTATTCCGATGAGCAACCGACCCAAAAGGTTCCTCACCGCTATAATTGTTGCATTAGTTTGTGCCACTGTCGGTGCAGTTGTCGCAACTGGAATGTCTGCAGCCAACTCTATTACTGTCCAAAAGCTGGATATGGAAATCTATGCGCTAAAGCAACACATTAACGATATTCATCAGGTGATACAACAGCAAAGAACACTTCTCCAAGACGTGTTAACTATTGTGGAAGACACAGTTGTTACAACAAATTTGCATTCGGAATTAATTACCAAATCCACTGAGTTGCACCAAAGTCATGACTTATTTAAGCGTGAACTTCTATTTCTGCATGACCCAATATTGTTCCACACACTTGCTTTTCTTGACGAAGTGCAAACTGGAATGATCGAATTGGCAGGGGGACGCATACCTCTGTATTTTGTATCCAAGGATATTGTTCATGCGATGCTTGCCAATGTGGATGGAGAGACAATTGAGCCTATGCAATTAAATCTGGCCTTTGAGATGGGGAGCGCTATACCTCTCTTAATTGATCCGGAACGTATGGAGATTTGCTTTTTATTGGCCATACCATATGTAACTCCCAAAGACATTTTTCAAATGAAAATAATGTACTATGATAATAATGATATTATGGTTGATTGTACTAAGCGTAAAGTTCAAAACTTTTACAGGTATAAATATATACAAAAATGTTCATTCCACGCACGGGCCTATGTTAGAAATGATGTGATTGCACAATATGTCTGATAACTTCTATAGTGCTTATTCATAAGCTAAATTAATTTTGGCTATGAAATGCACTAAAGGGGGGTTATGTCAGAGTATTTATATCGGCAGACATTTTGTGCTATGATAGAAACTAAAAGTGTATATTCTGAGTCACTCTGAACAGACCAGACTCCATTTTGTTATTTCAAATTAACAAAGAAGACACAGGATTTCTTTCTGTAAGACTGGCCTCTTTGCCAGAGCTAAGGAATGCATAGCATAGTATAAACAAGTGATAAGAAGAATATAATCAAATCTAAACCCAGACAATTGTGACAGAGAAGATTAAATAATACAATTTAACTGTCTATATATATAAGGTACCATTGTATGGAAAAGGGTAAACTTAGTTCATGATCTGTCATATCAGAAATTATAGCAGATTTGCAGACACATAGTCTGGACAAAATTTAAGAACCCCTTTGATCTTTGAAGGATACGTAAGTTATAGCCACTATCTAGATAGGCCAAAATGACGTCAAAATAGCCACCAGGAAAAGTTAACTCTTTCCTGGATAGGTATGTTTAGTGGGACAAGACTGCCCTCTATAGACCAAATAACTAATTTGCGATCTGGAAGATAACCACACCTCTAGTGCTTCTATTGGGTTATCAACTGATGACGTACAGAGAGTCTGGCCCTTTAAAAGTTAAGACAAAGGGAAGATAGAAATACGAGAAAAGGCAGATCCAGGGGGCAGATGCAGGACATATGCAAAGGAGAGGAGAGAGGAATTGGAAGTTTGGGGACTCCAACTCGGACAACATCTGAGACTTACACTCTACTCCTAAAACTCTAACACTTAGAATTTACTGATTTTAACCAACACCTCCATGCAGAGAGAGACATCCAAATAAGTTCCTGAGACTACCAATCGGATGAAATATCTACTCAACTGGTAATTATACTGGTTTCATTTAATTAATTAAATTAATTAAAATGTATTAATAGCATTATATATGACTGGATAAAGCACGGTCAGATTTCCATATTAAGAAATCTTAGTTAACTAATAATATATAGTTATAAACATTCCATTCTGCAGGTGGAATTAAGAATAATTATATATTGATGTGATATTATCACGTGTTAGCATACCGCTGTTTTTATCCAGGTGTATTGATTTGCTCTAAATTAAGATAGATATCTTTAGACAAATTTAAAATCTGCTTATATAATATGATAGATTCTCTTATTGGATGGATTTCAGGAAATGACTAATGAACTGATTTAAATGTTATTTTATTTAAAATTACATAAGAATAGATCTTAACTACCTAGGAGATCTAGCCAGCATTGAAAGGGTTATTCTAACTGTCAGCTAAACTTTACGACCTTACGGTGCACTCTGAGGAATTCTGTTCTTTGCTGTGAAAAGTTTCACTTTCAGCCTGTGTTAAGGATAGTTATAAATAATTCTTGACAGGAAATGCTATTTAGCCATTGTAACGTAATACCCATTTCTTTGTATTGCATATAATTTTATACTGAATATTCATTGATTATTGTCATGCATGTTACATAATATTATTAATTAATTTGTCATATAAATAAAAATCCATTTTTATACATTGTGATTTTAATTATATGAAATACTTTCACTTAACACGATAAACGATATTTGGGATCTGAGAATTGAATTAGTGGGCAATTCTCAACTGTTTACTATTATTATCCCATAAATATCCCCACAGTATAAACAACAGATAAGGATGTCCAGACTTTAAGATGCCATCTTGAACTAAGTCAGGAAAATTTCCACGACGTTTGCACCCTTTAGTTATGGCCTTGTATGTTTGCCAAATTAAGAGAGGTCCTAAAATGATTAAAGTAAATGAACTACGGCAACCCTAAAATGGAGACACCTAAGGTATAAATAGGTGTACTTTTAAATGTTAAGACACAGAGGAGAGACTTGGAGACAGACGCCGCTCCATCTTAAAATGACAGAGAGGCTGACATGATCAGAAGGGTATGTTAACCTATTAATGATATTTGCAAGCATGTAATTTAATCTTATAAATTCTGCTATAATGGATTTTATATTTATATTTTTATATAATAAATCCAAAAAGACAAAACTATTGCTTCCAAGACAATCCTTATTTTATATTGTATTCTCAATTAGTTATATATGTTAAATAGAGGATCTCTTACACTATATAAAATTATGGGTAAGATATCTGTATGGTCAGCCCTACTAAGTTCTATGCTTTAAGACATTATAGTGGTAAATAAGGGAACCACCTGCGGTTACAGTATATCTTTGTCTCAGTATATCTTTTGACTGGTTTGAATAACACTGGCTAGCTGATCTTAAAATGCACAATGTAGTATATTTATGTACAGGTGTTTCTGATCTCTTAGTAACCAGTCAGATCATCTTGGTAATTCCAGACAATTTGTTTGAGACCAAACATTACATGTTCTAGATACCAACAAGATTTAACCAATTGCTTTTCAGACAGTTCACTTAATAGTTCTTAGTTAAAGCAAACACATTAACCCTTGCTGTAATCAATCATACCACCTCTATTGGGTACCCATTCCATGCATCCATTACATACATAACAGTAGTTAAGCATATATTGACAATGAATGAAAATATTTTTACAATGAACAATGGGTATTGCCCACTGATTATGACAAGGATTATCCAATTTCCCATGTGATATACAGAATTTGACGGATCTAGATGTCTTACTTGCGTAACACCTTGTATTGGGTATATTCTGTGTGTCTGTCTAGCCCCCAGCAATGTGTCAAGCTATGTTTATTCATATTTCACTGCATCATTTTTATAATTTTTTTTTTTCTTCAAAAAAGGACAGTGTGCGGACCTCGAGTGAAGAATGAATGAGATCTGACCCTGGGAAATGCAATGTCACATTTAATAGCTGACTTGACAACAAACTGTGGCCTACAGGGACAGAAGCCCGAGGTTAAATTTGTAGCACATCTCCCTCAAGCAGCCAGACATTTAGCATTAGTAAATTTTGAAATTGAGGGGAGGGGAGTGTGATGTAATTTTCTAATCTAGGGGCTATTATCACATTAAGAATTGGCACTATTGTGTGAGCGATACTCAGCCAGAGCTGGCAGAAACTGGGCTAAACACTGATTCAGATTCAATAAGGTGGAAGCCATGATTTACTACATCTCAGCACAAGAGAGAGAAAAAATCCCTCATTACAAGGCACACAGACTTTATGAAGAGAATATTAAGAGTAAATTGCAATTGCAGGACTGCCAGAGTTCATATTTTCAATGTAATGGCTACATAATTTATGTACTGACAGAGGGGCCAGCCGTGAATTAAACACTCTGGCGCAAAAATTAGTTTCTTCACTTAAATATTGACAATTTTCAAAGAAATTGCAATATATTGTCCAAAATACACACTTTTTTAAATGAACACTTTATTTGCTGGATTTAAATGTATTATTATGTCAAAGTGTGATTTTTAACATAAATGAATTGTCGGTGCACAACGCCAGAAAAAAACAAATAATGAACTTATGAAATACAGCAGTTCTTTGATGCAGAGTGTGTTTATTACACTCACAGACAAACTATGATTAACCCTTTTCCTTCTAGAGCCGGGACACGCATAAGTACCGGTGATCATTGGATTAGTAAAAAGTTCAATTATAGTAAATGTTATCAGACTGTATTGAACGCTGAAAAGACCCCCAATGATAGGAGTTCAAGTTCCTTTTTTGGGGGATTGCAGTTGTGATTTGCCCGTACAGAAATCGCGGCCCCAATTTTCACCTACCTGTGTCTTTCTCTCGTGGTTTTGGGCACTGATGACAAACTGCGTCAATGAAGAAAAAGCTGAATCAAACCCGTAACAGCGCAAGTCTCTTCATCTGTTTCCTTTCTGTGTGTTGAAATAGACATCATATCCATATGGCCCTGTGAGGGGGATCAGAGAGAGAAATGAGAGGATGAAGACAGGAGACCTGCTAATTATCAGTAACAGTTACCCCACAACACGTGTGAGTATAATGACATTCACCTAGGTAATTCCTACAGAATTATATTTTCAGACGCTGCTAGTTAAGCAAAAATGAGAAACTGTACGAGAAAATTATGTTAAACAAAGAGGAAATTATTTAATAAAGTTAAAAATAAATATCCAAGAAAGTATTTAACATGTGTCATGCATGCTAGCACCTGATCATAGGTTATATGAATAAACACAGCTTCTTCCACCATCTCTGTAGTGCAGTGGTTTTAAAACTCCAAAGAGTCCCGATTTGGAAACACTGTTCCTAAATCCTTTTAGGGATACTGGGCAAATTGAGCCCATACCCATAAAGAGAGCTTCTGTAGGACTCATGGACAGCTTTGGCAGCAACTAAGCGCCAGAGATAACATGCAATACATCACTAGCAGAAAACAAAAATACTAATAAATAAGCCACCTTATTCTTTGTTAAATTATCCTAGGAACCCAACGTGCATTATAAGGCCAATTTTCTAAGCACTAATACATGTAAGTCCTGTCTAGCTAGCACGAACAAAAAGCCCTACAGGAGACAGCAGGAAATCCAGTCATGTCCAAAAAATCAGAGAAACCAAGTGAATGAACCCCCTTTTCTTGCTCTCCATACATGTGTGTAAATGGTCACAGTATGACTTCTGTGCATGGGAGATAAGGTGACTTGGACCTCCTGGTGGGCTATCCCACTTACCACCCATCCAGTGCATTGGGTGGAGGTAAAGGGGTCTCTGTGCGAGCCTCCCTGGTGATTCAGGAGTTTTAAGGTCTTCTGATTATTGATTTTTCAGGTGAAAGACACAACACTGAGCACTCCCAGGCTACAATGAAAGACCTCGGGTCGTCACAGATGTATGAGTTCTTAGAAAATTTGCTTTATAATAGCCATTAGGTTTCTTAGGGTGGATCAACAACGAATAAGGTGAATCATTTATTTGCATTTGTTTGTTTCTAAACATAGATAAAGGTCCCTCTCTGTATTCCCAGTGAGTATTTTATGTGCGGTTTGTGGTAAGAACGGTTTTAGCCACTGCTAGTTTAGGTTATTTATACTAATTAGTTTTAGCTTTGATCCTTTTCTCAAGTTTGCTGCTTAAAGGACAACTTCCAACTCAATTTTTTTTTTAATATAATAATGCTTTCAACAAGTTTTTAATGGAAATTGTTTTTTTTTTAATTAACTAAAACATTAAACAGAAAAAAACCTCCTCCCAACATTCAGAATATAGCAGGATCTATCAGCCATATTCATACACCTTTGGCCAAACAGTGTTTAAAAGCAAACAATTGGTGCAGGGAGTGAAGCAGGGGAGATTATATAAACAGTCAGTTTTTACACTTTTTTTTTTTTTACATATACTTAAATTTTAAAAATGAACTGCTAGCTTGTCTGATCCTCATCTACCTATTGTTCTTGTACCACTTTTTAATTGTCCCATTTATTGTTAAATTTCCCCCTTCATAATATTGTAAAACGCTTCGGAATAAGTTGGAGCTAAATAAATACGAATAATAATATTATAAGAAAAACTCCTCCCTACCGTTAGTATATTTGTACATTATTCTATTAAAAAATAGTTTTGATGTGAAAGTTGTCCTTTAATTTGCAGTAGATCAATAAATAAAGTACTAACCCCACTAGTTAGTACTGATAAAATGATATACATATGGGACGTCACCAACTCACCACAACATATACCTAATGATAACAGTTTTGTCACTGGGATTTCACCGAAGGGTCTTAGGAAGTGTAATAATACGCTTGTTCTACGTGCCCCCTACATTTAGTGACCATCGTGCACATTGTAGCTGGCAGGGCTCTAGCTCTGTAAGGGTTAACAGATTCCCATTAAGAAGCACAGATGCTGGATTAGTAGAGAGTTGTGCTGCTGGGTTAAGCTGCCAGGGGCCCTGGCACTGCAGAGCAGGATGGCAAGATCTGCTTCAGGCAAACAGCCAGCCAGCCTCCCACAGGCACAGAATGCCCAGAGCTGGCTCCGGAGTGGCAGGGGGATGGTAACCTTGTATACATGCAGCTAATGAATTAGGGACATGGGGAGGGCATCACGATACTTAATCTCTATTCTCTCTTCAGTTTTGTAAGTACAAAGTAGCATTGGTCCTGTGTTACGGTTTGTTGATGTCAATCAGTCTTAGATTGTACGGTCTTGATCTCTCTAGCCCTGCATGAATCCTTCTGCCTTGGAGGTCCAGCTCCTAATATCTCGTTTTGACGCCAGGTTCTATTTTTATAATCCATGCTGCTTCCTAGCATCAGTGTTTGCATATTTTACAATGTACCCTGGGATGTGCAATATTTCACATTATGCAATGCTGCGGAACCATTTACAGCTACAGTTATTTCTTTCTGGACACGTCACATTACTGCGCTGTGGTTTCATCATTGGGTTTCATAATGAAATCAGGTATTGTGGACAACTGACAAGGGAACTGCTCATTTTAGGGTAAAATAGCTGAAGTGAAACCAGTCTCCAAGTCAGCAAATGTTCCATCTCAACTATTCTGAATTCAAATGTGCATTTCCCTTTGGATTCTCCATAATTTCCAGTTTAGTATATAACTCCCTTCGTTAACGATCTCCTAAGGCAAAGAAAGCCAACCTGCCAAATCGTGGTGACTAATAGCACCTCTGCAATACTCAATTTGCATCTCAGCTTCCTGCATGTACCACTCAGTGTGGTAACCCGTCATACAAAAAACAGCCCTTTCTGTCTATCCACCTTACTCTTTCTATCACTAATATATATATATTATAAAAACTATTTCCATCTGTCCTATCGGAAACAACTTAACTTGGGCCAAATGTTAATTTTGCCCTCCCTATTCTCTTACAGCCACTATTATCCAAAACTCTGACTGTATTCTAGTAGTCATGGAGAGGACGATAGAAGGATATACACTAGACACAGTACAAAGGCTGTAAGAGTGGCACCCTATTAGCTGTACTGCATAGATACATAGTTTTAGCCAAGTAACTGTACTTTGTTATAAATGTGGACGTTCGATCCATATAGAAACAGATAGAGATATTGAAACCATGATGTTAATTTTAAAAACCTGCATTTACAAAAATGACATTAATTTCTTAACAAACGGCCATAACTAGGGAATTTGACTAATTCTTTTTTTATCTTGTTTTTTTTACACCTACTATATGCAACACCATTGGTATTTATTCATCTTTGCTCGTGTGTATATGCTGAATAACTGCAAGTTATAGTAGATCAAAATATATATTTTTTTCTGTTGAGAATGAATTAATAAATAAAAAATAATAATTTGTATTTTGGATAAAAAAAAAAAAGCATAGAATTGAACAACAATCTATACAGATAGGTGCTGTATGTCTAATTGAATCTGAATGTGTTATCTAGGGTCAAACCAAAATTACTCCATAGCCAAGATGTTCATGTACTACTCAAGTTTGTCATGAATTCTCTGGATAGGGCTAAACTGCTTTTCAATAAAGATGCAGAATCTGAGAATGGGATATGTCACCGTTGGCATACACATAGTGCAGTCAGATTGCAACTTTAATTAGGGATGCTTATGTTCGAGAACATAACATAAAAGCCAACAAATTCTGTAGGGCAGTAGGTCTTATGTATATTATAGCGTTATTAAATAGATTCCATATGTGCCCAAGAAAATGTTGCGATATGACTACCCCACTGCTTTATAGAACAATATATTGCACCGTATCCTACCGCCATCCTGTATTTAGCATTATCTGCGCTGTATGAAAAAGTTGCAATCTGATAGGAACAAAAAAAAAAAATCTTAGTTGTTCCCATTTTTGTTTTGATGTATAAATCACATTCATAAATCTTTATACATAGCATACAAATGTAAATGCAAAAATATGACCCAAAGGATAATACTTTGTGTTAAAGATTGCTTAGTATTTATGCATAACCACCCATAGTTTAGGTCTAGACTCTGAAGGTGTAAATGGAGGCGCATATTAATAAAGCTTTATAAAATTCTGCTATTTACATTGGCTCCACATTTGAATTCAATCAGAACCCAAGGCAGCCCCCTCGCCTTAGCATGTACAGCTTCTTTAATCAGCTATTAACATCAGGCTGATAAGCTCCCAATATACAAATTAGATAAAAGAGAACATTATTGTCCCAACTTTCTCGCCTGTAACTCATTATTAGTGATCTTTGTAGAGCGAGCAATTCGCTGGCTCAGAAACATTTGTTTTTAGAAGGACATGGTTAACGATTTCTCAATCCCACCTCCCGTCAGGAAGGCAGAAGGAAGAACATCTGGTTTTGCACCTGAGCTCTGTCTGACATAGCCTAAGGGTTTCCCCTCCGTTCATGGCACAGTGAGACGCTCTTATAACATCATCCCGGACTCATGAAGCAGATAAACTTAAAGAAGGTGCAGATGCATCCATCATATTTTACCACATTAACACGTTAAAATATTGAAGTGAACTGCGGGTTATATATTTCAGTGCTAAACTGGAGGACAACAGGCCACTAAGATAATTTAGGTAAGGTTTGTTAATGACAGAACTCCTAACATTTTTGGACTGGACAGCACAGTCCCATAGCCTATGTTTTTTTCTCTGGGCTACCAATTCGGACACTTGAGGTTACCTCGTGTAGTCTGTCTGTGCGTGTGTTTAAATTAACAATGAGCTGCTCTCTGCTGGGAGGTGGAAAAGGCAAAATACTGTAAAATTAAAAAATAAACGTGCAGAGAGCCCGTGGAGGGAAATATGGCAGTCCTCTTGAGATAATGAGGACAGTTCCTTATCAAAGATAACGTAAAAGTCTTAATGTTGTCAATCAGCCTAATGATATCATCCCTGAAAGAGAACTATGATCTTATGAGCGTTACATAATAAGAAGTGTACCCAGCAATATTTGGATTCTGCTGTCCACCTTACAAAACTGATAATTACAGTCTCTAGCTAGAATCTGGCTGATTTGTAAGACCAACATTTTCAGGTATTCCACATAAGCAAATACCGTTAGCCGGGCATTTACCCTCCAATTTGTCAACATGATTTAGCAGGTGAGATACCTGAAGCTGTAAATGTGCAAGTAATTCCATCTAAGTTTACCTTCATCTATGTTTCTCAATCAATATGGTGGGCTTCTGCTTCTTTCTGTAAATAAGAAGTTAAAAAATATTAATCCAGTAGCCTAGAGGGACATTTAGATGCCAAAATCCAGACATTGATCAATATCTGGAAATTGACATTTAGCATTTGACTGGACATGAATATATGAATGTACACTAGATTACGGAATGCTAAGAGGAATTCTGGTTTCATCCAAGTCATTGCAGCGCATGACCCGGACTCCAAAGACACTGGATGTCCCAAACCGCATGGGCCACCAGATTCAGTTGCTTAGCAGCAGGCCCCAGTGCAGCCTCACCAGCGGTACTTCCACCACTTACACGTATGGTGATTTAGCTGTTAATGTCTTTACACCAGGCAAAAGGCTCATATAAAGTTTTGAAGGTTAGGGCAGTTTTTAAACAGTGGCAACAGGGTTGGAAGTCAGTTGCTAAGTAGAGGTTAGCAGCTTCCACTTAGAATATAATGGGAGCAACCGGCTTTAAAGGGACACTTTGCATACCACAACAACTTAATCAGAATGAAATTATTAGTTTAACCCCAAAAGCTTTACTCTAATGCCTGCTTTGCCCTGAACTTTCATTTTAGTCCGATACTTCAATCAGAAAGCCTTTGATGGAGGTGCTGCTGATAGTCTGAAAGACTCAGAAGGTCCTCATTAGTAAGAAAAATATGTGCATTTCTTACTCCATTTTATGAATGGGGTGCTCTTAATAGGCTGTCGGAAAATTTAAATTCGGGATCAGAGATGACGTCAGATTGTAGACTTGGGATTAAACCATTCGTTAACAGTTTATCCCCAGAGGTAAGCTAGGGCCAGTGACCCCCTGGAAAAATAACAACTTCATTCCGATGAAGTTGTTGTATTGCCCGTAGTGTTTCTTTATATAGTGGCAGCTCACTGTAGAGGTTATGATATTTGGGGTGTTCCTTTAATGGTAACCATTTTACTGAACCCGAGAAGACAAAGATTTAGTTGCTTTTGCACTGAATTGAACCTGTGAGTCTGAGATATGGTAGTTGGGATGTCATTGAAAATACATTTAAAAGGAACAATATACATTTAGGAACACAAAACTTCTATTTTTAATGCTATAGTGTCCCCCTGCCTATATAGGTGTCCAACCCCCTTGCAGGGTTTTAATAAAGGTAAGCCATATTCTTCAGAGCTATAACCAAGTTTAGCTCAGATATAGGTGTGCAAGCGCCTCCAAAAGAAGTACCTATCCATAAAAGTGGTGACAATACTTTGGTATCTAACTATTGTCCTCGTATTGTCAAAAATCTTGGAAACATGCATTCACACGCAACTATGTGAGCATTATCAACATTTGAACTATCTGACCCCTGATCAATTAGGCTTTCGTCCAAATCACTCAACTTCAACTGCCCTCTTAAAAGATTACAATGACATCCAAACTGGCAGGGAACAAGGAGACCTAACTGGAGCTATTTTCCTTGATTTTCCCAACACCTTTGACACAGTTGTCCATGGCATTCTATTGCAAAAACATAAAAACATATGTATCAGACTGATCACAATATGTGTCCATTTCTGATAGCACCTCCCTCTCCCGGTCACTTGTGGTGTTCCCCAAGGCTCCATACTAGGTCCCCTACTATTCCTATAATTCATAAATGATCTGCCTAACGTCTGTAAAGCCTCAACTGTACACAGGTATGCAGACATCATAATTCACACTCGCAAACCAAATCTACCGCAGCTTGAGGCTGTGCTCCAAGAACAGTTCACAGAGGTAGAAAAGTGGATCGCAAAAAACAAACTTTCTGTAAACACTGACAAAACTGTCACAATGATCTTTGGAACAGAACATAAATTACAACATTCCCATCTATGCATCAGAACAAAATCAAGTAGCACACTGGCCGCAGTCTGTTCTTTCAAATATCTAGATATGCTGCTAGACCCCAATTTATCCTTTGGCCTTCACATTGAAAAACTCTCATCAAAACCATGTGCCCTGTACTGAAACAAATGCTGCCTGAGGCCCACAGTAAGTAAACATATTGTACAGCAATGCCAGTCATTGAAAATGGGGATGTAGTGCAAGAATCTTCATAAACTTACTACATTGTATAACTTATTCTGCCGCTTTGTGCTACAATGTGATTACATTAAGTTAAACTGGCTATCGCTGGGATTCTGATGCACCCTTTATCCTTCCAGCCTTGTGTTTAAAGGGACACTATAGTCACCTGAACAACTACAGCTTAATGTAGTTGTTCAGGTGAGATCTATAGCTCCCTGCAGGCAATCTAATGTAAACACTGTATTTTCAGAGAAAATACAGTGTTTACATTGATTGATATGAATACCTCCAGTGGCCGTCACTCAGACAGCCACCAGAGGGACTTCCTATCATGTAGGGCCCTAAAAAGGCCATGTACACGTCAGACGTATTAAGATACGTCTGACGTGTGCAGGAGAGAGAAGGCACTGTGTGCGCGCCGTCTCTCTCCTGCCTGTCAGCAGAGGAGAGAGGGCGGGCAAAGACCGCGAGCTGAGCTGTCAGTCGCGCATGCGTGATAGTGCGCTCAGGACTTCATAGGGAGTATGTGCGGCAAAGCCGCGCATGCTCACAAGGGAGCAATGACGCTTCCAAATGGAAGCGTCTGATTACTTACTGCTCGCGCCCGCCTATTTTGTAATTTTGACAAAATAGGGGGCGCGGCTTCACGAGGCTCCCGGCGCTGGAACCAGGTGAGTAAAAAGGGCTGCCTGGAGAGTCCCTTTAAGAACTCTTCTGGTAAACCCCCACCCTACCTGAGCCAAGTGCTTTCCTCAGCTGCTCCAACCTCCTATAATCTCCAATCCAGTACAAGCACTTTATTTAGTCTACCTCAATACAAATATAAAGTGGCTTGATCCTCCTTTTTCTAGAGTACCGCAATTATGGAATAACAGGGATAACATGCAGTTCCGGGCAGGTTGTTTATTTTTCCTTTTAGCCCTGCTTCAGGCTAGCAGCAGAGCGACTTGCCGGGTCCTTGGCCCCTCCCATCTGCACTGAGAGCCAGCCCCTCCAGTCTGCGATCTCTGGCCAATCAGAGAATTGCCATGGGTTACCAAGGCAATGCTCTAACGTTTGGATATCGCGAGATACAGCACAGTCTGCAGCTCACACCTGGCAGAGCTGCAGACTGGAGAGATAGCCCACCGGACCACCAGGGAAATAAAACATTTTTAAAAAATAAAAAAGGTATTTCTAACTTCAATCTGGCACAAGTCACCCCCTGCCTCACTGTGTCTCCCCCTCACCCTTTCACCAGTCACCCCCTGCCTCACTCTGTCACCCAACCTCCCACAGTCTGCCCCCAAGCACCTTCTCAATCTCGTACTATGTCACCCCCTCCCTCACTCTCCAACTGTCAGTCCCTCCCATGCTCTGTCACTCCCTCCTTCCCACGCTCTGTCACCCCCTCCCTCCCACGCTCTGCCACCTGTCACCCCCTCACTCTGCCATCCCTATCCCACACTACATACTACCCATACTACATCCCTATCATCCCACACTATGTGCCCTACACCCCTATCCCACCCCACACTATGTGCCCTACACCCCTATCCCACCCCACACTATGTGCCCTACACATACTACATCCCGATCCAACCCCACACTATGTGCCTTACACAAACTACATCCCTATCCCACCCCACACTATGTGTCTTACCCATACTACATCCATATCCCATCCCACACTATGTGTCTTACCCATACTACATCCATATCCAACACCACACTATGTGCCCTACACCAGATGTCTGTCTCTTAAATTACTATCAATAAGACCTTATTTAAATACGGTTTTGCTAAAAAAAACATTTGTATCAGGACAAGTAGATTGTCACGGCGGACAAGTAAATTGGGCAAACGCTTTTGTCCCTGGACAAGTAAAATTTCAACAATAACCTAAGAGACACAATCAAATCTTCCTTCAGTCTACATTTTTTTAAGAGATACCTGTCTCAATAAATAATGCACCTGTAATCATGGTTGATTAGATTTCTTACCTGTTCTGTGTAAAATTGATATATGTGCATTTTTTTTTTTCCAATTGACAATTTTTATTTGCAAAAAGAAACATGGGGATACAGAACGAGGAAAGAGGGGGGGGGGAATTATACATTGCATAATGGCTACACAGACAATAGCTATGTGTAGTTATATACATATCAGTGTACAACATAGTTAGACATCTACATACAAACATGCTTCCCTGAGTTGTGTGTTTTCTGGAGCTTCATTGCTTAGTTACCGTAAACCCCCCCCCCCCTTTTTTTTTATATATATATTTGGTGCGGTAGTATTTGTTGGCCCTCTGCGTGGCGCCTCTCAATTTTGTTTCAGGAGTCGGTAGACTCACTAGGGTGGTCGTGGTTAGGGGGGGTGGTGTCTTAGCTCGTGATTTGTTGAACCCACAGGTCGTGTGCTTCCTGTACCTCTTTTCGTGTTCCAAATTGTGCGTGTGCCATTTTTTCGTATTCCCAATTTTGGTTTACCTGTTTTATAAGGTCCTCTATGGGTGGAGTGAGAGCTTTTTTCCAATGTCGGGATATCACTAGGTTGGCTGATATTAATGTGTGATATAATATCAGTTTGATATGTTTCGGTAATTTTTCTGGCAAGATGACCAAGAGACACATCTGAGGTGTGTCTACTCTTGGGGCTGGCGATATCTTCTGTAGTATGTTCGCTACCTCTGCCCAAAATGGTCTGAGCATGGTGCATGTCCACCAAGTGTGTATCATCGTACCCACGTCCTTCCCGCACCTCCAGCACATATTGCTGGTCGAGGGCCATATTCTGTGCAATTTATCCGGTACTAAGTACCAGCGGTATAAAAATTTTCGCTGCAATTCTAGATGTGTGGCACATGCTGTAAGCCCCCTATGAGCCGTGTATGCCCTCTCCCAGTCCCTGTCTGTTATTGTAACATTGATATCTCGTTGCCAGGACGATTTGACCTCACCTAATGTGTGTGATTGTTGCGTTATTAAGCTCTGGTATCCCCAGGACATTATTTTCTTGAGTGGTGTTGTTCCCGTGCTTTGTTTTTCGAATTCCGTCATATGCGTCGGTGCTGTGGGATCTGTTCGTCTCCCTAGCTTATCTAGTACGTAAGATTTGAGCTGAAGGTAGGAGAATAATGCTTTGGAGGGGAGGTTGTATTTTTCCTGTATGTCGGGGAATGGTATCAGTCGCCCCCTGTCTATCACTTGGTACATGTGACGTATCCCGCCTTTCACCCATATTTCCCAAGGGAATGTAGGAATCTCCAGTCCTATGGAGCGCAATGGCATAGCTAACGGTATTATCGGTTGCGTCACTAAGTCTGGTTTCATTGTGTGCCACATTCGCAGTAAGGTTTGGGTAGGTGGTAGGAGATCGTTTATTTCCTGGTTGTTTTTTGTCTGTTTCCACATGAGTGACCTAAGATCACCTTGTGGTGCTTTGCTGGCTTCGATCGTCACCCACTGCGGGGCGCCGGTAGGCCTGTTAATCTGTGCAATGTTGTGTAGGTATGCTGCTCTGTAGTACGTCGCCAGGTTAGGAAGGCCTAATCCCCCTTTTTTGTCAGATCGATATAACATTCCTGCTGCTACTCTTGCCTTTTTCCCTTCCCAAATGAATGAGTTAATGATATGTTGCACGTTTTTTAGGAACTGTTTTGGTATTGGTATTTGGAGCGTCCGGAAAAGATACTGTATCTTAGGGGTAAGTGTCATTTTGACTGCCGCTATGCGTCCTATCCACGACAGGTATTTACCCTCCCATGAGTGTAGGGTGTCTGTAAATTCCTTCAGTAGACGGGTGTAGTTGTGTCGGAACAGGTGGGCTGGGTTTTTGGTTATTTTGATACCCAGGAATGTCAGGTGATCGTGTCTCCAGTCTAGAGGGAATGCTCGTTCCAGTCTGATTGCTAACTCGCCTCCTAGTTGTATTCCTAGGGCCTGAGTTTTCGTGACGTTCAGCTTATAGTATGATACTGCCCCATATTCTTGGATTCTCGTCATCAGGTTTGGTAGGGATATTAATGGGCGTGTTAGTGTTACTAGGACATCGTCCGCGAACAAATTGAGCTTAAATTCGTTAGTCCCCATGAGTACTCCTCGTATGTTCGTGTCAGCTCTAATAACTGCCGCCAAGGGTTCCAGCGCTAAAATATAGAGTAATGGTGACAGGGGGCACCCCTGTCGCGATCCATTAGTAATGCGTATTTGTTTGGATACAAACCCAGAATTTAAGACCCTGGCTGTGGGGTGGGAGTAGAGCGCTCTGACGGCGTTTATAAAGGTTGGGGGGAATTTATATTTACCAAGTACCGCCAGCAGAAAAGGCCAGTTGAGCCTGTCAAAAGCCTTTTCCGCATCTAGTGACAGAAGTATCCCCCCCTCACCTTTGTCAGTCAGGCTGTATAGTAGGTCAATTACCTTCCTGGTGCTGTCCGAGCCCTGTCTGCCTTTTGTGAATCCCACCTGATCATCATGAATTAATGTCGGGATTATGTCCGCTATTCTGTTGGCTTGTATTTTTGCATATAGTTTAATGTCCGTGTTGAGTAACGAGATCGGTCTGAAATTTTGACTACATGTCGGTGGCTTTCCTGGTTTAGGCAGTGTTACTATGTGTGCGCCCAGCATCTCCGCCGGAGCGTCCGCTTTGCGAGTGAGTGCATTGAATAAGTTTGCTAAGTGCGGGGCTAGAGTATGTGCGAATTTTTTGTAGTAGTTGTTGGGGAACCCATCTGGGCCTGGGGCTTTCCCGCTTGGGAGATGGGATATGGCCTGAAGTACTTCTGTTGCTGTGATATCTTCCTGTACTGTAGCTATTTGCTCCACTGTCAGTGATGGTAGAGATATCCCCGCTAGGTATGTCTCTATACCGCCCGTAGTTGGCTGGCTCGTGTCAACCGCATTCTCCAGGTTGTATAGAGATGTGTAGTAATCCGCAAATACGTCCCCAATGTCCTTGGGTGTCACCTTTTTTTCCCCTGTTTGGTTGTGAATGAATGGGATCTTGGCATTTACATTTCTGTGTGACAGTCTCCTGGCTAATAGTCTGCTTGCTCTATTGCCCTGTACGTACTGTGTCGTCTTAAGTTTTCTAAGGTGGTACCCTGTTTTTGCCAGATCGTGCTCTTTAATTTCCCCTAGTTTGTCCTGAATTTGCCGTTTGAGCTCAGGAGTTGGGGTCAACTGGTTTTGTTTGTTGAGGGTATATAGTGACTTTAGCCAGTGCCTCATTTTGGTTTGGGACTCCCGTATCAGTGCGCTCGCCCTACCTATGAGGGATCCCGGTTTGTGTGCCTGCCATAGCGTCTCTGGCGTGATTTCCGACGTTTGGTTAGTAGTAAAGTACCTGTGTAATTCGTCAGTGAGGGTCTCACAAAATTGGGTGTCGTTTAGGAGAGTCTCATTCAGTCTCCACGGGCTTCTGTGTTTATAGTCATATGCATCTCGCAGTTCGAGGGTAACTGGGGCGTGGTCGGACCACGTAATGTTCCCTATTGAGCATGCTATTAATTGATTAAGGAACGTTCCCTTTACGTAAAACCCATCTATCCGAGAGTAGGTATTGTGGACTTGGGAGAAAAATGTATAATCCCTCTCGTCCGGGTGCAATACCCTCCACGCGTCATATAGGTCATGTTCGCTAAACAAGCGAACCAGGGGCTTACATTCTCGTGTGAGGGTTGCGTGTCTGGGTGTGTTTGGTCCTACCGTTGAGTCTCTTTTGGGGTCAAGTATGTGGTTCAGGTCCCCGCATATGAACGTGATGCCCCTCTGGACCCGTGCAAGTCGCGTTATAATTTTGTGCAAAAAGTTTCTCTGGTTTGCGTTTGGTGCGTAAATGTTCACTATAGTGTACTCTAAATTGTTAATTTCACACGCCAGTATTATAAACCTCCCCTGTGTGTCCGTGTCTTCGTACAAGGGCTTAAAGGATACCTCTTTGCTAATCATTATGGCAACCCCTTTAGTTTTTGATGTGGCAGTGCTGTGGAATTGTACCGGATATTGTGCTTTTGCTAGTATGGACGCCTGTTTAAAGTGCGTTTCTTGTAAACACACTATATCTGGGCGTGACCTGCGCAGGTCTCTGGTAAGACAATACCTCTTTACTGGGGTATTCAACCCCTTAACATTGTGGTTGTATATTTTCATGATTTAATGTATGTGTTATACAAGTATTGGTTCTGTTTGTCTGTGTACTAATCCCCCTGATGAGGTACCTGCCTTCCCAGGGGTTCCTGTGTATTTTGTCCCCATAGTTCACTCTGTGGGGCTCTGCAATGCTTGGGGTCAGGGTCAAGGTGGTAGAGGGTAGGTATGAGGAATTGGCAGTATAAACAACATATATAACAGTCACATAGAATAAAACATAAGTGTATACATTTACAAACGGTTCAGTATACATTTCCCACTGAAGGGTATCACGATAGTGCAAGGTGGGAGCGTGGTTACTCTGTCGACTTCTAAGGTGTGGTGTAATTGGTTGCACTTAGGGTGCCCGAATCTTTCCCTCGGTATTCACCTTCGTGTTGCAATCATTGTATGTGTGAATCTACCGGCTGTTGCTGTGGCGTATAGGTTGCGTTACTTTATTTTATTTTATTTTTTTATTTTTATTTTTTTTTCGTGTGTGTGTGTGTGTGGGTTATGGGCTTTGTGTTATGTTCATGGTTCAAATGCACGTCAAGCCTTCCTGGCCTTTTTTTTTTTTTTTTTGCGTGTGTGTATGTATCTATATATACATTAATATCCTGTGTGCTTATGAGTGAATGTGTCATGTGTGTTTTGTAAATGTTTATGGTTAGGCGTGTAGTGCTGGGAATACTTGCACTTCTCCGACCGCCAGACTTCAGGCTTTGCCTCAGCGTCCTCAACGGAAGAAAAAAGTCTCTGTGTTAGTTCATTTTTTAGTCTTTTTCCAGTCAGTTGGCATTCTCCGTGCTGCAGTCGCTTCTTTCTTCTCCGGGTTTGGCAGGACGTTCCAGCAGTTTGCGGCCTTCTTCTGGGGTGTTCACTGTGGTCACCAGTCCATTCCTTCTAATTAGGAGGCGGATAGGGAATCCCCATCTATACTGTATATTGTTGTAGCGGAGGGTTTCAGTTGTTTCCCTAAATTCTTTTCTTTTTTGCAGCGTAGCCGCAGAGAGGTCTGTGAACATTTTGATATGTTTGTATTTTTGTGGTGGGTCGCCACCCGTTCTCGTTGCTTGAAGTAGTGCTTCTTTAGCATGGAAGTAGTGTAGGTGAGTTAGCACATCTCTGGGGGTGTCTTGTGGTAAAAACGCCGGTTTTTGCACTCTGTGATATCTATCCAGCAGTAAAATATCAGCTGGCAGATCTGGTGCTATCGCTTTAAAGTACCCCATTAGGTATTCATGTAGATCTTGCTGCTTAACCTCCTCAGAGATGCCTCTGATTCTAAGGTTCTGACGTCTCGATCGGTCCTCTAGGTCCATGACCTTCCTCTGCGTGGTGTCAAGTTGTTGTTGCAGCTCTTGTACTTGTTCTGCCATAGCATTATGCACAGTGGCTTGTTCTTCCACACGGTTCACCACTTGTGCAGTCCTGTCCCCCAGCTCCTGCATCTCCCTTTTCACTTCTCCTAGTGTACCTTGCAGGGTTTCAAGAATCCTGCTGGACATGGTGTCTAGACACTTCTGTAGGAAGTCTTGGGTAACTGGCAGGTTTTGTGTGCCTGGGGATGTTGGTAGTGGCAGTGTGTCATTACCTCCGTCGCCATCTTGTCCCTGGTCAGCTAGGCCCATCAATTTTGGCGTCGACGCTAGGGTCGCAAAAAAGCCGGCCCGATCGGTTTTCTCGGCCTGCTTCTTGGCCTTCTGTGCTGCCATGCCTGGGGGGGTTGTGTGTGGGTCGGATAATTGCCGGTACTGCTTAGAAATTAGCTTTTTCGGGCCGTCGGTGCGCGGAGCTCAGCACTGTGCGACCATCCGCATCGCCCGTCAGGCCACGCCCCCCGATATATGTGCATTTTAATATTGTTTTGTATTTTTAAATTTATATTCTACCCTATTAAAACAATAGAATGTTGTGGGCCCATGATATAATGAGAGAACTCTCAATGTATCCTTCCTGGTAAAATATTTTATAAATAAATAGTGGATATATTCCTGAAGCATGTTAACCCTGCAATAAAAACATTGTCATTTATGCAAATGTCAATGTTTTCAGTTGCAGGGTTAAAAACAGTGACATTGAAGCCAGACCACTTAATTGAGATGATGTGGTCTGGGTGCCCACACAGTACCTTTATTTAAAGTTTTATTACAGTATTGCACAATATTATTGGTTACTAACAAATAAGCCATAATTTGCAATAAAACTGGTAATGAATGAATACGTTTGTATTTCCATGAAGTTGCCATGCTTGACTCACAGAGAAAAGAAATTCCTAAGAATAATAATTTTTTTTATTGACTGTAAATACAAATTTATTTATAATGGTATTATACCAGTAGGAGTAGTTTTTATTTTCTAATGGAAATATATTTAAAAATAATGCTCAATGGAATAGTAAAACAAGATTATGTATTACAGAGTAAAATAGCCCAGTATTATTATATTCAGTACGCCATGTAGAGCATACAATAGATGGGCATGTACTGAAAAAAAACCCTAATTAGGTCTGTCTGCATTGTGAAATGACATCACATTGTGACATTTGTGGCCACTTATAGGCATCTCTGGGATATGGACAATGGTGCATGCACGTATCATTCTACACACCTGCAACAATGAATTAATTGTGAGTAAATTAAAGCTAGTCAGGTCACGGTACACTTGCACATTTTTGCATCTTGAAATTATAGTCAGAATGTTCAACCTGCAACACTTATGGGATGTAGAGGATTCTGCATTGCGTATGTGCCCTAACACTGGCCTACTCTATGCATCCCTAGGGTGAGCATCAAACGGTGCTTTGACATACTTTTACTCTATACCTGAAGCTTAGCACACCCTTACATCAGATGTATGTGATCTCTAAATTCCTTGCCCTTGGCCTGCCTCTACAACTATGAATCAACTGCATTCACCTTGACAATTGAACCAGAACTGAAAACACTCCTTGGACCCTTCTATTCTTTAAAGTCACTCAGTTCTAGATTTACAAGTCTTCTGTTGCTTTATATATCCCTTTGTCTGTGTTAGCCTACATGTTATCACATACTTCCTGGAATCCCGTCTATATTCAAGTTCTCCACAGGAAGTGGTTATTTTCAAAGCTGTGCTCCTGACTTCATCCAGGTTTCTCATACAGAACTCCTTAAGCAGAGAAGAAGTTCACTGTGTTTAGCAACATGCATAGTTGATTTCTTGCTTCACGGTAAAACCATAAACATGGTCACAGTAACGAGTAAAAGTGGCAAAGCTGGAGAACACTGTGGCAGGGAATTCTGCTCCCACTTTTGTTTGCATCGACCAGACTCCATAATGATAGCTTCAATACTCAAGCCTGATCTAGATTTTTCTAATGGAACAAAGACTTCAGAGACTTGCAAAACTGCTGGCAATAGAAAGAAAAATGGAGCTTTGGAGAAATGTGTGTTGCACACAGAGCTGGAAAAACTACAGTTAAAAATGACCACCGACTGCAAAAACGGAAGCTAAATTAGATCCGCTACGCTCCAAGAAAAAAGCAGCTGACAGAGATAAAGTACAGCTTTTAAGTCAGCTGGACAAAAGAGAAGTTGAGCTGAAAGCTCTTAAATCCAGGTAGAAAACTGCAGAGTAACAGTGTTTGAGAGGAAAACGGAAGATGCGAGAATTAAGGTCAGCCAATTAAGGCTCTGTATTTCAGGCTGGTGTGTCTTGGAAAATAAAGTTTATTGGTCCTTTTTAGGTCTTCCGTGTGGTCACATCCTGAAACAGCACAGAAAAGCAGAGCTTCTACAGAAATGAAATATAATCTACCTGGAGCATCATGCCATTGCAAACACTTGCAGTCAAATACAAATCTTTCAACATGCGGCAACAGATCCGGATGTCATGTCCCCTCCTCGTCCAGATCTCCAGCTGTTGAAAAGCAAAGAATTCTATGGTGTTTTTGCATTTGTTGACCTGCTTTTTGGTCACCCATGAGAAATGTGGGTTTACAGGGGTTCTTACAGGTCATTATCTTTAATATGAATCGCTCATGTCTGCTGGTGTGACAAAGGCTCACTGCGGATACAGTCAGCAGCATCCATAGGAGGCTCAGGACCACTGCACCCCATGCAAAATCACCTACATCTGGTGTCTAATAGAGGGGAGGAGTTCAATAACTGGAACATATTTATATTTCATGCTTTATTTTGGAATGCAGGGAATGTTGTAAATTAAAGTATCTACTAGTAACAGCAGGGAGGGAACAGAAAAGATAAATCTGTCTCACATGGTGCAATACGATCACCTTATCCACTGCTTGGTACAACAGAAAGTGGCCCATGGATTTCTCTGCCTCCACGCCCCAGAATGTACTTCAGAGGGAACAATTGATTAAAGGAAAACTACCTAAAGCACTTCTGAAGTTCTGAAGTGCTATATATGTGAAAAGGGTGTTCCCTTTTTCATTTTATAAAAAGTGCAGATTTGAATAGAAATTGGCACTTTTATAAATTAACCTTGTTACACCCCCTGGGGGTCATATTACTTCCTGGTTTGTTTAGCTCAGTGGAGCTAAACTCAAGAAGCATTCAATTTCTAAAGCACCAGCCTTGCAAAGACTTCTCATTGATAGAAAGTGTGGGCTGAGTTAGAAGAGGAAGACTTGCAAAGCCTGCAGACAAGAGATCTGCCTCTTTTGTAAGCTGTTTTTATGACGGAGCAAGTGAGCTTGCACTTTAATGGTGGAGTCATAATGTTATTTAAATGTGCATTAGTTATTGGGGTTAATGAGCAGGTAACTATTTTTGCTTTTGTTTTATGTATTTTGGCTGATTAATACTGTGGCTGTTGTTGCCGCCCAGGAGTAGTGGAAGTTTGAACTTGTGGCTTAATTTATGTGTATTTTTAGATATTACCCCAATGAAAAAAATGCAAGAAAATGTTATCAGTGTATATAATAATTTCCACAAATCATATATAAAATCATAGTTAGGAAACCCATACCAGAATATCATGGGATTTGCAGCAAACACATGGTTATTGAGACAATTATGAATTGACAGAAAATCAAAGTGAATTTAAAATTTTTGTTCAAAAGTACCAGATAAGACATTTCAGATTAAAACCAGAAAATATTTCTGATCTGGCACTTTTGATCTAAAATGTTGAGAATTTACAATTTAGTCAGCTAACGTAATAATGTCTGATGGGTACATGGTACTATTGTTTATATAAGAATAAGACAATTTTGAATGGTCTTAAGTATAATATGTCGAGGTGACAGTGCCACCGTGTTTTCTTGGACATGCTATTACTTTAGTAAATTAGAGGAATCCCAACGGAGCTGCATTGATACATTTATTGATTTCCCTCCAGCAGCATTTGAATGCTATATACTGCAGGGTAGCACTTTTAGGAGTTACCCATCAGCACATAACAGTGAAAAGGTGATTTCTGCCCAGAACACCTGAAAGGATCTGGAAACCCATATGAGACTGAAAACGAATATAATCTCAAGTCAACGCAGGGATGTTATTTTTTGTCATATACTAAGTAGATCATGAGAAATTTCATTTTTTTTCTTGAGTATATAAAAAAAAAAATACACTGCATTTGTGTTCTACTGCGCCAACTAATGTGTGCCTCTAGAACAGCGTATTATAGGCATGCATCAAAAATAACGAACAAAAAATAATCCAATTATAAATGGCGTCAGTTCCGGTTTCTATAGACATGTAATATATATGACAGACACAGACACACACGTTTAAAGTTTGTGAAAGATTTTTTATTTCTTTTTTGCTAATTAAATATGAAGCATACGGCTATGTAACCCGAGCATGCCAGAATACCTTGTCAAACAATGAGATTTAAGACTTAATCTGAAGAGTGCAGTGAGTGGGAAGAGCGATACAAAGAACCTTATTGGCAGACCTGTCTGTTAAATATAAGTGGTCAATGATGCCACCTCTGTTTGGACATGGAGTGTGCGAATATAAGAATCATAGCAAAAACCCCTCCTCTTAGCTACACAATGTAATTAGCCAGTGATATCCCCATGTAACATCAATTAGGCTGCTAATTGTGCTCAGTATGTGTATCTGATATCCCCCCCCTCTCTCCTGCAGCTGACAAGAGGACCGTGAGTCATTGTTCAGACAGCAGGAGCAGAGAAAGAGAGCGAGAGAGATATTCAGGAACATATTCAGCCTGACACCTGTAGGACAGTACAGAGTTTTTTTTATGACGTGCAGGGTTTTAAAGAGCACGCTAGAATGTTCTAAATCTAGTATAAAAAACTAAAGTAAAAAAGACAGGGTCATGAATCAAAATGCTCACGGAAAATCTGATACCTCTAAGATTACAAAAAATAAAACAAAACAGACCCGACAACCTCTAAGATAACACCATCCAGATAATTGTAAAATTCAAGAGATCATGTTCAGTTTAGTTAAATCTGAAAATGTGCACTTCTGAATTCTACAGAGTATTAGAGAGTGCTTCCTGTCAGTATGAGGAACACATACAGCTATACAGACAGGCACAAAATGATATGCTACACACAACAAGGCACACACACATAGCCACACTCCCACAAAACCCCTCAAGCATTTCCACACACTCAGATACACACAATTCCACAGCCATACATTTTCACTTACATTCACACTCATTCATCCCTACATACAAACAGTGTCACACAAATCTTTAGAAACACATTGCCCCCACAACACATTTCTTTTCAGACATTCTCCCATCTCTTCCCCTATTGCAGCAGGTGGGTTACTTCCTTTGTGGTCTAGTGGGGATAAGGCAGTGCTGCAAGCAAAGGGCTGCATTACTTTCCTTGTGTCCCATATGATATCGCTTACAGCCAGCACCACCGAGTAGTATGACAATAGTGAAGACAGTACCATCCAGTAAGTGGCTTGGTCCACTGCTAATCCACAGTGCAGACTGGTTAAATAAACACTCCAGACCCCTTAAGCACGTGAGTTTGCTAAAATGCTTTATATACGAAGAGTGGGCCCTCTCTTTTCATTTTACAAAAAGTACAGATTTCAAAAGAAATTGGCATTTTTATAAACTAACCAGGTTACACCTCCTGGCTGTCAATCAATCGGTCCTGTTATTTCATGGTTTGGTTAGCTCAGTGGAGCTAAACTCAGAGGCAGCAACTGCCTACAGCAGCTGTCTTGCAAAGACTTCTCATTGAGCTACATTTGGAAGTCTGTGATTGGACAGCCACAGAAAGTCTGGGCGGGGTTAGAAGGGGAGGGCTTGCAAAGGCAGCAGACAAGAGATCTACAGCTCTTGCAATCTTTTTTTAGATGTAAGCCCAATAACAAAATACATAATTAAATGCCTACAAGTTGTTATTGCAGGTATATTTACTAAATAGTGCTCTTTAAAAAAAAAAAAAAAAAAGTATTTCGTCGAATTTCCTTTAACTCATTCCCAACCTCAGACGTACTGGGTACATCCGAAAAACAATGGCCGTTAATGACCACGGATGTACCCAGTACGTCCGTGTGACGAAAGTAACCTCATCACTGGCTTCTGGAGGGGCCTGTTTGCCAGCCTCCTACCCTGTGACAAACTGAACCTCGTCAAGGGTTCTTGGAGGGGCCTGCTGGCCAGCCTATTGCCTCTGCAATATACCTTGCCCAATGCACTTTAAAAGGCTCTGTTCATGTGAAGTATGTACTTTTGTACTCCAGACAGAGAGACCGACCGTTAGCCCTAATTCTCTGGAACTGTTTTGGGCATGGGACCATGTGCACGGTAGGTCAAAAATAAGACTTCCAGGAATTTCCTGAACCCCTGCTCTGATCTGGGTGATTTGTGGATATGTTGTTCACCCAGACCAGGGCTATCAGGGTATGTAAGATGGGGATATGTTATGTTTTGGGGTACGTTTGGGGTTTTGTAAAATATGTGTTTTTTATGCTTGGGGATAATTATGTTAATACATTATCTACCTTAATTGTATCACAGTCAGAGGGGAGGGATTGTGTGCTATATATGGGAGTGTCAGGCATTGTTACATTGTTTCTATTGGTCTGTAAAATTTGTGTCCTGTGCCCCTTCAGGTCCAGTGGGTGTTCCTCTGGCCTGAAGATTTATAAAAATCCAACCGGTACCATTAAACTCTGAGATCATCTTGCACCTTAATGAAGTTTCAGCTCATGTTTGGGGGACTGGAGAACTACACTCTGGGGATTGCTATAATCACTATGCTCTTGTAAGAGCTGTTCCTGCTATGCTCTCTGGACTAGGAGAGGTCTACCCACTGGAAGCTGGATCCTGGTCTTGGGTCCACGGTGGTTGGAGGTCGGCGAGACCCCAACCAAGCTGCGGCGGTTTGTGGGGTGTGCAGTAGTTATGGTGTTCCAGCGCAGTGCTTGTGGCACTCGTTAATACTAGGAAGCAGCGATTGACGGAGGTACCTGGTCGGGGTGCCAGGTGGACCATCACAGTCCGCGGCAAGAATGACCCCTGGACTTACCTGGACTGGTGATCCGCGGCAAGCCCGGTCGGGGGGTACTGCCCGAGAGCCCTGCCAGGGCTCCGGCCACCGCGGCCCTCCAGGGCCATGTGATCACCATGATGCGTAATAGATTTTGGTGGGGAAAAAATAGAAAAGGTGTGTTTTTGAAAAAAAAATCTGCATATTTTATAAAACATTTTTATAATAAATTATAATAAAAGACCACTTAATGGCGTGAAAATCGGTATATAATATTTGTGGGTACAATAAATAAGTAAGAGGAAAATTACAGCTAAACACAAACACAGCAAAAATTTAAAAAGAGCCCTGGTCCTTAACGGTAAGAAAATTTAAAAACGGTCTGGTCACTAAGGGGTTAAGATAGACTTGTATTTCACCTGAAGTTGACCACATATTATTACAGGGTCCCATGTAGGCACCAGAGCACTGTTTACACTACTGGCTGTAACCCTCTGTAGACATGGTGGTCCTGTGATTAATTAAATTTGCCATTTAGATTTAATTTGCTAAAATCCAGTGTTTAGTGAACAAACCTAAAAGTGAATTTCAAGCTAGAAACATAGAGAGCTTTTCCAGTTTGGCTATTTGTGCCTAAAATGTGAAATTCACTTTTGCTTAAAATTCCCATTTCGAGAATAACCATGACATTATTTTGTATTCCTATGGGAAATATAAGGGGTTTTTTTTTTGTTAGAATTATATCAGAGCTCATCATATACGCCAGCAGAGAAACAAGTTATGATTTTAGGGTAGATGTCTTACTTTACGAGAGATAGTTGCAATGTATACTAAATAAATATATTAAAATAATTGCTAGCCCAGAGGGCATATTCTTTTTCTAATTAATATTATTATTATAACTATCTTTCATTAAATGGAAATATGGTTACCTTATTTTAGTGTCTAATTAAGCTTATTGCTTTGAGATACACCAAGGTAATAGTTTGATTACATGTTAGACAAGGTATAAAGCTCTGATTAGATTAAGGCTGTTTTTGTCTTCCAGACATAGATCCCAGGGAACAATGCTTGTGGCATCTTGGGCTATAGAGAGCAATGATACGAAGTATGACACACACTCCTACACAGATCATACACATGTACTACAATTAGTTTTGCCATATCCTTTTAGCTTTCATCAGCACAATATGACTTTGTCATGCTGATGTACTGAACATGAAAAGTGCTCCCCTATAGTATAAAGAAGAAAAATAATTAATGGGGGCAGTTCATCTGAGATTCCTCCATTATCAATTAATTGATTTATCTCCTGTAACATATGCATTCCACATACTGCAGGGCAGCACTTTTCATATATTGCCCAGCAGCTTGAACAATTGAAAAATGTCCTGGAGAACATTTTGGATCTGACAAGTTTAACTACAAAACTACAATGCAGTATCAGATCATGGCAATTTTCTCTTTCGGACCTCTTAATATGTGAATGCCTTATGCTCCCCTCACCTCCATTACTTGCAAAGAGCACCCCTGTCCCTCTATGTATAGTGGTTGCGCAGCACCCAGGTAGAGGATTATACTCCATCAAGGTCTTGCACCACTGATACAGGCAGCGGGGACGGAGTTAAATTCCACCTGAATCCGCTGCCTGGTAACTGCTGCACACTAAGAGGGAAGCAGGAACGAGTCCCTGCTTCCCCAACCACTAGACACCAGGGACTGCAATGCCTCCGTTTCTCTTCCCCAGTGCCATAAAGGAAAGAGGTAACTGTCTGCCGGTAACTGTTAGAGTCTGTGACCCCTTCATAGATTCTCCTTTTGCGCTGTTGCAGCCAGGAGTTGTAGAGTAAGAGTCGTGATGCATTTGGAGATAGTGCAAGCATTAGGTGGATATCTCATACTCTTACCTTCTCCTTAGGAGCCAGCTCTAAACGGCAAACGTCACATTTGGGAGTGGAATACTAGTTAAATTAATGTATACTAAAAAGTTACTCCAGTTCAGCCAAAAACAAGGCTAAAACAGTACACAAACATACACAATGCATTCACTATGCACACTGCATACAATACACACACTGCCATCTCCTTCACTGACACTGCATTCACTACACACACTGCATAACATAATGGATGTGCGCCAAGGCTTTTTTTTTGGGTGGCAGCATTTCATTCTTGAATTCTTGGCCTGGCCCTGCTCTGTCCCATTGTTATGTTTCCTATGGATTTGGAGTGGAACTCAACTGCAGAAATATAGTTAGGAGAACCCTTAGGGTTTTTAGAGTAGTAATTAGAATTTAGATGGAACAATTCCTCATTAAGGAGTTTTACGAGAAGGAGGACTGCAGAGAACAGTTCTTGTAATTTGAAGAATACAATACGAAGATAATTTGATAATAATAGTTCATGAATCTTTACTGAACACAATATGAAGATAGCAGTTCATGTTACCTTAATGAATACAGTTTGAAGGTAGATTGATGAGAATTGTTCATGTAGATTAGGGATACAATATGAAGATAGATTGATGAGATGAGTCCTGTAACCTTAAGGAACACTATATGTAGATAGTTTGATGAGAAGAGTTCCTGTAGCTTTAAAGAATACGATATGTAGATGGTTTGAAGAGAAGATCTCCTGTAGCTTTAAGGAACACGACATGCAGATAGTTTGATGAGAAGAGTTCCTGTAGCTTTAAGGAATACAATATGTAGAGTGTTTGATGAGAAGAGTTCCTGTAACTTTAAGGAATACAATATGTAGAGTGTTTGATGAGAAGAGTTCCTGTAGCTTTAAGGAATACAATATGTAGAGTGTTTGATGAAAAGAGTTCCTGTAGCTTTAAGGAATACAATATGTAGAGGGTTTAATGAGAAGAGTTCCCGTAGCTTTAAGGAATACAATATATAGAGAGTTTGATGAGGGGGACAAAGAGGCACATAGAAGGGTTGGGGGGACAAAGAGGCATACTGTAGCAGAACTGATCTTCTTTACTTTCGGTTGCCTGTACCTCCCCTGTTCGTTTCTCGAACGAGGATTCATTCCCCTTTGTTTACCAAACCCTATGTGTTCCCTGGGCTCTATATCTTCCCTCTCCTGAACGTCATCGAAGCACTCTTGCTAGGTGGCCACCGAACACGTGCAGTGAAAGATGGTGTCCATTTTGACTATCGAGCGATGACAGCGGTACTTGGGTGTCAACTCCGTGGAACTATGTAACGAACCTCCGGTACCCAGAGTGCAAGTTTCGTATGAATGTAACGCTCACTCTATCGCATACCCAAACATCAGTCGAGACTTGATGAAGGGTAAAACAGGAATATTTTTTATGGCCAAGTTGCCAGCTTATATACATAGACCCCCAGCAAAGGGTCTCCAGCAGAAACATAGTTAAGCCCACCCAGGCGTCTCTGTGTCTGGGAGATAAGTGAGTTTGCTTTTACTTAAACTAATTATCTCACAGGCACCTTACATACATAGAAAACACTCCAAAATACACACAATATTGATAGGAACACCAACAAATATTATATCCTGGATCTGAGCGCCCAAATAGCGATCAGATCCATGTAATATAGCCAAATCACCACCGTGGTAACGTTTTGACCAGCCGCACATGTGGCTGCTGCCCAAAATAGTTCCAGAGGAAAAGGGGTAGTGGCCGGTCAATTTTTGGGAGTTCCTATACGAATGTAAACGAAGGCTCTGCCTGGCTCATATGGAGCGAATGTTCTCCCAGTTCGGGGGTGCCTTTCCCTCGAAAAGCGATCTCCTGGCTTGTCTGGGAATGGAGTAGGCAATGGTATGAGTTTCCCAGGGTTCGTGCGGTAAAGTCAACCAAGTACCACTGCCTGCGATCGGGAGACAAAATAGCTACCCAGAGAGCGTACTTAAGTTTGTGGTTTCTTTGCAGTTAATGAGCCAGGGGGTGGTTGGTGCTTGGTAGTTTAGAAGTACCAAACCAAGGGGAATCAAATTGGTTTCGGTAAAACGGGAAAGTTCCATAGGGCAGTTCTTCACAAACTATATTTGGCCAATCTACCACGCAGTTCCGGAAGGATTTGTTCCATCATTTGGCCTCATTTGTAGAAAACCTAGGAGAGCGATAATTGGCGGAAAGGTATTATAGACTGGGGACAATATTCACTATATTTTTCCAACCACAGGAACACCAGATACTTGACCGGCCCAGACCACTTGTTACCCTGTAACTCTTTTGGGCTTCGTCCATGTGTGCGGCCAGCTAAAACTTTGCGACTGGACAATTCCGTATAGATACGGGTGCAATTTGGACAATCTGGGCGCCCAGACAAGAACTATCCAGGGATATAGGACATGTGTGGTTCCTGTGAGATGTCACTTTCTTTTATTGAGGCAAATATGAAGTGGGGTACAGAATAAAAAAAAGGGGATGCACGATTTTATACAGGTTGGGAGCAGGATAATACATTGCAACATCTCCTACGAGTAACGGCCTCATTTTATATTAATTAAGCGTGTCATAGTATTACCAACAAGTTAGGCATATCAGTAATAAAAGTAGTTAGCCTCAGTTTTTTTGTGAAATGGTTTCTGGTCTCGTATAAGCAGAACAATAAGAAATTGCATAAACATAACAGGATTAACAACTTAGGTAGGTCAGGTAAGGCAGGTATAACATGGGTGAACCACCTGGCTATTAGTAGATGGCCGAGTTACGTGCTAGGTAAAATATTTATATCTATGTAATTGCCTGTGTAGGTACTGCTCGGCTGCCCAGTAATTATATCACTTGCAACTTAGTGTGGCTATGGGCTGCGAGGTGTACACTAGGTAGGCTAGGTCATGCTGTAGGTTGCTGGGGGCTAACCCGCTTTTTTGCAGGTACTTAACTAGGTCAGATGCACATGTTTGTAAGTCAAATACGAGGCGTTCAGCGCAGGTTAAAGTTAAAGTCTCATTGGGTGGGTAACGGGCTTACAGGATAGCGTAGCAGGTGGCAAATCAGGCGCTGTGTATGCTCGACCTCTGTGGACCACCTGGTTCCGTGGGAAGAATTTTAGCCAATGCCTTGGTCGGGCACTGTGTGGAAGCTCAGTTCTTGCAGGTGTGCTATTGCGTGTTGGTTAGTTGAGGCGGCAGCCTTGCTTCCATCTTGTTTTGAGCCCAGTACCTTGTCTTCATGTACTCGATGAACGCAGGAGGCCTTTGATCTTCCTTGCTGGTGCCTTTCGCCAGGGTTTCGTTGCGTGGTGGGAGTTGACCTTCTCCTTGACCTTCTCAGTAGGGTTGAGACATTTCAGTCTGTCCCCCTGATACTGCTGCCTCCGATGTCCCACTTCTTTCTTCACTTGAGAAGTTCTCTCCATTAACTGCTTCTCAACCATCTCCTTCTGCACCCTTCTCACCCTCTCGAATTCTGCCTTGTCCTTTTTTGCCTCCGCTACCAGAAGAAGCATATCCTTCTTACCTCTTGAGGCCTGTCATGCCATCTTGTGCTCCTCACATCTCTTATCAGTCCTGACCTTTACAGTGGACAGGATTCTATGGAAGTCACTGGCTGAAGTTATTATGGATTTTTAGATGGATCTTTAGGAGGAACTATAGGTTTGGGAACCTGGTTCACTTCTGGCTGTTTGAATGGAGTCAAATGTGTGTCTCTGTGATGGCACGGCTGGGACCTTATCTCTTCTATCATTTAAATGCAACAGCGCAGTCATATTTTAACCTTTTGCCAAAAACAGCAAAACTCTCATCTTCCTGTGAGAGCTCTATTGCCATCTTTCGGAGCTTTGGTCCTACTGGAACCAGTGTACACGTACGAAACATTCTATGTCATGTCTGCATCCAACCCAAGACTGGCTATGAATGAGCTCTGTCAGTGTCTACTGTTATGAATGATAACTACAGATTTGAGTGACATCACAATGAAAGCATGAGACATAGTGAAAGTGTCATGCATACAGACATTTTTTTTTTTAAATCTCACTAATGCAAGGAAAGGATAGGTTGAAGAAAAATGTAGGACACACTGTGTTATTTACTATAGTGCAAATTGTCACAAATTTAAAAGGAACCTTTGTCATTTTAGACTAAAATATTCTTACTGAAAACATTTCTGAATGAGAGATTTTTTCCAACTAGACTATTTTGGCTCCAAAAATTAAAAAAATCACTTTGAGTTCCATTTAACAATCTCAAACATTGATGAAAAAAATGTGAACTTAGTGTCATATTTTAGGGAAACATAACTGAAATGGAAAAAAATCTGCAAGTCATCTATTAATAGTATAATCAACATTTATACAGTGCCAACGTATTCCACAATAGTCTAATGGGAGGGGAAATTATCAACCAACGAGACAAACTAATAACCATATAATAAGAGAGAAAAAAAAAACTTTTATTTTAAATTTTAGGCAAATTATTATGCAATATCTGTGAGTCTTGCCTCAAGCTCCCTCTATGGACACCAGTTGTGGAATCGCAGCTTTCCATGTCACCACTGTTGCAAGCTTGATTGGAGACCCAGTGATTTTCAGTTCCTCCAGCTGCTTCTCCTTGAGTTCAGGAACATGTTCTCTGACTAGACAAGGATTTTTCTCCCTCTGCTTGGCCTTCTCAGTAGGATTGACACATTTCAGTCTGTCCCCCTGATACTGCTGCCTCCGATGTCCCACTTCTTTCTTCACTTGAGAAGTTATCTCCATTAACTGGCTATGTTGCTTCTCAACCATCCCTTTCTGCACCCTTCTCACTCTCTCGAATTCTGCCTTGTCCTTTTATGCCTCCGCTACTAGAAGAAGCATATCCTTCTTACTTCTTGAGGCCTGTCATGCCATCTTGTGCTCCTCATGTCCCTTATCAGTCCTGACCCTTACAGTGGACAGGATTCTCTGGAAGTCACTGACTGAAGTTATTATGGATTTTTTAGATGGATCCTTAGGAGGAACTATAGGTTTGGGACCCAGGTCACTTCTGGCTGTTTGAATAGAGTCAAACGTGTGACTCAGTGATGGCAAGGCTGGGACCTTACCTCTTCTATCTATGAGCGCAACAGCGCAGTCATATTTTAACCTTTTGCCAAAAACAGCAAAACTCTCATCTTCCTGTGAGTTGAGGGCTCTATTGCCATAGTTCAGAGCTTTGGTCCTATTGGAACCAGTGTACACGTACGAAACACTCTGTGTCATGTCAGCATTTATACAGTGCCAGCGTATTCCACAATAGTCTAATGGGGGGGAATTTACCAACCAACGAGACAAACTAATACAATTTTTTTTTTTTTAGGGTGGGTTTGCTGATCAATTAATTAACAAATTAAAATATATTCCTTCTAGCCATCCAATTATATAAGAATCTTTCCTTCAATGTACATACATCCTATAGTGAATAGTAAAAATTACTTATAAGAAAAAATTGTATAACTATTTACAAAAAAAAAGGGATAAGAAATATCTTAAATTATATTACCACGTAGTAACAATGATATATTAATTGGTCACATCCATATAAAGAAGAACTTAGTTAAAGAGAACAAAGAGACAAAATTATGAAGAAAAAAAAAGGTCTTTCGGAGTTGGTAGAGTTGTAATAAATAGTTTATAGGTTTAATTTTCCTATTTCATTTGTTCCTTTCTATGGGGTTTCTTTGTGCACTTTTGTATAAGGGTTTCATCTGAATCCAATGCATAAAGAAAATCCTTTCCTTCTTCTGCTGAATTAATGGTGTAATTTTGTCCTGTGTAGTGAATTAACATTTTTATTTGTAATCCCCATATATATTTTATATTTTGTAGAGACTTTATGAAATTCTGAAATTCTCTTCTTTTCATTAGTGTTGTTGGAGATAAATCTTGGAAAAGGGGGCGTGGCTTGCTGGCAAATGGAGTAAGCCGTACATCGCCGGAGCTCCGCAACCCCGGCCCACATCGCCCCTTGTAATTAGCCACACTGCCGCATGAGAATGGGGAAACCCAGACGCCAGGGCACCCCGGGACCCTCGGGCAACAGCCCTCCGCGGAAATACGCCGGACCGATGGATGATTTCCTTTCTACCCCCGATGGCCTCCGAACCATGCGGCCCACTGACAAGATGGCCGCCGCCTCCCCGAGTGCAGAGAGCGGTGCAGACTCAGAGCTGGGCTCGGCACGAGGGGAGGCTCTCTCCCACATCACGGCCGAGCTAGCCTCCATCTCGGCTAATATGCTCACTAAAAATGATAAAACTAACCTGGTTAAGGAATTGAGAGCGGCGATCCGGGAGGAGATAATGGCGGTGCGCAAAGATCTCACAGCCCTCGAAGACCGAGTCACAGAGCTGGAGAGGGAAAATCTGCAGGCCCTCCAGCACTCCCAGGCTGCTGACCATGCCACGGCCAGACAGGGGTCGGTGCTCCTGGAGCTCCGCAGGCAAGTAGAAGATTTAGATAATAGGGGGAGGCGCAATAACATTCGGGTTAGAGGCCTTCCTGAAGCAGATAATGAAGACCTCGGGGATGTCCTCCCACAGCTGTTTACCCACATTCTAGGGGAAGAGGCCCTGGATGAATACAACATAGAGCGCGCCCACAGGGCTTTGCGTCCCCCGAGAAGAGATGGCCTCCCACGAGACGTGATCTGCTGCCTTCTCTCCTTTCAGCTTAAAGAAGCCATCATGAGAGCTGCGCGCCCGCAACGCATCATCTTCCAGGACGCCCCAATATCGCTGTACCAGGATCTGTCCACCCTCACCTTGGACGCCCGGAGAGCGCTAAGGCCGCTGACGCTCATCCTCCAGGACAAGCGCATTCCCTATAAATGGGGCTTCCCTTTCTGCCTACAGGCCAAAAAGGACAATACCTGGCGTTCTCTGAGATGGCCCAATGACCTTCCTAGCTTCCTACGTGCCCTGGACCTGCCGCCAGTCACCATCTGCAACTGGATCCTCGACCAACCCCCACCGCGCTTGGACCACCCTGAGGCCCCCCAGCTGCTACGTACCCAAGCACAGAGGGAAGCGCAGCCCGTGCGCTGGGGGGGCCCCCATGGATCTGAGGAGTAGCTGCAGGCATCTCTGCCCGTGTCCGGAGAGCGCCATCCCTCCCGGACCGGCATCGCCCTACCAGGGGCTCCCTGGGTGGTAACACTGCGAACTGAGTGAATGCACCTAGCTTCTTTCCTCCTCACAGTCAGGGGGGACACTTGGCGGGCAGCCCGCCTGCCCCCCATGAAGCACCCGGGACTACGCACGTGGCACAGATGGGGAGGGTTGACCCTAAGGTCTCGGACATTTTTGGGAGGGGTACGGGGATATGGTTAATTGGGACAACCTGTGGAAGCAGGGTCTCTAAGGCCCAGGGTACCTGTGCGAGACTGCTCGAATCCCCCTCCTACCTGCCCTGTGGCCATCGGGAGGTGCCCCTGGACCTGTGGCAGTATCAGCGGGTGCATGTTTGGGGAATTGGGGCTAGAGGGGAGAAGCGGATGGGGCCCGCACCTCTACGCTATATAGTATTTTCCTCCAAATTTTTTTTTTTTTTTTTATTATGTTTTTTTTGTGTGTGTGTGTGTGTGAGTATGCAACCATTCTTCCATAGCATATTATGTAGTCAGCTGCTGTCAACCGCATCAAAAGGGACTGTTTACCTGACGCACGGGGCAAAGAATGCTTGGCAACTGACGGCCTGATGGGCGGGATTAGCTGTATATGTGCCCGGCCGGCTCTTGGAGCCCCCTCCCGTTTTTGCCCGCTACAAGGCTATACACGCTATACGGCCCTAAACACGCTGGCCGGCACCGCCCCCCTGCTCAGACCCCTCCCAACCACGGAGGCAGCATGAGGACCCCCTAGCACTCTGGCCTCCAGCCTATCAGGTTGCTTGACTCTGACACCGGCCGGACCCCTGTCCCGGGGCCTGGCCTCTGATTGGTCTTGGTCCTGCCAGCAAAAAATTATATATTTCCTTTTTTTTTTTTTTTGTTCCCCCTCCCCAGTAGTTCCCATACAGTGGCAGGCTACCTATTCCTGGTGCCCTCCCGAACAGAGCTCTCAACAGAGCGCCACGGGCTGTGCAGGGTCCTTTGCCCGGCCTGGGATGGGTCTCGGACACGGTTTTAGAGCCTTGGACCCGCTCCCCCCACTCCCGGTACATATTGTTGTTTAGGTTAGGTTACAAGCCACAATGTTAGGTTAGCAATGGCTTATAGTACTCCCCTGCTTCGACCTCCCCCAGCTGCTGACGGGACATGCGGTCGCCTAGGTACCCCAGCTTCTCAGCTACAGGAGTGTGACAAATGACCCTAGTCCCTGACGCCAACCAGACCCCGTTACTCTATCCAGCCTCCCACCGGACATGAGCCTAGCAATTCCACAACTTACCCTGCCCGGGTGTGGAGACGGGTTGCTTGCACCTGGAGACAAACTAACTGGGACTGGTCTCTCCCTCCCACATTAGACCTGTGAATCGCATACGCAACCACCGACAGCTCGCAGCCGGACGGATAGGCCCTCACTTTGATACATGGGATCCGGGAGGGTGACCCCACTCTAGTTGTGACCACAGGACAGAAGCGGGACCCCCCACGATGCCCCCACCCCGCGCCACTCACACAGGGCGCAGGTTGACAGTGACCAGGGCGACTGACCCCTCTGTGAGTCCCGACCGGCACCCGCAAGGTGCCCGTACTGACCTCCTCTTAAGCGGCAACCCACTCTCATAGTAAGCAGCAGACTTATTCGGTGCCCCTCTCCGTGGGCCGGGGGAGAGCGGATACCGGTCCTCCTGACGGATTCCACCAACCGGACTTCCTCGCCCCCTAGCAACTGGCCCCCCTGTATATTAGGTCTCCCCTACAAGACCTAGGGCCACAGTTGCCCACTGTTTCGTAGCCCTTAGTGGGCTGACACCCCTGACGGACGCAGTTTCCAACTAGTTCCCCCATCTTACCCCTCCTCCACCACCCCCCCCTCTTTTTTTTTTCTCCCCCCTCCCCTCCTCCTCTTTTCCTATCCTACCTCCCTCTTCTCCCGTTTGGGCCCCCGATCCCGCTCCCCCTCCCGCTGGGTGGCCCGGCAGCCATGGCGACCACGTTCAACCCTGCGCCTCTGCACCTACGCTCCCACAATGTTAGAGGCCTTAACTCCCCCGAAAAAAGACGACACTTGCTCCGAACCCTGTGGTCTCAAAAGACCTCAGTAGCATTTCTCCAGGAAACGCACCTTAAGGGGAAAGATGCCCCCCAGATCAGGGATAGGAAGTTCCCCCAGGGATTCTACGCTAACAACCCGGAAGCTAAGCGCACGGGGGTTGCCATTATCTTTGCCCACACTGTCCCCTTCCTCAGCACGGCTACCCAGGCAGACCCTCTAGGCAGGTTCCTATTCGTGAAGGGTATGATAGCGGACCACAAATACACGTTCGCCACCATCTACAGCCCGAATAAGGGACAGCACCGGTTCCTAGTGGCCAACCTTTCCCGGTTGGAGAGATTCCGGGAAGGAACTCTGGTGCTAGCTGGAGATCTCAACCTCCCACTGGAACCCCGGGTAGACTCGTCTACAGGTACTAGCACCATCCCCTCACACTGCGTACGAAGTGCCAAACAGGCATTGGCTAGGTCAGGCTTGGTCGACTGCTGGAGGGTGGCGCATCCTGAAGCTAAAGACTACACGTGCTACTCCGCGGCACATAACAGATATAGCAGGATAGACTATATTTTTCTAGCCCAAGAGTTCCTCCCCTTTCTGATCATGTCCACCATAGGGATACAACATGACTCAGACCATGCCCCTGTCCATGTCACGCTTAAATCGCCGCTCTTCAAGCCACGGGAGCGGCAATGGAGACTTAATGAAAGTGTCCTGCTGGACGCCGATTTTATCACACAGATCGCTCAAACATTGACCCAATACTTTGCTGAAAACAGCAGCCCAGACACGGCTCCTTTGACGATATGGGAGGCGCACAAATGCGTGATTCGTGGCCAGTTCATCAAGTTATGCACGCAACGGAAAAAAGAACATACCGCAAAGATCCAAGACCTGATACACGCGATAGCTGACCTGGAGACGCTGCACAAGCAAGATCAAACAGACGACACCTATCGCCTCCTCACCGACAAGCGCAGGCAACTCAAAGACCTGCTTTCTCAGAAACTACTGCACACCATTCGAAAGTCCAACAGACATTTTTATGAATTTTCCAACAAGTGTAGAAGAACACTTGCCCGTACTTTGCAACAGAGGCAGCGACAACATCACATCCACCAGATTACAGGGAGGGATGGGGTGATGAAAAGGACTCCAGCAGACATCCTTCAGACATTCAGGCTCTTTTACTCAGAGCTTTATAATATTGACGCCACCGCACAACGCGCGGAGGCACCACAACGCCTGCAACGGATGAATGACTTTCTCTTGGAGTACGTTGGGCGCAGGGTCCCGGAAGATCTGGCTGAGGAATTGGACCAGCCTATCACGGAGGAAGAACTCGTTGCCGCCCTTAAACAGTCCAAATTCAACAAGGCCCCGGGCCCAGACGGCCTACCGGTCTCCTACTTGCGCAAGTTTAGAGACACACTGTTACCACACTTGCTACAGGGCTTTAATTCTCTATTGGAGGGTGGTGGGTTCCCAGCAGATTCTTTACACGCGACAGTGACGGTCATACTGAAGGAGGGAAAGGATCCCACCAACAGCGGGAGTTACAGACCGATCTCGCTCCTTAATTCGGATCTTAAGCTATTCGCCAAGACCTTAGCCATTCGACTCTCCCTCGTACTCCCAACGTTGGTGCACCCCGACCAGGTGGGGTTCATCCCGGGTAGGGAGTCGCGGGACAACACTATACGAGCACTCAACCTGATCCACTCTGCCCGGTCGAACAATGAGGAACTAGTTCTGGTCTCGATGGACGCAGAAAAAGCCTTCGACCGGGTGGACTGGCAGTACCTCGAAGCTACCCTCCGTCATATGCAATTCGGCCCCCATATTCGCTCCTGGATACTAGCGCTCTACACTACCCCGACTGCCCGCATAAGGATCAACGGTGCCCTCTCAGCCCCATTCCCCATTCGCAATGGCACGAGACAGGGCTGTCCCCTGTCCCCCCTTCTGTTTGCCCTCACCCTGGAACCCTTCCTGAAGGCGGTCAGACGGAATGGGGGCATTACGGGGTACAGACTGCACAATTCGGAACATAAGGTGGCCGCATATGCGGACGACATGCTATTCTTCCTTAACAACCCCGCGATATCCCTACCTAACCTTCTCCGAGCCTTAAAGGATTTTGGCGATATTTCCAACCTTAAGTTAAACATGAGCAAATCGGAGGTCCTCCCAATCACGCTTTCAGCAGGAAAGGTAGCACACCTCAAGTCGCAGTTCCATTTCTCTTGGTGCGACAACAAGCTAAAATACCTTGGGATCTGGTTACCTAATGACCTAAACCTCCTATCCCAGTTTAACTTCCTCACCATCCTAGCGGTCCTACAGGCTGACCTACACCGCTGGAGGAACCTTTACGTCTCCTGGTTCGGCCAGATCAATGCCGTTAAAATGAATGTTTTACCGCGTCTCCTATTCCTGTTCCAAACGATACCCATCTCCATACCAAGAGCCTTTTTCCAATCTCTCTCCAAGGCGATCCGGCAATTCGTGTGGAACGGGAAAGCGAGTAGGGTGAGCAAAGTGCTCCTTGAACGCCCCAAAGCCCGTGGGGGAGCTGGTCTCCCCTCCTTCCTGGGATACTACCGTGCCTCCCACTTACTTAGGACTGTGGACTGGCACGTACGCCACACGGCCAAGTTATGGGTCCCCATGGAACTAGCTCAGACGGGCGGAACCCTTCCCTCCCGCCTGTGGCTTGGATCCCTCGCACAAAATTCACTGCTTACAGGCAATCCAATGATTGACGCAACGCTACGAGTCTGGTGTACGGTGCGGTACTCGCATCAACTTTCCACCTTGGATGGCCCTCTCACGCCCATCACACACAATCCGGGGGTTGGAGGGGGACTAACGCCTGCGGACCTACACGCATACCCTGACTCCGACTGGATTAGTTTCCATCATATAATACAGGGGGACCGACTCAAGCTTCTGACAGACATCCTGGGGGACACAGTACCCACAGGCCTAGACCACTTCCACTATCTCCAAATACGGGCATACTACGCGACCTTCCCAAACAAACAGGGCCTCCACAGAATCCCCACGAAGTTCGAAACACTCTGCACCACAAGGGCTCACCCTATGAGGGGCATTTCCACACTTTACGCACTTCTCGCTACTGGAGAAAACCCGTCGCACCCAAGATACTTTACTAGATGGGAGAGAGAGACGGGAACCACGCTCACAGACCAGGACTGGGACAAGATTTTTATTCTAACACATAAATGTTCCATCAGCTCCAAACTTCAGGAGACCAGCTTTAAGGTCCTCAAGCACTGGTATAGAACCCCAGACATTCTGCACTGTATAAACCCTGAGATACCCGGGGATTGTTGGAGATGTGGCGATGCCGATGGCTCCGCCCTCCACATCTGGTGGAGCTGCCCGGGTATCGCCCCCTTCTGGACCACGATCCAAGAGACCATTAAGCAAATCACATATTGCCCTTCCACTACAACCCCTCACCATGATCCTCCATCACACTGACATGACCCTTTCAGTATACAAGAAATCTCTGATAACACCTACTAACGGCAGCCATTGCACTGGTCCCTACAAGGTGGAGACACAAGGATGCGCCCACGCTCCAGCAGTGGATCGACAAGGTGGGGGAACTATATAGTATGGAATCCCTTACAGCAGCGTTGTATGATAGGCAAGAGAAATGTGCTCGCACTTGGTCGCCCTGGCTGTGGTACCTCTCGGCGGGCGGGGCTGGGAGCCGGGAGCCTCTTCCCCCCCCACTTCCCCCTCCCTCTCAACCAACAGCTCCTGAACGATAGCCGGACGGCTGACTGAGACCCGACCTCTCTGATGACCCCCTTGGCCGCAGACATTTGTTAGTGTAACCATGAGTGGGCCTCTAACAAACGGGACAATGATCCCGGTTTAACTCCCCGGACAACTGACCGTGACTACGTTGACTTACTGATACGCTCTCAGAAGACAGGAAGACACGTTCTTGACTGCTTTACACCAGAAGAGGTCACTAGAGAGACACTGACCACCGCACCTGATCATAGTGCGTGACAGACCCGGCCTTCCATCACCATGCCATTATCTGGCATCCCCCGTGGTTTGTTGTGTGCATGTACTGTTTCTATCCTGTTGGATGTTATACCTCTTATAAGTTGATATTTTGTACCTTACGCTGTTCAAGAATCGACACACTGTACCGATGCTAAAAGTCAAAATAAAGATTGTCAAAAAAAAATAAAAAATCTTGGAAAAATGTCAGATTTTTATATTGTTCAGGTAAATTAAAACCATGTCTCATTACAGCCGTCACATGCTCTTTAATGTGGAAAAAATGCAGTCTTAAGTATGTTGTCTCTAGGTGCCTCATTCGGGCTGAATTGGGTTTGGGCAACCTGTGACAGTGATCAATGGTTAAGTCTAAGTTTGTTAAATTTGGCAAAATTGACAGAATTACTCTAACAAAATCTAACAGCTCATTCGCCTGTACAGATTTGGGGATTCCACAAAGTCGCATATTGTTCCTTTTACTTCTAAGTCGGATGTTTTCACGGTAGCGATTTTCAATTGCAATTCAAGCGTACGTACTTTTCTGGCTAGTGAATTATGTGTGTCTTCGCGAATTTCTAATTCATAAAACCAAAACACAGTGAGGGGGGTGCAAATAACAATAAATCATACTTATAACTGTGAGACCTCTTGATCAATCTGTGAAAGATAATATAACAGCATAGATATAGGGTGATACAGCATAAAAAACAATCACAATCACTCACAATCTTCAGAGCCTTCAGAAGCAGGCTCTGACTTTAACTGCATTTGAATATTAAGCTTATTCAGGCTTTCAGCATGAAATCTCTATCTCCTCCTATAAATGAGGAAGATAAAAAGTATTTACTTCAAAATACTTCAAAATAAAACAGTGAATAATAACAGCAATAGAAACGTGATAAAATTGCAAAGTCAAAGAACACTAACCCGTTTCGACCTTTCAGTCTTTTTCAAAGTGCATAAATGAACATCGCCCGGTGTTGGTTTAAAGCTGTACATTCCGGAAATTGATTTTCCCACCATGTCCTGTTCCGTACTTGACTTCTGCATTGTGACGTCTACGTGTGAAGCAGTCTTGACGTAGTGTATACAGACGGAGTCCTCTATTTTCAGTAACCTGGAAATGGGGTAATCGGAAATTCCAAAACCGTCATAACAGTGATGGGCACAATAAGTCCATATACAAAATGTTCCTAAAGGATTAAGCTGGACAAAATGAAAACATCAAAAAAGGCAAAATTAGTTAAAATAACATTCTTAGTACAAGAAACTTTTAATAACATAAGTTAAAAACACATATAATATACAATATGAGGCAGATCTATATTTTCTTATAATAAAAGGAGTCATATCTAAGATATTAAAATTTGGTAAAAAGTAGAAGATACAATTTTAAAAAATACCTATATAAAAAAGGAAATAGTTAAATAAGGGCTGCCATCTCAAAGTCCATGTTAAACCCACTAGGGGACAAGGTGTCCAGATTGAATATCCCCCTCATCTCACCGCCGCCCAACGTGGACTCCAAATGCCCTACTTTCCAGTGTTTGTTAATCAACTGGATACCGTATAATTGGAGTCCAGTGGGATCTCCACCATGGGAATTTAAAAAAATTTAAAGAAACATTAAGATTTAAAAAAACTCTCTTTACATTATAAATATGCTCACGTATCCTTGTCTTTAAAAATCTGGATGTCTTACCAACATACTGTAATCCACAGGGACACGTGAGCAAATATACCACATTTTTGGAATGGCACATAATAAGGAAATCTATTTTGAAAGGTTTTAATCCAATCCTGGATTTAAACATCTTATTTTTTTGGAGTTTATTTTTCAAATTCTTACATCCCATGCATTCTCCACAGTAATGGAACCCTTTATTAGCATCTCTATACGTGCCTGAAAAATTCTTATCCTTAGGTACATCGAGATAACTATGTTATCAGACAATGGAAGCAACATGAACATTCTGAACAGTAGGTAGGACTAAGAAGACAATCAATGTCCTCAATAAACTGATAAAAAAAAAATGGGGTGGATAATGTATTACTGGTTTGTTGAATCTCCCACTGTAAAGCAATTTTTTTTTTTAGTATTAATGAAGCAGCTCCACAGGTATCTACAATGGTTGGGGTGGAGGTGGGGAGTGTCCTATCCATCCGCCAATTAAAATAACATCTGTGAGTAGATAAAAATATTAGACTGGGGAGAGAGGGGGACAAATGGGTCAATGCTTTCCTATGCGGTGTTAACTGACGCTGAATGTCCTCATGGAGAGCTTTAGAATGTCCAGCGTCAGGCAACCAAATGTTGCCTAGAAAGCAGGAAGTGCCTCTAGTGGCTGTCTGATTACATAAGAAAGGCAAAGAAGGAGCTTCAGAGAATCAGAAAACAATAAATATAGTACATGTAAAAAGAGCGGAGACAGCAATAGTGGCTATAAAAATACCTACTGCTGATCTAAGCCCTCCAACTAATATCTCAAAACCACAAAGAAGATGCCCCTACGCACCTTTAGTCCCTATGAGAAAATTCCTACCTACAACTTATAGTGCTCAACACCCATCAAAACATGCTAACCAAAAACAATAAAGAAAAGGTCTAACGTATTTTGGGGCTTTACACACCTGAAATGCATCCATACTGCAGTTACAAAGTGATTAAAATGTACAAACCCTGTATTATAAAGTAGTGGTTTTCACACAAACAGATAAACTGATAGGTTACTGGATTTTTTCAAACTCTGAGCTATTTAACATGATTAACACCGAATACATGCCCATTCTGTCGCTGTCAGAGTGTACTATACAAATGTCTTTACTCTTTCATTGTGTACATGTATACAGGCCTTCCAACACTCCCGATTTTGGTGGGACATTGTCTATTTTAGGGTTTTGTATACAGTTTCCTTGTGTCCCCACTGCATCTGGGGACACAAGGAAACTGTCCCCAGACAGCATTATATGTGTTCACAATATTTGGGGTCACGAGGATTTACAATTAATTAGTAAATTAAATTATGTAAACAATGCATTTAAAAAAAAGACTGTCCATCTTATGTAGGTTCTCTCACTTATGAAAGGATGAACTAAGAATTAACTAAATGTATCTGCTTTTTAACGGGTGTTGCAATTAATGTCTCTTTTGTTTATTATTCACTACAATAATCAAGTATTGCCCTAATACATGTACAGTTTAGCTGACTAAGAGCACAGTTTATGCACATAAGCAATTGTGGACTTAGCAGCTGGTCAGATAAATAGACAATGAGATGGCTAGTGTCTAGTGTCTGTAGGACGGCTAACATTTCAAACTGTTTCTATTGTGGAATACAGTTCTCATGATGCTGAGCCTAGCAACGCCAACATTTGGTAGAGCATGATGAGAACTACAGTCCAAAGAAGCAAGCGTTTTAAAGATCTGGAAACAATGTTTCAGACCAAAATAAAAATAATCAAGCCTATATCTTTAGGGCCTCAATATATCAAATACACACAGCCAGACATCTGTTTGGCAGAGAAATACAAAATGTGTCCAAGGGATTTTATTGAGTGCACGGAACCCATGTGCCATAGCTCATTCCTATCTGTGCTGCTTTCATTCTTTAAAATTATGTTTGTGGTTTAAGGGTGTACAGTCACGATAGGGTATACATTTCTTAATATTAAATCTCACGTTGTGCTTTAATTTATTACAGCGTTTAATGCAGGGACGGTTTGGTAGTCAATTTATTGTTAAGCACAGTTTCAAAGATGCTGTGTCAGCCAAACTGTACATTCTAATAAAAGAATAGTGGAGTCCAGGCTTCTGTTTTGTACATAGCAAGATGCAGAAACTGATGGATTTCATTGACAGATGTAAAGAATGCTATATCTCCATTGCTTAGTTTTATCCTTGCCATCGAGAGTAGGGTATAAACTTTAGTCAGTGGTGTATTCTGGTTTTGTGCTCCCCTAGGCATGACAAAACTCGAAAACTCCCTCTCCCTTCCAAATTTCTCTTCCTGACAGACACACACCCTTCCTGATGCATGCACCGACATACACTCATTGACAGATACATAATAACCAACACACTTTCACTAAAACATACACATTCAGTTACACACACTCACATTCACCGACAGATACAAACACACTAACTGACAGACACACACTCACTGACAGATGCACACTCACTCAGTGTCAGAACCACACACACTGAGACACATATATAATTACTGACAGATACACACTGTCAAACACACATACACACTCACTGACAGACATATATACAATCAGTGTCAGACACACACCACTCAGTGTCAGGCACACACATTTACTGACAGACATACATATTCACTACCAGACATACACACACTGACATACGCATACACACACCGACAGACATGCATACACACACATACCGAAACACGCATACACATACTGACAGGCCCACACTGTCAGTGACAGATACACACACTGACAGACACACATACACTCTCACTGACAAACACCTATACACTCTTTGATAGACAAATACACACTCACTAACAGACACACACTAGCACTCACTAACAGACATGCTAACTTACTCATTAACAGACAAAAGCTTACACTCACCAACAGACACATGCTAACACTTGTACTAACACACACAGTAACACACTTACTAACAGACACACATTAACACTCTCACTGACACACACACACTAACACGCTCACAACACATTCACTAACAGACACACACTAACACTCTCACTGACACACAATAACACTCACTAACACACACACTCACTAACAGACACACACTAACACTCTCATTGACACTCACTAACACTCTTACTGACACACACTAACACACTCACTAACAGACACACACTCACAATTTTTAATGTCAAATCAATCAAGCCTCCCTACCTTTAGGAGCTGGAGTTGATTCTTCCCTGGGGTTCAGTGGGGCTGGCAGGCAGGCACGGGCATTCAAACGGTGGAGGAGGGAGGTGAGGGAGCTCTGCTCAGCGACATCAGTGATGTCATATTCTGGCTCCGACATCATTGTGGTGTGCGAGGGAGCTGAGCAGGAAGAGCTCAGAGGAGAGTGCTCCCTCGCTGCCTGCGCTCAAACAAAACAGATGCCAACCTTGGGGGGTCCCTGAGGTGGCCAGCCGGCCACTTCTTGAGCCCCCAGGACAAAAGGGTGACCAGGCATCTGCTGGGGCTTTTGGGGTGGCGGCCTTTTTGACGCTGCCTAAAAGTGCCGCCCAAGGCAAATGCCTGGTTAGCCTGGTGCTAGATACATCGCTTACTTTAGGTGCTAAATTGAATACTAAGCAGAACTAAGACTTGCTGGAAGTGGTAGTGACAAGTGCTTATCCAGAACCTAAAAATTCAATTTGTTTAAATTCGCAAAATGTTAGACTCACATCTCTGGTGGCTTCTGAAGTGATCTAAATACTTGAAACAGATATTGTCATCTCAAAAGCAACTTGATGATTACATCAGAAAAACTCTCAATGTAACCTTCATGACTTTTTCTAAGACGGTTTCAATCCCAGGGCAGAAGTAATAATTATTATTCTTTATCTATGCAGCACCAAACCATTCTGTAGTGCTGTCCACTGGTACAAAGTGGTACAAGTATAAAGACAACACATCTGAGAGACAATACAAAAGTTAAAACAAATACAGAAGGTGATGACAAAGGCCCTATATAGAAGGATGGGAAAAGTGAGACTGCAAAGGGGAGAATGATTTTAACACAGAGTGAAATTAGGGCATTTATTGGGCAAGTACAATGCGTTAGTTCCTGAGTGGGGTGGTAGTCTTCTCTTAACAAAATTTTTAAGAATTGTCTAAAGGAGGGGAAACTAGGGATAAGAATGACAATGAGGAAAGGCCTGACAGTGGGGAGAAGTGCGTAGAATGTTGGTCCCCATGAGAGAATTTCTACAGTCTAGAGTTGATAATAAAAGATGAACAGGTCATTGTTGGATCTTAGGTGGTGGGCTGGGGTATTTTTGTTGAATAATGAGGACTGGTAATGTGGAAAAGCATTAGTAAGGGATTTGCAGGTCAGGTTGAGAATTTTAATTCTGCTGTGAATGGGGAGCTAGTGAAGCATCTCACAGAGAGATGCAGCAGATACAGAGTAACGGTTAAGGTAGAAGCATTCAGGATAGACGGAATGGTGGAGAGGCTAGAGAGAGAAAGGCCAGTTAGTAGCTTATTTTAGTAGTCGAGCAATAACAAAGGAGCAGATGGGTTGCTTAGTTGTGTCAACGCTAAGGAACTGATTCATTTTGGAAACATTGTGGAGTTGGTTGTGACAGGATGAAAAACAGATTTGAATCAAGTGTAACTTTAAAGCAGCAGACTCGGGGTGATGGGGAGATGCTCAACTATATTATCATGGTTAACCTTTAGTGGGAATGGCTGATATAGCTACACAGTGTCTGAATCAGACAGCCTTGGAAGTCTTATTACATAATTATTGAAATAATATAGAGTTTGGACACACAATGTTTTTCAGAATTCAGACTGTTATAGGAACATGGTTTAGCCACAAACCATGGTTTTTGTTAAGATATCTTGGTGGCTTGATGTTCTTATTAAAGCCTGCATCCTGCAAGAACCCTGTGTGCCCGGACTCTTTCTCTAAAATTTCAGTGAATGCCTGGAGACTCGCCACCTCAGAGTCCTCGAATACCAGTTTATTATTGCGACTAAGTGATGTGCCATGAGTGAAGTCTCTTATGGTTGTCACATAACTATGTCCTGGTAGACTTGATTTCTGTGAATCACAATGCGCTGTTTTACGTTTCACCTTCTTATCAGTATAATGTTGTATGCCTAGATTTCTTTTTGGAAAGGACCCTATATAGTTTATTGTGTAGTTATATTTGGAAATATTTTAATTGTCTCCATCTCCTTTATTGTCTTCTGCAACAATAAAATCTATGTTAAAGGAACACTATATGGTCAGGAACACAAACATGTATTCCTGACCCTATAGTGAAAACTCACCATCCTCAGGATGAATTAAAACTCACCTTATTTTCAGTTCTCCATGGGTCTGCTGGCGCAGGCTCCGCCGCTATTGTGACATCATCAAAAGGGCCAATTTTTAGCCAATCCAAATCAGCGGGGCCAATAAAGTTTTGGCCAATCAGCACCTCTTCATAGAGATGCATTGAATCAATGCATTTCTATGAAGAAAATTCAGCGTCCCCATGCAGAGCGGGGAGATACTGAACCGCAGAGCTACTTTTTCGGCAGCACTGATCCAGGAAGTATCTCCAGTGGCCATCTGAGGAGTGGCCATTTGGAGGTGTCCCTAGGGGCAATGTTAACACTGTCTTTTCTCTGAAAAGCCAGTGTTTGCATTAAAATGCCTGAAGGCAATGATTGTACTCACCAGAACAACCACATTAGGCTGTACTTGTTCTGGTGACTATAGTGTCCCTTTAAACTCTTATGGACCACATGCATAATTACCCTTTAAAGTGTCTTTTTTTACTAGTCACTTTTTGAGTAGTTAATGAAGATAAAAATTTTATGAAATTTTCATGCTGTATGAATTGGAATTTCACTGAAATTCCAACACAGTAAAAACACATCATAAGACAAAGCAGGACCTATGATAAGGCTGTGGTAGACAAAAAGGCAGAAATTCCGCTCTCAACTTTTGTCAAATCCAAAGCCATTGGTATAGAAGCCTGTTGGTAAGAGGTGTCTTCTTACATGGAGGAATGATGGGGGATCTTGCAGTCTTGTCCATAGACCTCAGTGTTGTATTCACACGCATATGTAAGAGTACAGCACTGGTCTCTAAATACCATATTTTAGTATTGCATGCCTGCTTATTTTTCATTGGCAGCTCAAGAGTCCTGCATTTGTTAAAAGAGTGGAAAATTCCATTTTGATATAGATTATATTATTATATCATTATAGGCTGGTTTGTCATTTTTGACATTTTATTACCTAATTATTCAATAAGGGTTTAAGACCAGCTGGAATGTTTCTCGTAATGGTTAATGTTAAACTAATGTGATGACTGGAGCTACCACAGACATTATGGTCATCCTAATTCATTGCTAAACCAATTGCAAGTGACAAGAAGTTTAAAGATGAATTGTCATTTTACACCATTGAACAAAACATTGAAAATCACCTTTCACAAAGTTCATTTGATCTAATGTTGTAATCAAAACTATTCAACCCCCATTCGAAAATCATGTTTATTGTCAACATTTACAGACTCTCAACTGTCTGCAATGAACAAATCAAAGAAAAGCAAATTCAACTGAAAATGCAACTTAAGATGACTTCTCCAGATTCAAAATTATTCAACCCACTAAGTAGAATCCCTCACAAAAGCAGAAATATGCAAAACAGCTGTTGTCTCAAGCACACCAGATGCAACTAATCAAGTTAGCGGTAGCAGACACTGAGGTTTCAGTGAGCACAATAAGGCAAGTGCTTTACACAGGTTATCATGCCAAAACTCCAAGACGTACACCACTATTGACCCAATAGCACAAGAAAAGTTGTCTCCAATATCCTCAAAATCATATAAATAAGCCACAGAAGTTTTGGGATTCTGTTCTTGGGAACAATTAAACAAAACTGGAACTTTTCTGCCCAATGGATCAACGATATGTCGGGTGGAAGAAGAATGAATCAAATGCTGAAAAGAACACTCTGCCTACAGTTAAGTATGGTAATGGCTTGGTGATGCTCAGGGGCTGCTTTGCATCATCTGGCATTGGAAAAGTGCAGTGTGAGGAGGGCAAAGTGGATTAATTGAAGTATCAGGAAATCCTAGGAGAAAACATCATGCCGTCTGTGAGGAAGCTAAAGTTTGCGCATCATTGGACCTTCCAACAAAACAATGATCCCAAGCATACCTCAAATTCAAACTAGCCTTGAAAAAAATTCTACAGTGGTTACATGCATGGTTACAGCACGCACAACCAAGGATATTGAATAGATTCCTCAGGAACGCTGCCAGAAGTTGGTATCTGGCTATGCATCTCATTTGCAGCAGGTCATAACAGCAAAAGGGTTCTCTACTAACTACTAAAGATGCTTACATGAAGGGGTTGAATAGTTTTGAGACTGGAGAAGTCATTATAAGTTGCAATTTCATTCAGGGAACCACTTAAAGCATTTGTTGTGTTGAGCTATTGTAATTGTTTTGGTCTGATTTGTTCATTGCAAACAGCTGAAGGTCTGTAAGTTTTGACAATAAACCTGATTTTCAATGGGAGTTGAATAATTTTGATCACAACTGTATATCATATAACCTGTATGAGCACCATGACAATTTAATTGAAATTAAGTTGTTATGGTGAAGAGAGGTCCCTGGTGCTTTTTCAACTGAAGAGGTGGAACCGTTCTCAAACAGTTGAAACCCAAAGGCTACTCTCCAGTGCCAGATCACCCTTTCCCCAGTGACATATGCTTTCTTTGAGTTTCTGGAGTCGTGGATTGCTGTCGGGCTGGGGCACCACGGATTAGCTAGAGTGGTTAGATGATGGTCTATGCCCAGGGGCGGACTGACCGGTCGGGCACTTCGGACACGGTCCGAGGGCCCGGCCGGGAGGGGGGCCCGCCGCCAGGGCCGCCTTCAGGGGGCCCGGCGGCAGGGCTGAATTGGGGGCGGCAGAGGAAGGTGCCACCGGGTGGCCGGTCCGGTGGCACACTGTGAGGGGGCCGGCCGTTTGATGCTGGAGCCGCCGGACCGGGTAGCAGCCTCGCCGGTCCGGCGGCTTTCCTCTGACTAACACTGAAGGGGGAGGAGGAGGAGCATCTGTCTATCATGCTCCCTGCGGTTCCCACAATTCCCAGCACAGGATGTGGGAACCGCAAAGGAGCATGATAGACAGATGCTCCTCCTCCTCCTCCTTCATCGTTAGTGAGCGGAATGCCGCCGGACCGGCAAGGCTGCCACCCGGTCCGGCGGCTCCAGCATCAAACGGCCGGCCCCCTCTGACTTGAGTAAGAGGGGGAAGAGGGGGCAAGAGATATGGGGGGAAGAGGGGCAAGAAAGATATGGGGGAAGAAGGCAAGAGAGATATGGGGGAAGAGGGGGAAGAGAGATATGGGGAAGAGGGGGCAATAGAGAGATGGGGGGAAGAGGGGCAATAGGAGAGATGGGGAAGAGGGGCAAAGAGAGATGGGGGGAAGAGGGGAAGAGAGATGGGGGAAGAGGGGCAATAGAGAGATGGGGAAGAGGGGGAACAGAGAGATGGGAGGGGGGGAAGAGGGGCAATAGAGAGGAGGGGGGAACAGAGAGATGGGGAGGTAAGGAAGAGGGGCAATAGAGATGGGGAGGGAGGAGAAAGAGGGGGCAATAGGAGAGATGGGAGGGGAGAAAAGAGGGGGCAATAAAGAGATGAGAGATGGGGAAGAGGGGGCAATAGAGAGATGGGGGGAAGAGGGGGGAACAGAGAGATGGGGAGGGGGGGAAGAGGGGGCAATAGAGAGATGGGGAGGGGGAGAAAGAGACAGAGGGGGAAGAATGAGACACAGGGGGAGAAAGAGGGGGAATATAGAGATGGGGAGGGGGAGAAAGAGACAACGAGGGAAGAATGAGACATGGGGAGAAAGAGGGGGGATAGGGAGGGGGAGAAAGAGACAGAGAGGAAGAGAGATGTGGGGGAGAGAGAGACAGGGAAAGGGGGGAGAAAAACAGTGGAAGAGAGGGAGAAAGAGGCAGAGGGGTAAGAGAGACTGGGAAGGAGGGGGGAGGAAGAAACATACAGAGGGACGGGGGGAGACAAAAAGGCACACAGAAGGGCTGTAGATATCACTGGTGGATCCAGGGGGGCAACAGGGCAATTGCCCCCCCCCCTCCCCTGTCCGCAGGCACCATGCGGGCAGGGGAGGGAGGAAGAGAGGACCTGGGAGCTCACCCTGCAGCTCCTCTGGGTCCTTCTTGCACGAGCACAGAGCGTTGCCGCGATTACCATGGCAACGTTACCGCTCTTGCGAGAGTCAGCTCTAGCCCTGGAGCTACGGTCTAGTGTTCACTCTCAACACTGTGACCCCCAGGGATTCCTGGTGGTCGCAGTGGTGAGAGTGAACTCTAGCCCCATAAACACACTGCCCACACACACACCATACACATTCACACACTGCCCCCATACACACCATACACATTTACACACATTGCCTCACACACACACATACACTGCCCACCCATATACACACAGACCCCCATACACAGCCCCCCATACTAACATTGCCACACACATACACAGCCCACACACCCTACACATTCACACACTACACCCCCACACACACACTGAACCTTTCACACACATTGCACCACTGCTCCTATTCCCTACTACAGCCCCATATCCCAGCAGATCCCAGGTAAGTTGTCAAACTGTTCTTAAATGGTTTGACTACTTACTCTGGAGCAGTAGTGGTTATTGTGCATAGATTATTTCTTTAAATAATTTACAAGTGCCCCAGTAGCCAGCCAGCCAACCCACAGGCTGGCCAGTAGCCAGCAAGTTAGCCAGCCCACAGGCCAGTAGCCAGCCCACAGGCCTACAGCAAGCCACAGGCTTACATCCAGCAAGCCCACAGCCTGCCAGTCGCAGCCAGCAAGCCACAGCCTGCCAGCCGCAGTCAGCAAGCCCACAGCCTGCCGGCAGTAGCCAGCAAGCCCACAGCCTGCCAGCCGCAGCAAGCAAGCCCACAGACTGCCAGCCAGCAACAGTAATTAAGGTAAGAAGAGCCAACTTGGCCTAGGTATCAGCGAGCTATGTTGTGTTGCTATATTGTGAATAGAAACCAGAGTGTTGGAGAGACCACCCTCCAGGCCCCATTAGACTCCATTGTAGTCTCTAATGGGGCCTGGAGGGGATTCTTTCTAACACACTCTCTAAAGGACACTGAGATAGCCCCCGCTAGAAAGACCCCCCCTCCATGGCCCATTAGCCCTCAATTGTAGTCTCTGCTGGGGCCTCGAAGGGCTTATTGCCCTTTTGTTCCTTGTGTCTAAAGATTGTGTAGGGTGTGGCTGGAGGCGGGACAAGGGTGGCGCTTGCTGCAGAGTATGGGTGGGGCCTGTAAGGGGGCCCTTGATTTATTTTGCCCGGGGGCCCTGAGGGTTCTCAGTCCGCCCCTGTCTATGCCAATTCCTAATGGAGGGATCCTGTTCCAAGGTAAAGAGGAGTGGATTTCTGCATTTATTTTTATTTTATACCCGACAAACACATATATGTTAAAAATAAGGATATGTAAACATATTATTGAAAAAATGGTAAGTCAAAATTCCAATTAATTTATGGTACTTGTACCTCTCTGGCATTTTATGACGAGTTGGGGGGTGGGGGGATATTGCAGATGTTATGCATTACATTTTTGACAAAACATTGCACTATGAGGACTGGGTGGAACATGTGACAGTAGCAGTCCAAAATGGTTCAGGGGCCCTCATGAGCACCCAATGGAGCATGCATTAAATTCAAATTCAGCAAGAACTGCTGAGTGGATCTTGTTGATGTCAAGTGTGCCGTTCATCCAAGCAGACATCAGTGGACCACCCATTAACGAATTCTTACCTGAATTTATCATACTGGAAGGGATCTACATTTGATCACATGCATAGAACATACCACATTCATCGTGCTTTCTCCTTTTTCCTCAACATATATGCCAAGTAAATTTAGTTTAAGTTTCATTGATGCATCCCCAAATATCGGAATGTACAACCTGACTGGTATTCTCGCTAAATAACCTTTGCCCTTTGTCCTACCTTGTTCTATGTTAACACAATTATTTCAACAAATGCCAGAAATAAAATGACTTGTTAAGACATAAGATCAGGGATTTAATTCAATTGGTATTGACTAGGAGGCTGCCAGGAGAGGTGGAGAGAGCAGTGAAGTGATTTAATGAGACTGAACATGCGGGGGGCACACAATGTGTTTGCAAAAAAAAAAAAAACCTGAAGCTAGCGGCAGCTTCACCCTGTCTGCCCACTTCAATATTTACACACAGAACAGGTAGAATTAAGGCACCCATTGTGCCTTCTCTCTTGTCCATGTCTCTTCCTCCAATTCAGCTGTGTTCTATCCTTTCCTTCCTCATTTTTTACTTAGTCCAGACGTTTTACTTGACCCCTCCTGTGTCTGCCTCTCTCTCTCTGTTCTTTCTTCCTTGATCTGCTACATTACTTTATATCATTCTTGCATTTATCTTGTTGTTTATCTACCTTTTTAGATTTTGTGTTTTGCTTTTTTCTGTTTGGATAAGTTGTTATTTATACACCAAGGCACACTGTGTATATAGAAAGGCACTCGATATATTAATGACGTATCTGGGTATCTATTTAGAACTAAATATATTGCAATGATTAATAATTTATCTGGTGCAGGTTCAAAAAACGAAGCAAGCACAGCCTTCCTTTTCCCTGGGAGCAGTGTGTTAGTGCACAAGGATAATTTATCTTATATTTAAACCTGGCATAAAATAAACATCTTTAGGCATGGAAGCTGCGTTCTCATGGCTTGCATGAAAATACAGCATAATGTATGTGTTTGATTAATAATGAGGTGTTGGGTGTTGAGGTCATACAAAGAGAATTTGTCCATTCAATTATGTGATAACAGAGAAAGAAAATGTGTGTATGTGTAAAGAGAGAGCATCTCTGGCATTACTTTATGAGACCATATGTGATTAAAGTGATAGTTCAAGAACTGAAACCCCAGAGTTTCAGGTCTCGGATCCCTGTCTTGCTTCGCTATACAATAATTGACAAAAATCCACCTGGAAGCCTCTTCCACTAAAGGCAATAGTAGAAGTTACAAACACATACACATATATTACGTGCACAAGCCTTAAAAGCCTTTACTATCTACAGTGAGGGGAAAAAAGTATTTGATCCCCTGCTGATTTTGAACGTTTGCCGACTGACAAAGAAATGATCAGTCTATAATTTTAATGGTCTATTTTAACAGTGAGAGACAAAAAAAAAAATAATAATCCAGAAAAATGCATGTCAAAAAAGTTATAAATTGATTTGCGTGTCAATGAGTGAAATAAGTATTTGACCCCTTAGACTTAGTACTTGGTGGCAAAACCCTTGCTGGCAATCACAGAGGTCAGACGTTTCTTGTAGTTGGCCACCAGGTTTGCACACATCTCAGGAGGGATTTTGTACCACTCCTCTTTGCAAATCCTCTCCAAGTCATTAAGGTTTTGAGGCTGACGTTTGGCAACTTGAACCTTCAGCTCCCTCCACAGATTTTCTATGGGATTAAGGTCTGGAGGTACGTGCTTCTTCTTGAGCCACTCCTTTATTGCCTTGGCTGTATGTTTTGGGTCATTGTCATGCTGGAATACACATCCTGACCCATTTTCAATGCCCTGGCTGAGGGAAGGTTCTCACCCAAGATTTGGTGGTACATGGCCCCGTACATCGTCCCTTTGATGCGTTGCAGTTGTCCTGTACCCTTAGCAGAAAAACACCCCCTAAGCATAATGTTTCCACCTCCATGTTTGACGGTAGCGATGGTGTTCTTGGGGTCATAGGCAGCAATCCTCCTCCTCCCAACACTGCGAGTTGAGTTGATACCAAAGAGCTTAATTTTGGTCTCATCTGACCACAACACTTTCACCAAGTTCTCTGATTAATTCAGATGTTCATTGGCAAACTTTCGACAGGCCTGTACATGTGCTTTTTTGAGCAGGGGGACCTTGTGGGCACTGCAGGATTTCAGTCCTTCTCATGGGGTTGTCTACTTTTGCAAATAGTATATATTAATGGGGTGAAAAACTGAAAAAAGTAATGTGCTATATTTGACCCTGTAACTTTCCAAAACACCATAAAACCTATACACTGGAGGTAGTTTTGTACTCGGGAGACATCACTGAATACAATAATGTGTATTTTATTGCAGTAACAGCTAACAGTATTATAACATTCACAGTTAAAATGCCATGCAGAACTAAAATTTTTTTAACATTTCTTAATTTCTTAAATTTTTTAAAATATTTTGTTCATATTAAATTATGTTTAATATATAAATATTTGATGTGAAATGAAAGTCCTGTTTCTACTGAACAAAATGATATATAATAAGCATGGGGGCATTTAATATGAAAGAGGTGAATTACGGTTGAACAACATGTAGCACAAATTCCAGGCTTTGTTTACGTTTTGTTTTGATCTAGTAGTAGTATTAACTATACAAACCTGTATTCTTAACGTTATAGTGTTCTCCTTTGCATGTAGTTCAAGATCCAATCCCTCAAGTCTAATTAAAACATGTAAAAAAAGATTTGACTCACCTTGTTTGATTGTTTTTTTTTACCAGTGCCGCGATTCAGTCCCTGCAGCCACTCGGCCTGCCTCCCACATCGAAATGCAAACTCTACTCTTTTGCCCAATCCAATGCTCCTCATATGTAGCCAACACTGTGCTCCTCCAATGGGATGGAAGCTAGGAGAATGGAATTTAACTCAGTTCTCACAGCAGAAGGACATCTAGTGGCTACCAAGAATACAGCAAATAAAGGCATATATAAAGGGATGTTTCAATGCTTTCCTAAGGGAAAAAAATCTGATGCTGGAGGTCCTATTGCAGAGCGTGAGGATGTCCAGTGTCAGATATCGGACCATAGGTCCATCTCAATTCCAGAAGTCCCTCTAGTGGCTGTCTGGTAGACAGCCACTAGAGACGGCATTAACCCTCAGAGGTAATTATTGCAGTTTATCATAAACTGCAATAATTACCTATGTAGGGTTAAGGGACATGGGAGTTTGCACCCAGACCACTTCAACGAGCTAAAGTGGTCTGGGTGCCTATAGTGTCCCTTTAACCCTGCAATGTAAGAATTGTCGTTTTGGCTAAACATTGCTAAAAAAACACTAAAGGAACACTGCACCCGGACCACTGCATTGAGATGAAGTAGTCTGGATGCTTATAGTGGTCCTTTAAAAAGTTTTTATTCAAAATACTTGACTAGAAAGCCCATGAGCTTACAACCAGTGAGTCGGTCCTGGTATAATTCCCTTGGATAATGTTTATAATCAGATAGCATATGAACATTATTCACAGCATGACAAGTCCGAGATACTCAGGAAATATGTATGGTTAAATGCAGATTCACTTTACATTCCTTGGTTTTGAGGAAAATGAACTCAACTGTGAGTTCACAAGTAGCTAGCAATATGTAGGGCAACAGAGCCATTTACTGCTAAAGGTGTAAGTCCACCTCTGACAGCAGAACTCCACAATTGCACAAGAGTTCCAGCCTGGCTAATGTAAACTTTCTTCTTTCATGGGGTGTGAACAAGGACAGTAAAGGTTTCTCTGACCAAAAACAGTGCTTTACTAAAACCACTGTTTTTTTAGTTGGAGTAACCATTTAATTTGTTGATATGTGTCTATTGTGAGAAATGGAATTGCAAATTTTAGGCTTAGATTCTCCATCACAGCTAATTTTGCCAGTTTCCTTATTTTGAACTATATTTTACAAATCACTTATGGCTTCTCCATAATTCCTAGTTTAGTGTATAAACCCTGCATTAACAGCATTTCTAAGACTTTCCAACGCAAGTTTTCTTTTTAATGGCACCTGAGAACCTTGCATAACATTTTAAAATTGCTTCCAATAAACAAGCTACTTTAAACTGAGGTTAAACAATGCATATAGAATATAAATAAGATCGGCAAAGGAAAAAACTAAACAAAAAAACAGCAAATTAATGTCAGTTGAAATTGGAGCCCAAGTTAACTTAGGTGAAAGCAAATTGCTTGAAAGGTTACAAATTAGTGAAATGGTTTCAGCCTGTACTATGCAATCACGTTTTAATGCACAGATAATTTCCCTCAGGTACATAAACGCTCACAAAGGCATTAAACAGATCAAAACAACTCACCCCCATAAGAATTTAAACTTATTTAAGTTGTCACAGGGCATGAATTTCTGGGCATCAACTTACCTTTAGGGGTAACCATTTGGCCCTGTTTTAACTTCGAAGTTGGGTTTCTGGCGCCTCGGCCTTTCATTTCTCAGCAGTGTTGTAAGAGGTAGAGATAGCTGGGAGGACAACTGAAGTAGTGTTGGTGGGGAGAGGCACTTGGAAGATCCAAAGCAAGAAGTTAAAACATTCTAAAACAGTTTGACTACAGATTGTGGGGGTGCATATCCTTACAGCAAGCTCAAGTGGTTATGGTGCTCGGAGTGCTGCTTTAATGGACGGAGGGCTCACTTTTAAAAATAAATGTAAGTTTTTAACAATACACTGGGACCTATGGAGATTTGATAAGGAATAACTAAATTGTAAAAAAAAAATATTTAAAACTCAGGTATTATTCCAACTTGGCTATTTAGAGCTACTGTAAATCTTACGATTGTTCATACAGATATAAGAATAAGATCTGCATAGTTAATGTGTCATAACATGCAGTTTTTGACATTGCAGCACTACATGTATCTATACACTACCGTCTGCAAGTCCCAAACTACTAGTTTTCATTTGTGGATGTCCCATTGTGCAATTATACGGATATTTCACCAAGTAAGCTGTATCCTCTTTACAATAGACATAAATCCATTTTATTTTTATTATCAAATGATTGAACATCCGACTATGGAGATCGATGCAATTAATTAGGAGCTTGGAATTTGCACAGAACTGTGTGTGCCCCTAGATATATGGATATATTATTCTGTAGAATACCGTGTGACAAGGATGAAAGGATTCAGAATGAGATATCTTTACCAATGGTAGATGCAGGAACAGTGAAACATTTTATCTACTTAACCCGCTATATGCTTGTGCTGTTCTACCCCCCCAAACCTCCCACTCGCTTGCTTTCTTCCAAATTCTCCCAGCTGCTACTTTGGGAGAATCAGGATGGGTAAAAGGATGAGAGATACAAACATGTTTATCAGGAGCAATGAGAGGAACATTTTGCTTAGTTCACGGGGACATTTCTCAGAGATAGACTGGTCGGTCACCCACTCACTTTATGAAGGAGATGCTGTTATTGTGCTGTGTGTGTGAGAAGGACACCTGGCATTACCACTCTGTGTGTGCCCCGAGTGTGTAAAAATCGCAGGCGCAACATGCATTGTATGATAATAAATAATAAAGCGGACACTTTTTTTTTTTTTTTTTTACAGAGGCTTGCTTTGTGTCATGGGAGCCTGGGATTGCCACTGCTTGCACTGCAAAATGAATGCCAGTTAATGCCAATGCCTGTACAAACTGTGTGAAAATGTTGTGCCTGCGCTTGGTAGGGTAAAAGGTGGAAGAACCACTGAACGATGGCTTCTGCGCTTTGTGCAAGGTAGAGGCTATTGACTGGCACAGCTCCTGAATACATATTGAGTTTGAGATTAAAAAAGTTAACTCTAGCTCAGATTAACAAGTGTTTATCTGATGTCATAGGAAGCTGGCGCTGATTCTGAAAAGAGCCTGTGTGGATAGGCTGGCATTGTCCCTTCCATCCCTTCATGTGGTGAAAGGCTGGCACTCAATCTGCCTGGACTGTGTAGGAAGTGAGACTATAATTGCAACTGCCAGAATTATGTGCAAATGAGAGAAAACTGGCCTTGTTTTACTGTGTGATGGGAGATTGGCAGTGCCACACTTTTTTTAGTGAGCGAAGTAAACATGGCACTACTGTAGCGTTTCTGAAGGCTGAAATGAAACATGTGTGCAAAGTATCATATAAGGATAATACTTGCATTGTCACAATATTCATATAAAGGTAGCCATGTAAATAGTGGGCTTCATATGTACTGGGGTTTCTGGGTGGAGGCAAGGCTGTTTCTATGGGTAGATGAAGTGGGCAAACATCTGGGGTGCTGTTTGAATGGGTACACTATCCATGAGGTGAAGGACACTTCAATCTCCTGGTCTGCAAGGTGCAACTGGGCCTGAGGTAGGCCAAACCCCTCTTTACAGTTCTAGGGTCAAAAAATGATGGTCCAAGCACTCGAGGTGAAACCAAAGTATGCAGGTTTATTGAAACAGAAATAAGCAAAGTTTCCACCCTAAAAGGGTCTTTTTCAAGCTTGAAAAATACCCTTTTGTTGTCAAAACGTTGCTTTTTTCTACTCCAATAAACCTGCATAATTTAGTTTTACCATAAGTTCCTGAAATCAGGTATCAAGCAGGTGGTGCTCCTTAAATTAAAAAGCACAAAGGACATTCTAGGGTCTACTGGTGGTTGGTGTGAGCTATTGATGTCCCCATCCCCAGTCCCCACGATTTGGCAATGGATGGGGTTTTTATAATTAGTAACAAGGAGGGACCTAATATCTCCACCAGCTCTCACCCCTTTGGCAGTAGGTGGTGGCCATAATTAAATGTAGAACGGGGTGCATATATCATTGTCCACCCCCGCTAAATTTTGTTTCAATCTCCCTCACGCATTTATGAGAAGTTATTTCTCAAAAAGCCGATCAGGTTCATTGGTTGAATTTCGCATGGCTTTAAAGGGACACTGTAGTCATCTGAACAACTACAGCTTAATGTAGTAGTTCTGGCGTGTATTGTATGTCCCTGCAGGCTCAGTGTAAACACTGCCTTTAAAGAGAAAAGGCAGCATTTACTTTATGCCTCTAGTGGCAGTTATTCAAACGGCCGCTAGAGGTGATTCCTGGGTCAGTGCAGTTAAACAGGGGGCCGAACATCTAAATGGCACAAATATAACTACAGCACTAGGAATACATGTTTGTATTACAGACACTATAGTGTTCCTTTAAATCAATCCGAAGTTAAAAATAAATAAACAAATAGAAAAAATAAATCCAGAAACAGTCAATATTTACGATTTTAAGCCTTCTTATGGAAGAAGGCATAAAACCGAGGACTGTTAAGTAAAATAAATGGCAGATTAAAATATTTAATCTCCATGAAATGCTTTATACATAATATCTTTTTCAATTTATCTTGCAGGTAACTTATGTGTATGTATTTCTGTAAAAAAGTACTATGTATGTGATTTGGGCAAAATAATTTTGAAAGGCTGAAATTTAAAGTCATATGATTATACTGCTTTTAAATTGATTTCTTCTCCTTAATTTGTTTGAAGTAAAGTGTAACAGATTTGTGTGTGTGTTGTGGGGGTACATTTAGCAATGTCGCCATGGGAGTAATTTTGCCTCAACACTAAACAGGTGGGTGGTGAGTTGTGGAATGGGCACTACCCCTCTTTGCACTGACCCTGAAGCACACAATGCTCTGCACTACCCCTCTTTGCACTGACCCTGAAGCACACAAGGCTCTGCTGTGTTTTTAATGGAATATATTTTGTCATGGTGAAATAACACTTATGGAAAGTGAAGGCCATGCATACAATACACATGCACGGCCTACCCACAATGCACAGGGACACATTCATCCCACTGATTCAACACGAAGAATGTGAAGGACATATAATATGCACAAAACAAAGCCGCAGCATTGTGCCCTGAAACCCCTTCTGCGCCAAACACGTTCCCACTGCATGTAAGCAAGACAAACATCTTTAGCAGTGAACGATACCAAAGAGGTTAATGGAGATAGGCTGAGGGGGTTGATCAGTGTTAAGGGAAAGTGTTTGTATGTGTTATGGGATGATGGGGGGGTTCTTATAGGGATGCATCAGAAAATGCACCAGTCAGAACAAAGAGTGATCTGAATGGGCAGAGCTGAAAAGCGGAAATAAAAAGAAATGATGAGAGATGCGAGAGCAGTGGGAGAGAGAGAGAAGAGTGAGGGAGGAGGGGTGAGTTTAAAAAAGGAGTGTAAAGGAAAAAAACAAAACCTAAAAATAAAGAGGAGATCGTACACTTTCAGGGAGAATATAGAAAGCCTAAAACAAGAGAGGGTGTGGGAAACGGGAAAGGTTTGGAAGAAAATTACCAAAAGGGAAAAAAAGAGGGCAAAGAGTTTATGCCAGGGGAACCTAGGAGATAAAAGGAGGGGAGGCAAAAAACAGAAAATGCACTGCTAGCCTAAAGATCTTGACTTAGCTAGATAAAAGACATAGTAAAGCACACGGCAGTTATATAAATGCACTCTTGCGCTAAGTATGAACATAATACACAGACTAATTCTGCAAGAACAGTCCAAACTGTTATCAAAGACACAGTGTATGTGTGACAGTTAGATACAGACATGGAAAGATAGACATTTGATAGATACATAGACAGAAAATAGAAAGGGAGAGATAGCTAAATACCAGGTAAAAAAAAAGAGAGAGAGAGAGAGAGAGAGAGAGAGAGAGAATGCGATAGACATGTAGAACCTTGTTTCTGTAGCACTGCGTTATAAAGACCCCCATCCCCCTACCCACTCCTTGCCCCTGGTAGATCACGGGTTAATGATGCTCCTATATTTCTCTGCAGGCCGGTCCTGCTGCGGATGGGTTGCCGTGGTAACGGCCAACAGCACTTTAAACAAACATAATTCATTAAGAGGTTGGAATCAGAGGAAAATTGAGCAGAGTACACAGCACTCCAGAGTATCTGAATAAATCTCTATATAAACATGTACTGACAACAAGCAAGCTACCCTGTACGATGTTACTGAGTATCTACACTCTAAACGCACTGTAGCTAATAATGTTAACTATTTATTTACATATCTAATTGATTTGTGGATTATAATTATATCTATTATGGCAAATTAATTTATTACAAAAAAAATCATGAACGCGAAAGAGATCCTAATTAATAAATATGTGTCCATGAAAACGTCCTGGATCTAGCAACCCTAAGTTTGACACCCCTGGTGTAATGGGTAGGAGTCAACTTATACATGATATGTCTTTTCTGTTAAGTCCTATAATGTCCAATGCAGACTGGCCACACTGTCACATGTACTAACAAGGTGGCAACAGCTAACGTGTAGTAGTGTTACTGCTAGAGTATGTAGAGTATCACTTGGAAAGTCCAACATGGTTTATTTGCAAACCCAGAAAATTAAGACCATTAACCAATGGTATTTCAGTTCTAGTACAAAATACCTGCATTCGAAAAAAAAAAAGGAAAAAGTAAAAGCATAGATTTCCATATTTCCCGGATTTGTATAAAAGCCCCCAATGAGTTTGCTTTTTGAGGTGCAGTTTCAGACACAAAATATCCACGCACGATAAATACAGGGTCTGTGCGCCTCATAAAAAGAACTGCATAGGGCAAATTGCACTTCATTGGTCATTTCAGGTTCACAGGTTTGCAGTTACATCAATAGAGTAAAGTTACTGATGATAATAATTGTACATTTGTAGCCAACATTGCTAAACTAACTCACCTAAGTTTCAAGTCCAGCTATTTTAACATAACATTTGCTTCTATGTAACCTGCAATAGCCACTGGACTGTATTATGTCCTAAACAATACCTTAGCTGGTATTTTGCAGCAATGGCTAACTTTGGCCTCTCACCTATTTCTGAACTACATTTCCAATGAAGCTTATTTAGTGTAAGAATTCGTAATACAATCATGCGGAGAACAGGACAAGGGAAAAGTCCCCAATAAGGAAAATATAGGGCAGATATGTATTACCAGTCCTCAGAGTAGCCAGCTTAACATAACGCCCAGTAGGGTGAAAACATAACAGCAAGCAGTGACAGCAGAGTCAAAGATGGGCTGAGGTTAGGGATTAGATAGGTACGATAGGAATGATAAGGGAAATCGAAGCCACGAACACAGAAAATCAGAATAGTCAAACTAAAATGGGTCAAAACTAAGGAAATCGCACTACTAATGAATGAAAACACTTTCGGGTGACAAGAACCACAACAAAGAATAAACAGAGCAAGGGATATAAATAGGGATAAGAACAATGGTTTTGGCCAACGTCAATACTGAGACACAAAAATAAGAGTGGTGTGTGGAGGTGGGCCAAAATGAAATAGCCGAGGACATCTCCTGAAAATGACACCACGAGAAATCAGAATAGCAGTACGCAAGAAACATTGTCCTGCGTCAAATTCAACACCGGAATGGTGCTCTGAGTCAATCTTGAAAGGGACTTAAAGGGACACTATAGTCACCAAAACAACTTTAGCTTAATGATGCAGTTTTGGTGTATAGAACATGACCCTGTAGTCTCACTGCTGAATTCTCTGCCATTTAGGAGTTAAATTAGAGATCGACCGATATTGATTTTTTTTTAATCTGTGAACTTTCAGGCTGATAGCCGATAATTTACCGATATCGATATTCTGTACATTTACTGTTGTGGAAAAAAAATAAACTATTTCTACACAAATCTACTGTTAAAGGACCACTATAGGCACCCAGACCACTTCAGCTTAATGAAGTGGTCTGGGTGCCAGGTCCATCTAGGGGTAACCATGCCTGCTGTAAACATAGCAGTTTCAGAGAAACTGCTATGTTTACATTTGGGTTAATCCAGCCTCTAGTGGCTGTCTCATTGACAGATGCTAGAGGCGCTTCCACGCTTCTCACTGTGATTTTCACAGTAAGAAGATGCCAGCGTCCATAGGAAAGCATTGAGAATGCTTTCCTATGGACTGACTGAATGCGCACGCATTCAGCCGATAACGACCGAAGGAGGAGAGTTCCCAGCGCTGGAGAAAGTTAAGTGATTTAACCCCTTCCTCCCACTTCAGCCCGGCGGGAGGGGGGCCATGAGGGTGGGGGGGACCTATAAATACTATAGTGCCAGGAAAACGAGTTTGTTTTTCTGGCACTATAGTGGTCCTTTAACTGAACACGTTTATTATTTATGAATTTGTTTGCAAATCTTTTTTTTTTATTAAGGTAAATGCACAAAATATACATGCCAGTCAGAATTTTTTATGTTTTCAAGAATATATGTGTGTGTAGTGGATGCAGATGTGGTGAGAGTATTTGATTAGTGAATGCAGTGTGTGTTTGTGTAGTGTGTGTATAGTGGATGCAGTGTGTGTTGGTTTAGTGTGTATATAATGAATGCAGTGTGTGTTTGTGTAGTGTGTATATAATGAATGCAGAGTGTGTGTGTTTGTGTAGTGTGTTTATATAATGAATGCAGAATGTGTGTTTGTGTCATGTGTGTACAGTGAATGCAGTGTGTTTGTGTAGTGTGTATGTAATGAATGCAGTGTGTGTGTGTGTGTGTGTGTAGTGTAATCAGTGTGTACATAATGAATGCAGAGTGTGTGTGTGCATAGTGAATGCAGTGTGTTTGTGTAGTGTTCTAGAGATCGGTACTTGCAGGGAGTTCTTCCAGGAGGCGGAGCTTCGTTCTTCCACATATTGACGTAATAACGCGTTTCGCCTTGGATGGCTTCCTCAGATCACGTCATCATTCAGCTGCCATATTCTTTTGTAGTTTGCACTGTGGGCGTTGTGTTAAAGCCTCACTTCGCTATTGGCTATGATTCAAGTCTCTCATTTTAATAGCCGCATACATAATTTAAAAATCTTTTTGGTATATCACCTAAACATTTCATTGGCTAAAAACAAGAAAAACGTCCAATCTGCCAAACTAACAGCAAAATATAAATATACTTCAATACAAACACTTAAATAAAAAACATGAATATATGAACAAATGCATAAATATATGAAACGGAAAAACATATGTCTTGTATTACTATAGAAGGTACAAATGCACATACATTAAACATATAGTTAATATACCACAGAAAACACATATATAGAACAATAAAAGACCTGCTAATAAGGAAAAGAAAAAGGGGAGAGCATTAATATAAAAATAAAAACCTATATTATTTTTTATTTCATTTTTATAGTTCCTTGTTATACAGTATTATGCTATGTTCATGTTTTATTTTTCATGTCCTCACACACCTGTGAAAGAAATAGTGAGATCCCTATTTCTTCAGTAAGTGTTTTTAAAAAAATATTTAGCACAAAACACACTTTGCAATTTTGCACATTGTTTCAATATTATTATACTGACACTTCCTGTAAAGAGTCATCTAATGTTTACACTTCCTTTATTGCAAATTCTATTTAATTTAGACTTTCTTATCTCCTGATCTGTTAATAGCTTGCTAGACCTTGTAGGAGCCTCCTGTATGTAACTAGAGTACAATTTACAGAGCAAGAGATAAAAACTTTTAAAAAATAAGTTACATCTTATTGAAAGTGAAACCAATTTTTTTTAATGCATGCTGTGTGAGTCACAGCCAGGGAAGGTGTGGTTAGGGCTGCATAAACAGAAACAAAAAGGGTTTAACTCCTAAAAGGCAGAGAATTGAGCAATGAGACTGCAAGGGCCTGATCTATACACTATAACTGCTTTATTAAGATAAAGTTGTTTAGGTACTATAGTGTCCCTTTAATGACAATTGACACCAGAAGGATGCTTGGTGTCAGTCAAGGGAATATGGGCAACAGGTAACCTGACAGCCTTTTATTGAATTATGTTGAACATTTGCAACTTGACGATACTTTACTTTTGATTGGTTACCCCACTAGGATGTTTTCTATTTACAAGGATAACTCTGCGCATTTTGCCTTTTGGAATAATCTTTCCCAGCCCTGCCCTGAATATCCCTGGCACAGTTCTGCCTCCAACACGCACAGTTTCCTGCAGGTTAAATGAATGCACAAATCTCAATTAGAGGAAACATTTGCAAAGCTATTTAAATTATTCAGATCACACAAAATCATTTTCCTGCAACATCCCAGGGAAAGAGGGTCTCCTCTGAGACATCTTGCAAAAAATGCCGGCTGCTGTGTTTACATTATAGCTGTGCGCGCACTGAGAGCATGTGTTTACAGGAGAAGCATGGGATTGCAAATAGCACAGTGGGTATACTAATCATTAGTTCTATTTAGTAACATTTAAATTCACAGATATTTTCCTCTGGAAAGCGATAGTTGCTTGTGACAATTAAATGAAGCCCCCATATTTATAAGAGAATGGTTAGGTTGAGAAACTGTGACATAATCCCGTTTCCTTAACTCATTACTCTTGTTTCAAAAATAGAAAGGTTTTGCTATGGCAAAAACCTGGAAATATTTCAAAACTGACATAGGACATATTGACAGATAATATACAGAATAAGGTGCAGAATAAATATTTGGATGCATGGTGCAGTAAGGTCAGTTTAGAATTCTAAGAAACAAAATGACGAACGAGTGAGAAAGGTTTAAAGCGATACAATAGAATGTCTATTATATAGAGTGACGACTTGTACAAGTCAGTAATTACAAGCAGATGTAAAGTGTTAAAGCTATATTCATCCGTATGTCAAGGGCTGCAAGTAGATGATGAATTGACAGATAATTAACAATTTATTATAATTTATTATATTATATTATTAGAATTATAATTGGGGTCGGCTTTTTTTTGCTATAATTTGGATCCACAGCATAAAACAATGGGATTCGTTGTTTAACTTGATGAACTTTAGTCTTTTTTTTAACCCAGAGAACTATGTGAGAATGTAATTTGAAATGGCTGATCATCAAAAGTCATTTTCAATTGATAAAACTTCAAAATGCCAGACGATGACTCTCTGAAATGATATCATTTGCTTTAAGATCCTGATAATCATCACATTCATTTTGTGAATCAATCATGAAAGCATAATGAAAGCAGTAGCAGCAGCAGAGTATCATAAAACCAAGGATCTGTTGTGGTTATGAGAGAAGACAAAAGTAGGATAGAAAGGTAAAGATATATTAACATTAATATGAGACATTGGAGAGTTGTTCTAGAGCAATAACCTAAAGGATGAGACAGATGATCTAGAGCAGTAGGGTCACATACAGGCAAGATGGTTTACAGCAGTCATTGGGAAGATGACCAGGCATCTCGAACTCTGCTGAGCTCTGGGAGCTGTAGGCCACCAACATCCAGGGGCCAGGGAATGAGATCTCTGTTCTAGAGAAATTATCTGAAGCTGCTCATAAGTTACACATGAGGTTATCTAAAGCAGCAGGTTGGGTTATAGTAAAGATGATCTAGAGCAGTGTTGGCGAACCTGTGGCACGCCGTGCCCTCTCTGTCGGCACGCGGCTATAGGCTCGCCATCAATGCAGAGTAGGCACCTGCCAGCCCGAAGCGGCAGGCGCCTACTCTGCTTCCGTGTCAGGAGGCAGGGATCTGTTAAGCAGCTCCCCTGTCCTCCTGCGAGCTAGCTGTGTGGAGTGTTGCCGCGCGTTACCGCTCCACACAGCATCGCACGGGAGGACAAAGGAGCTGCTCCCTACAGAACTTACCACCACCGAACCACCAGGGATGGCTGTGCCCTCCCCCCCTTTATTAAAGGTAAGAAGGAGGGAGGGGGGATAAGCACCCCTACCCCCCACACAGTACCCCTAACCCTCACACAGTACCCCTAACCCCCACACAGCACCCTAACCCCCACACAATACTCCTAACCCCCACACAGCACCCCTACCCCCCATACAGTACCCCTAACCCTTACACAGCACCCCTACCCCCACACAGTACCCCTGCCCCCCACAAAGCACCCCTACCCTCCCACACATAGTACCCCTGTCCCCCACACAGTACCCCTACTCCCCACACACAGCACCCCTACCCCCACACACACAGTATCCCTACCTCCCACAAAGCACCTCTTCCCTCCCACACAGTACCCCTAACCCTCACACAGTACCCCTACACACAGCACCCCTACCCCACACAGTACCACTACCCCCACAAAGCACCCCTACCCCCACCCCACACAGTACCCCTACCCCACACCCAGCATCCCTCCCTCCTACACCCAGCCCATCACACACAGCACCCCCACCCAGTATCCCTACCCCACAACACCCCAACATACACAGCACCACTACCCCAACACACACAGCACCCCTACCCCCGCCCAGGACCCCTACCCCCCCACACACCCTACCTCCCCACACAGCACCCACACACACACACACACACACACACACAGCACCCCCCACACAAACACATACACTGCACTGTTATATAAAGGAATAGGAATAGTTATAGAGTGCTATTATATAAAGGAATAGTTATAGAGTGCTTTTATACAAAGGAAAAGGAATAGTTATAGAGCGCTATTATATAAGGGAATAGTTATAGAGCGCTGTTATATAAAGGAATAGGAATAGTTATAGAGAGCTGTTATATAAAGGAATAGGAATAGTTATAGAGCGCTGTTATATAAAGGAATAGGAATAGTTATAGAGTGCTATTATATAAAGGAATAGTTATAGAGTGCTATTATATAAAGGAATAGTTATAGAGCGCTGTTATATAAAGGAATAGTTATAGAGTGCTGTTATATAAAGGAATAGGAATAGTTATAAAGTGCTATTACATAAAGGAATAGGAATAGTTATAGAGCACTGTTATATAAAGGAATATAAATAGTTATAGAGTGCAGAGATGTAGGATAGCTCATCTAGAGCAGGAACAGATGTGGGCAAAGTCAGCAACGCAGGACATAGTAACACTGAGTAATGGAGAGTGATCTATAGGAGTAGGAGGAAATATCTGAAAAATGACAGGTCATGCAGAAATGTTGGAGGAAGTATAGAAGAGGTTGCAACAATTACAAGTACAAAAAATAAAAATAAAGGTGATTAAACCACATCAAGGGGTCATAAAACAATAGGCTGAGCTTTCCAAGAGCTGAAACAAACGTGAAATCACTTGCTCTAAGACCCCTTTTCTGTTAGAGACGATGCACAGTGGATTCCAAGAAAGAATGAATCTCTTAACAGCATAATTTTTCTACTGATTCTCACTACCAATTTGCTATTATTGGATCCATCACATACATACAGTCTGATCACACGCTCTAAATTCTAACATATGCAGGGAGTTCCAACATTGTGCATGTTACTTTAAAGTATTTGAGTATTTCAGGGAGATAAACTCTGAATGTGTTAGAAATGTATTGAAATTAAAATGCAGTCATCAGATATCAAAAGACAAATTAGGGGCTACTTTGTCTTATAATAGAGCCCAAGTTCAGCAAAACTTGACAAAAGGCAGCGTTTTCGTTGCCATATTTTGGCAGTTTCCCCGGCCACTGCTAGCGATGGTTGTGGGAATCAGGTTGCTTCTCACTGATAGCGAGTCGTCCATGGTTATTCACTAAGGTGCAAATTCAGTCCGCCAGCTATATTTCCAGTTCAATGTCTTTGACCCTAAATTTGAATTTCACATTACATTTTTACTTTAGTTAATATCCTTTTATGGAGTTCTATGGAACTTCCTGTGCTATTATATAAAGGAATAGGAATAGTTATAGAGTGCTGTTATATAAAGGAATAGTTATAGAGTGCGATTATATAAAGGAAAAGTTATAGAGCGCTATTATATAAAGGAATAGTTATAGAGTGCTGTTATATAAAGGAATAGGAATAGTTATAGAGCGCTGTTATATAAAGGAATAGGAAAAGTTATAGAGTGCTGTTATATAAAGGAATTTAAATAGTTATAGAGTGCTATTATATAAAGGAATAGGAAAAGTTACAGAGTGCTATTATAAAAAGGAATTGTTATAGAGCGCTGTTATATAAAGGAATAGGAATAGTTATAGAGCGCTGTTATATAAAGGAATAGGAATAGTTATAGAGTGCTATTATATAAAGGAATAGGAATAGTTATCGAGTGGTATTATATAAAGGAATATTTATAGAGTGCTCTTATATAAAGGAAAAGTTATAGAACGCTGTTATATAAAGGAATAGGAATAGTTATAGAGTGCTATTATATAAAGGAATAGGCATAGTTATAGAGTTCTATTATATAAAGGAATAGTTATAGAGCGCTGTTATATAAAGGAATAGGAATAGTTATAGAGTGCTATTATATAAAGGAATAGTTATAGAGTGCTATTATATAAAGGAATAGGCAAAGTTATAGAGTTCTATTATATAAAGGAAAAGTTATAGAGCGCTGTTATATAAAGGAAAAGGAATAGTTATATAAAGGAATAGTTATAGAGTGCTATTATATAAAGGAATAGGCAAAGTTATAGAGCGCTGTTATATAAAGGAAAAGTTATAGAGCGCTGTTATATAAAGGAATAGGAATAGTTATAGAGCGCTGTTATATAAAGGAATAGGAATAGTTATAGAGCGCTGTTATATAAAGGAAAAGGAATAGTTATATAGCGCTGTTATATAAAGGAATAGGAATAGTTATATAGCGCTGTTATATAAAGGAATAGGAATAGTTATATAGCGCTGTTATATAAAGGAATAGGAATAGTTATAGAGCGCTGTTATATAAAGGAATAGGAATAGTTATAGAGCACTGTTATATAAAGGAATAGGAATAGTTATATAGCGCTGTTATATAAAGGAATAGGAATAGTTATAGAGTGCTATTATATAAAGGAATAGGAATAGTTATAGAGCACTGTTAATACAGAAATAGTTGAAGTTATATATAGAAACTGGCATTAGATAGTTCTGTTATATTCAGAAATAATACACAATACAGGTGCATATAAAGTTATGTAATAAAGATATATGATACATTAGAAGAAGTGTTTGTAGCCCACATGCGCTCTCACTGTGAGCTTCTCTCTCATTTTCCAGGTGTGTTAACTTGTCTGTCTAACAAGCAATTTTGTATCTATACAGAAGCAGCTCTGACATATATTGCTGGTGCCTATAGCTAAGAGCTTTTCCTTTGTGATCAGTGAGGTTCTAGAAGATGGACGTAATGTCTTTGCTCTCTCCCCTCCCAACTGCAAAATGGTTAATTTGTCCCAAGCTTTCCCCCCTTGGGGACCTGTCCCGTTTCTACCCGCTCCGCCAGAGGCGGAATTAATTGCTGTGGAGTCTTTGGCTTCCTCATTAGTGCCGCCTGTGGGAATCTGTGCAGCTTGGAGGCTGGGGTCATTAGCTCTGTCAAAAGCGGGGCTTTTATAATAGACACTGCACCAGCTCCATACACCAGTAATAAGTATCTTGCATCTCCGTCCCAGTAATAATGAACATGTCGAATTGCATAATAAGAGCATCTATAAACAGATAATGAATGCGCTGAAATTTATAATAATGACGCGGATCTGTAAATAGAGAATGAACAGGCTGAGACGTGCTGCTGGCCCTTCGCAGGGAACATGATTTGTTTACAAGGGGGGATATTTCTGCAGCACATAAAGAGTTCATCTTGACAATAGTCTCCGCTGAATATTGCAGTTAGTTAAATCAAACCTAGGACCAGAAGAATTGACCAGGAAACAGGAAACCTGACACTTACATAACCCAGAACAGCTCAATTGTGCAATCCTCTTGTCAAATGTCCACTATGCTGGTTTGCTGAATAACCTAATAAGCTCCTGAGGAAGTCTGAAGGACGAAACGCGTTGAGCTACATTGGGACCCTCCTGCTTTGGTATCAGCAGTTTCTGTTTTACATGTTTTTTGCTTATGAAGTAATGTGTGGACGTTACTAGTGTACATCATCTTTGTAGTGATGGGAGTTGCACTCGCTCACTTGATTTCATTGTCTGCACTTTAGCATTTGCACTTTTTCATGTTATTTAGAGCTGCTGCACCTATGGGTCTTTTAGCCTATTAAGGCTTTTTATGTATATATATCTTTTTTAACTATTGCACATTGTTGGTGCATTTTACATATTATAAAAAAAAATTTCAATAAATTGTATTATCCACATCCTATTTTCTACCCTCATTTATTCATCTGGTGAATGTGGCGCCCTGTATTTTCTCGGTTTTATATTGCTGAATAACCTAGACTGTGTTAGATAGTAGCAAAAGATGAGCTGACTCAGAAGCCTGTGAAAAAACTGAAATTGATAACCCACATGTCAATACAATCTTATTAGTACAGGAGAGACTTACCACAATAGGTACAATTATAAATAAAGACCACCATTGTAATAAATAGCTTGTTCTATTTATTAAATATAATAAATAGAACAAGCAAGGGACATATTCTCTTTATCTATCTATTGCTAAGGATGTCTCCATCCACTGATTTTAATTTACAAATGGCAGCTCTTTTATGGACGGTCTAGGTTTGCCCCATTTTTGCCAGACAGTGTGATACTTTAACAGTCCATTGGCTGTGCTACACCTTGCTCAACTACATGTTATCTCAGCAGTAAGTCTAGAGCAGGAGTCTCAAACTAATGAAATGTTTTCTGCATTCTGAGGAGGGAGAGCAATTTCTACTGACAGGTAGATCTTGTGTACAGTGCTATTCACTGTGTGTGAAGAATGCAAGGACAACGGAAAGTTATATCCCTGCTTCCTCTCGACACACTGTACTGTGGATCTTAAATGGAGGTTTAATTCTGGACCCCCCTCTCCCTCAATACACCCCTCAGCTATAATACATTAGTGGTATAGCAGCACCAGCGTGTGTACTGGTAACTGTGTAGATCTAACTTTGTGTAGATGTCTGTTTAAGCGAATCTGTGACTTTATGTATCAGCAAGTATGTTTTCGATTGTGTGTGTGTCTGTATATGTATTTATGAATGTGTACAGGAGTCATTATCTGTGAGTTTCTGTTAGTATGGATATGTGCTCCCAGAGAGCCTCTGTGCCATTCCAAATTGACTTTTTTGTATAATTGAAACCCTCAAAATTCAATGGAAAATTCCAGTAAACAAATAGGAAGAATAATGTTTGAAATGCCAATTCAAACAGTTGTTTGAAGCATTACAAATTAGATGGATTGTCAAATGTGAGTACATTTACATCAACAACAAGAATGAAAATGTACTGTTTACAAAAATAAAAAAATTCTATATCTATCTATATATATATATATATATATATATATATATATATATATATATATATATATATATATATATATATATTTGTGGTCAGGGCATAAGCCGTAGTATAACTTATATAAATAGGACAAACCATGAAAGGAAATGTCAGTTGTGGTGTGCCGGAACTGACGAGGAAGTAGGCCTGAAATAAAAGAGGGCCTACCTTATAAAATGCTTATGAAAGCGGTGTGGTGGGTGGGAGAATCCGTCGCACCTAACAGGTAGTGAGGGAAGGGTCTGGAGTCCCTTAAGAAGGGTAACCCAGCCCTTCCCACAACTTCAGGCCACGCCTTCCATTTGTGGTCAGGGCATAAGCCGTAGTATAACTTATATAAATAGGACAAACCATGAAAGGAAATGTCAGTTGTGGTGTGCCGGAACTGACGAGGAAGTAGGCCTGAAATAAAAGAGGGCAAAAAGAGATAACCATTTATTCGTCCTACAACCGGACATAACAGATTACAAATTCATAGTTTTGAAAGCCAGGCGTACTTCTTGTATGGGCTGAGGTATGTATCTGGTGTATGCCGTAGATTTCCATCGTCCTAGTATCTGAATAATGTGAGCAGGGATATTCTTTTTAGAAGCGGTGGTGGCTGCTCCTATTCTAAAAGAGTGACCAGAGTAGCTGGCTGGGTTCAGTCCTAACCGAGCTAACAATTTCCTAATATACATCATGAATTGGCTCGTAGTGAGCTTATTGCCGTGCAAGGACAGGAGTGGTTGTGTGGGGCCCATATTGTCAAAGGCAAGAAGGGTGTCGAAAACCTTCACCGGGCACCAAGTATTACTTGTGGGGTAATAGGGTATAGTGACCGTTTGCCCGGGGGCGCTTGTTTTGGTATGGTGCAGTAACAGAAGATAGTGATCTTGGACCTTTATGAGATCGGACCTTGTGAGGAAAAGGGGTGAGTTATAGCTAGTAGTAGTGAATTCTCTGGGCCGTAAAAACCCGTAAAATGCTAGATAGATGGCGGCTTTAATTACATGATTAGTATGAGCTTCAAAGGGTGAGGTGTCTAGTAGTTTTGACAGTGACTGAAACAATACATCGTGTATGGGTAGTCTAGTTGGTGAGGCTATAGGGGCGGAGTCTTTGATGCCTTTAAGTATAGCCTTAACTTGGTAGGACGACAGAAAGCGTTGTTTGTTAGGCCAAGTGGTGAGGATGTGATGTTGAATGCCTGTGATATATAATTTGATGGTATTGTAAGATAATGTTAGACGAAAGTGGCAAAAGAAATAAAAGCAATAATGGTTTCCATAGAAAACTGGTCAGTGACATTAAAGTCCAACAAGAATTTATTGAAAACATGGAAAGCCCTTTCATATGCCTTCCTGGTATTATCGGAGAGACCGAGCTGTGAGAGTTGTCGCCCTTGACATAGCAGAACTTTTAGTCCCAGATCATTTCCTGCCACTTTGGAACTGGAGTTGGTATGAGGGCAGCTGTTGGCAGGGCCTCCCGAAACTCCTGAAACCGAGACCGTGACAAATGATCAGCTGCAATGTTGAGAACCCCAGGCACATGAACACAAGTGAGAAGAAAACTGTGTTTTGCAGCGAGCCATGTGAGAGTCCTCATGAAACGCATGATGGTGAGGGAAGAGGAACGCCCCTTGTTTACAATATGGCATGTTGCCATATTGTCCGAGAAGCAACGAACCGTATTCCCGGACCAACTTGCTCCCCACTTAACTGCTGCCGCTAAGATAGGATAGAGCTCAAACAAGGCTGATGTGTCCTTAAACCGGGGAATCTCTGTAATTTCCCTAGGCCATTCTCCCCACATCCATTCATTTCCCCATATTGCTGCAAAACCTGAGGTGGCTGCGGCATCCGTCCAGACTGACTCCGATTTCTCTGACCAAACCGGTATAAACATGCTTTTCCCGTTCCAATTTTGCAAAACTCCCTCCACATATGTAGGTCAGCGGTGGCCTGTACGTCTAAAGTAATGCGGGAGGTGTCAGATTGCAACATTGGAAACAGGCTAAGTAACCTTGAAATGAATGCTCTACCTTGTGGAATGATTCTCATAGCGAAATTTAGAGAACCCAACAAGGATTGCAACTCCTTCCTATTGCATGAGCCTCCTCCTAAGTAAAGGTCGATAGCTGCCAGGATGCGCTCAATCTTTTCTCTGGGTAGGCTAGCTTGCATGTGTACAGAGTCCAGTACCACCCCCAAAAAGTGGATGATAGTATCCGGACCCTCAGTCTTGGTAGGTGAAATAGGCACTCCTAAACAGTTGTAAACAGTTTTGTGATAGACTGGAGACTACTGGGAGGTACTAGGTTACTTTCTATGGTCAGGAAATCGTCCAGGTAATGGATAACTGTGGGACATCTGCAGATGTTAAGCAGCATCCAGCACAACGTCTCCGCGAAGATATCGAAAATCCTAGGGCTGCTTTTTGAGCCAAACGTGAGACGCGTGAAGAAGTAATATGAACTTCGCCACTTAACACCATGCAAATGCCATAGGGATGGGTGGATAGGGAGCAGCTTAAAAGCATTGGCAATATCAGTTTTACTCAGCCATGCCCCTACCCCTGCTGAGAGTATGGCTGTGACTGCATGATCAATGGTGGCATACTGGAGGGAAAACTCCTCAGATGGGATTAGTGAATTTAGACTTGGGGTATGAGATGCATGGGGGGCGGACAGATCGAGAATTAATCTTTGTTTATTGGAGGATTTATTGGTGACCAGTCCTATGGGGTTTGTCCTCCAAACTGCGAAAGACGGGGGGTTGAAAGGGCCTAATAAGAAACCTTGGTCTATTTCCTTCTGTAGGAGTAAGTCGATAGTGTTGGGTGCTGCCAAGGCTGTCTGCAAATTATTACATTCTAGGATCCCCGTGGGCATGTGAATAATACCCGTGTGAAACCCCATCTTAAACCCTGTCACCAAAAAATCAACGAGATGTTGGGAAGGGTGATCCCGCAAAAGTTGTTTCAGTAGGGAGACATGAAGAGACGATAAGTACTGCTTAGGGTATAGTTTATTTGGGCACATTGCCTTGGAGTGAACTCTGAAACATAGTGAGCAAACATGGAGAAGTCTGCAGGCACTGTAACCGCAGGAACCTGAGTTGAAATTGTTACAGACCTGCGATTTACCCAAAAACACTATGTCACGGCCTAGTTTATCTTTAAGCACCTTGCCAGGTCTCCCTGTGGGTACTACATTAGGAGGTGGAAAAACAGCGTTTACCTCTGGAGAATTAGGGCACAGATTAGCCGTGTGAGAATTGGACGAGCAAATGGCACAAACTGGGGTTTTTAGGCCCGCGAAGTGTCGGCAAAACAGCTCTGTATCCAGGACGCCCCAATCCGTTTGGTAATAGAACTGTGAAAGGGCTGCCGATGCCTTCGCGGAAAAGGCACGGTGGTAGTCGTAAAAAGACGTACCACCGTACTTATGCCCCATATCCACCAGCTTGTGGAGATACAGGTCCAATTCCTCCCTCCTATCCGGGTATACCGAGCATATTACATCTCTGTATATACCGAAAGCCAGTACAAATTCTGGAATTGATAGCTTCTGATTCAACCTGGGGTCTCTGGACTTCAATACTACTAACACATCACCGTATGCGTAGGTCTTATTCTCTAGGACATCTTGTGAGGCTATCAAAAGTGAAACCAAATTGATATCTTTCCCCTCCAAGATGTCCTTCTTTGTTTTAGCAGGCACCATGTGTGCGGGGTTAATAATATGTGGGTCTTTTAACCTATGTTGTAAATTACCCGGTAGGGGGTCCAAATGGACCGAAGCGGCCGGATCCACTGCAGCAGCCAGTGACTTTTGCTGGCTATCTGCATCCATTTTGTCTAGCTTGTCAGTAATACGCCCCAAAGAGGTCAGAACTGAGGACAGAATCGTATTCAGATCTGAAGACTGGGTGCCACTGGACCCTTCACCCGCCCCCGCGTTATCAGTCTGTGTGTTCAGCAATCTGTACAGTTCTGCTTTCCTAGCTGTAGCAGGGAAAGGAATATTTCTCTTCCTTAATTCGGCCGTGATCCTGGGAATAGTCCATGCCCTGAGTGAGGCAGGGCTTGCGATGTCGTCACCCCGAGACGGCGTGACTGATCTAGCTGGTGTACTGGGTAAGGACTCAACTTCCCTTCCTTCCAGAGCTTGAGACATGCTACAACATAAAATAACATGTTACCTGGGGTGCTATCCAACTGGCTTATGATAACTAATGCCAAGCGGCAAAGAATTATTAAGTAACGTGACAGGTGAGGCCCTGCTAGTAGCCAAGCGGCCTTGAGAGGCACTATCTATGATTTGGCGCGTGTGGAAAACGTGGCCATTGGCATTATGGCAGGGTGGTGGCCTCTCTGTGACTTGTAAAGGCATAAGACAGAATGGGAGTGACAAGTGAGGCCCTCTCTATGCAACTAAGCGAGGCGGCTAGCTATGAAATGGCCCGAGGGAATGCCGTACCTCCGAAATGAGGATGGGTGTTGGCGTCGCGGGACCACTAACGAAGGCATAAGAGGCCAGAAAACGTAGCTAGTGGGTCCTATTTATTGTAAGCCAGTAAATCTGTACTAAGCCGAAAGGGAAGGTATGGGGAAAATAGTCGAAAAAGATATGACGTACCTGATGAGCGGTTTGACAGCTAAAATGAGGAAAAGGAGGTACAGACGATCTGTAGTCACCTATGAAAGTAATATATATTTGTATGGGCACAGAAATATAACCCCTAAGTCCCCTGTTATTCAGATACCTACCGGCAATATTGCCCTAGCAGAGGGCTGGGCACCAATTAACAAGAGCAAGGATGCCTATACCTAAAATACAGAAAACATATATGAGGACCCTGGCGTAGGGTGACTGTTAAGTAGAAACTCGAGTGAAGGGACCTAAGTCCTGAGCAAGTTGTTAGAATAGCTGCCCACCGTGGGAATGCAGAAAATACTGAAAGAGTTTACACGACATCTTAAGTGCTAATCATGCATATATATATATTCCCAATACCAAGTTCCGTAGTCATTGTTAGGTTAGCAGCCTAATTGTAAAATACGTGCCCCATATAAAACGTATCTGTACATACTACTGATTGTAACCCCATATGCCAAACTTGCTTTAATAACTGCAATTTTAAAATAGCATAAATGACAGAACAGGTATAAGAATTCAAAATCACCATTTTTTAGACACCAGAGGTCGCTCTGGTGCCTAGTGTATGCTTTTAGGTAACAGCGTTGTAATGAATGGACACAGGAATAATATTAACGTAAGAAATAAGCATAAGAGTGCTTATAATGTGACCAAGTTGTGAATAGGTTGTTGTATAACATAGTATTACAATAGAAATTGTGAGCGTGTAGTATTGATGCTTAGTGATGACGTAAAACGGCCGCGCCGCCAAATTTGCGACGGCCGTTTTAACTTACGATTTGCCGTGTGAAAATTTTTTTCCGCCGACTGCCTGACCTAGCGTGCTCCCGCCCGTGGTATCCGGATGTAGTGCTGGATGCTTCGGAGAACTGCCCGACCTGACGCGTGCGAGCGAGCCCGCCGGAAACTGCTGTCCGAAAACCGGAAGTGACGAAGACTTCCGTGAGAATGCGTCGCACCTAACAGGTAGTGAGGGAAGGGTCTGGAGTCCCTTAAGAAGGGTAACCCAGCCCTTCCCACAACTTCAGGCCACGCCTTCCATATATATATATATATATAGTTAATACAATGTTAAACAAAAATCTGCACACCAGTCAAGCCATAAGACTTGCTTTTCCCACAGAAATCACAAATGTGCAGTGAAGTTACTGCCACAAAGGATTCTGGGTGGGCATATGCAAATTAGTTTAACAAAGAATCAAATTTTTGCCTCATTCCATTTTAAACATATATTCCTTTGAGTCTGTGTTTGCTGTATACAACAGCTTTGAAACACAACTTAGGAAAAGATGCAAAGCCAGTGAACCACTCATGGATAGCTGTTGGCTGCATGGCGCCATGGGACCAGGGGGTGCCATGCGGCCAAAACAGTTCACACATTGCCGGCCAGGATTATAAAAAAAAACACACAATATTGCGGCAGGGGCGGAGCTTACCGTGCGTCGGAGCTAAAGTGATGGCGGGGCGGAGCTAAAAAGTGCTGGGTAACTGCTGCAGGGGAAGCAGGAATGAGTCCCTGCTTCCCCAAACAACCAGTCTCCAGGAGCTGCACTGCCTCTACTCCTCTATAATGAACAGAGGTAACTAATTGTGATTGTCTGCCTGTGTGTGTGTGTGACTGCATGTAAGTGTGTGTATATAAGACTGAATGTATGGATGGCTTGTAGCGGAGATGCAATATTCCCCAGGTTGTCTCCGTTTATAATCCAAGGGAGGCTCAGGAACAAGTAAATAATAAATCCATAGGCAAAGTTTCCAGCAGGTAAAATAACAGCAATCTCCCCACAGCAATCCCAGTAACTGGACGACACACAGTTTCAGGAGCAGAACTGACAAGCCTTTAATCACAGTCTCCTTATAAAGCATGCTCCCATGCAAGGGAGGGATTACATTAATTATTACAGAAGCCAATCCTGTCCTGGTAACCTCCCACACATCTCCTCCCCTCAGCCAGCATCATAATCCCCTTATCCAGTACACCAATTCCCCCCGTTTCTGGATGTACCCCTAAACGTAGGGGTACCTCTTTAAATCCTACATCCCCGGATACCCCTGATCTGGGTGACCAACATATCCAAAAATCACCCAGATCAGACCAGGGGTTCGGGAAAAGTATGGAGGGACTGAAGTGACCGACCGCACGAACTGAGATAGCCGAATCCGGTTCCATGCGAATGGGCCCTGCGGTCGGTCCTGGCATAAGGGAATAAAATACACGAAAACCTCTAGCTATAGAGGCTAGGGAGGGTTCGCCTGAATCCCCTCGTTCGGTATTTTCTATCTACCGAACGAGGGGCCGTTCGGTATTTTGGAACCGAACGGACCAGGGCTGTGGAGGTCTCAGCGGTGTTCGCCTACTCGAGTGTCCGATTTTAGTTCCAGACACTCGACGGCTAAACACCGCTGTTCGGGAGTTTTAAAATGGCCGCCACGTGTTCGTTTGTCGAATGGCGGCCACCCCCGAGAACAAAGGACGGTTACTTACTGTTCAATTACCTGTTCGCAACAATGTTGCAACGGGTAATTGAGGACACACTTCACACAGGGGAGGTCTGGTTGTTCAGTAGTTTCATTCGAATAAACTAAGGGAACGAAACTACCGAACAATCACAAGAATACAAGGCTTTAAAACACATAGGAAACTAACAGATCACACGAATGCAATTATTTCACAGACATTTGCAGGACAGCCCAGTGCCATCCGCTACATGGCTGTATGTATGTTACTGTCTGTACCTGTGTGTGTGACTGCCTGTAATTGTGTGTGAGTGTGTTTATCTGCCTGTAACTGTGTATGTGTGACTGAGTGTACCTGTGTGGTTCTGCCTGATCCTGTATATGTGACTATCTGCCTGCGACTGTGTGCATGTGGTGGATTTGACATTTTATATGTATAACTGTGTGCATCTGACTGTGGAACTGTGTGCACATAACTCTGCAAAAATATACACCTGCATTCACACACATGCCTAAATGCATATGTTTATCTGAATTAAATACCCATCACACACAGCCAATAAACCCAGCACAAATATCACATACAACCAATACACGCATATATCACACACATAATACACCCATTACAAATATCACACACAGCCAGGGCTCAAGTCCTACAGGAACGCGTGGGAACGGCGCTCCTGCACTTTTTCCACAGCAGGAACGCCGTTCCCATTACTAGTCCTGCAGGACCCAGGGCTGGCACAAGCGGCCGGCAGAGCAGGGGGGAGCACAATTTCAAATCCCCTGCCTGTGGCTGGGGACTCGGTTTTCTAAAATCACCTCTCTCCCTGCAGCCTGCAGCCAGTGGAGTCGGCTGGCCTCTCCTGATGATGTCAGGAGGAGGGGGCGTGACTTTCACTGCTCTTCTCCCAGAACCGCTGTGGAGTCTGGGACATAGGCATAGAACACATAGAAACCGCATTCTGTGCTGAGCGGCGAGGAATGCGGCAGACATCTTGGACCGGTCGCCGCTCTACTGAAGCTATTGAAGAACCCTTAGAAAGCTCATCTCACATAAGGTAAGTGAAGGACTTGGGGCACTTAATACCCCTACAGTGTTAATACCCCTACCCCAGCACACTATGTGCATTAACACTGTGTGTGCTGGGGTAGGGGTATTAACACTATGTGTGCTGGGGTAGTGGTATTAACACTGTGTGTGCTGGGATAGGCTGGGGTATTAACACTATGTGTGCTGGGGTAGGGGTATTAATGACTATGTGTGCTGGGATAGGGGTATTAACACTGTAGGGGTAGGGGTATTAATGACATGGGGTAAGGGTATTAAGGGGTAGGACTAGGGGTGTAAAGGGGTAGGGGTATTAAGTGCCCCAAGTCCTTCACTTACCTTTTGTGAAATGGGCTTTCTAAGGGTTCTTCAATAGCTTCAGTAGAGCGGAGACCGGTCCAAGATGGCTGCCACATTCCTCGCCGCACAACACATAATTCCATAGACGTGCAGCGTCTATGTTTTCTATGTCTATGGTCTGGGAGAAGAGCAGAGGAAGTTATGCCCCCTCCTCCTGACATCATCAGGAGAGGCCAGCTGACTCCACTGACTGCAGGCTCCAGATCCTGTCCCACCTCTCCTGGCGCAAGGTAAGCCTCAGGGAGGGGGGAATGAACTTTACTTTTTTTTTTTTTATTCCCTCCTCAGGCCCTTTACCTTCCTCCCTCTGCCCCTGTCCTTGCCTCAGCCCCTGCCCCCCCATCTAAGCTCCTGTCCCACTTCCTCAGCTCTGTCCCCCTTCCTCAGCCCGTCTCCCCTCCTAAGCTCCTGTCCCTCTTCCTTAGCCCTGTCCCCCTCAGCCCCCGTCCTCAGTCCCTGTCCCCCTTCCTAAGCCCCTGTTCCCCTCCTCAGGCCCTGTCCCCCTTCCTAAGCCCCTGTTCACCTCCTCAGGCCCTTTCCCCCTCCTCAGTGACTGTCCTTCTTTCTCAGTCCCTGTCCCCCTTCCTCAAGCCCTGACCCCTTTCTCAGCCCCCATCCCTTTCCTAAGCCCCTGCCCCCGTCCCTTTCCTCAGGCCCTGTCCCCTTCCTCAGCCCCGTGCCTTTACTCAACCCCTGCATATGAGCGTATAATTATTTTTTTTCACACCTATCACATGCACAGACAACACAAACATTAAGTCATATTATAGGGAGATGTATTACAGTGGAGCTCTGGTATATAAAATGCACATTACTCTGTGTGTTATAGTTAGGGAGCTCAGTGATAAACTAATAGACACATTACTTAGAGTTGTATTGTTGGGTAGTGTATGATCTTGTCACAGAGCTCCACATTACTGGGAGTTTTTCATTGTTGTGGAGCTTTGTGATAAATGGAGAAGCAGTGCATTACTACAAATTATTATTCCAAAGAGGTCAAGGTAAATAAGTATAATCCAGAGCTCCAAAGCAAAACCACTAACAGTATTATGTGACATACTTAGTCTGCTCCGCTGTAATGTAGGGGAGGCAGTCTGGCACTTCTGTTTGCTGCAGACCATAAGTAGCGGTCTTCCTAGCTCGGGATAATCAGAGCGCTGTCACAGATTACCAGAGGTCACTGCAAGTCCCTGAGCTTGTGAGACAGTTATGCATGGTCTGTACCCAGTGGAGGAGCAGACCAGATTCAGATCAGCATGCCCCTCTCCCAACTAGGTAACAGGAAAGGAGGAATGAATATTTGTTTTTAAATTATTAATTTAATCCCCTATACAATCACTACACTCCTATACACACACACTATACATGGATGACGGGGGGAGGGAGGGCTGTAAAAATTTTTTCGCACAGGGCGCTTAAGGGTCTATGGCCGGCCCTGGCAGCGGGTGATATACCAGTGAGACCTGAATAGAGGAAAATTAGATTGTCTGCCCAGGTAGTCATGCTACAAAGTGTGAGAAGTGGGAAGGGATGTTCTGTGCAACTCCCTCCGAATGGTCATCTGTGGAGGATTGCCCACACATTGTCATGCTAGTGTTGATGATGCCCCATGACACTGCCGCAGGAGGCCCAAACTTGATACATGCAGCGCTTTACGGCAAAACACTCAACATACAGACTTCAGAGACCATGACCACTTTAAATCACTGAAGTGGTCGTGGTGCCTGGAGTAACACTTTAGCACTAACTGCCACTTCCTATTGGATTGAAAGGTGGCGAAGAATCCTGTGGAACTCTCTTTAACTGCACAGCTACTTCCGTCACTAAAAATGAACCTCGATTTAATTTGTTTAAATCAGCGTCAGAAATGATTACAATATGTTAGAAAAAACATTTCAAATGATTTATCTACAAAAATTCCTATAGACTTTATGGGGAATTTTGTAGATTAATTATTTAAAAATATATATACAGGAGGACCTTGGTTTACAAAATTTTCGGTTTACAAATTAAAATCCATTGAAAATAAAGCCTCGGTTTACAAAAAAATTTCCCAATACAAAGCAAGTTTCCCCAGGATGCATTGCACCTGGGATGTTTATAGCATGCGCCCTCTGCATGCTGGAGCCTGTGGGTAGCACGTGGCGTTGAGTGTGGAGGTGTTGGAGCAGCTTTTGCATCGAGTTTTGGAGCCATTCTGGAAATTGTTTGCAGTTGTTTTGGGACTTTTTGGTGCATTTCTCAAGCTGTGGAAAGGTGGGAAGCTGAGCTTTGTCGTTTGCATTAAATTTGTAAACTGAGGTCCCACTGTATATATTTAATTTACTGATTGGGATAATCTCTGACGCTGATTAAAATGAATTAAATCAATGCCATTTTCGGAAAAGAAGTTTAGACCTCTTGAGCACCTTTGATAAATATGTGATTTGCTACTATGTATCTCTCTGAACAGAAGCTATATTTGAAACTTCAGTCATGTGTTACTTATCTGCGTGACCCCAAACTAAGTATACCACTTAAAGTTAGTAGCTTACAAAGAACGGTATCCAGTGGCAGAACGACGCCAGTCGCAGTAGATCGCAATTTTCGCACTGGTGCCCCGTGCTTTTTAGTTACGCCTATGACTGTATCCAATTTAGTTGACTAAAAAGTCGACAGGTAAGCACTCTTTGCAGCCAGCACTGTTAGAGAAAGGTCCTGGAGATCTCCACACAAAGATATATTGCAAAGGTGCAAATATCTATTATTAACCCATAGAGCTTCATTTGCACATCTGTACACATGACCCATGTCCTTTCCCTTTGGAGTACTGTCAAATATAAGAGATTCAGAGTGCTAAGGGAAACAGAAATCATACATATTACTGCTGTATATTACAGAGCAGTACTATCTGCAGGCTGCAGCGTGTTCAGATTCTCTTGGGCTACGATTCTTTGAACTCTGCAGTTCTTGGGCTGTTTGAAGACAGATAAAAAGAGTGAGGTGAGGCATTTCATATATGGACCTCTAGAGGAGGGGGGAGGGCAAGAGAATTAGAGATTTGGAGTGGGGAATGAAGGCAAGACTTCTAGAGCTTACGCCTGGGGGAGATAAACAGCTTTCTTAATGGGGGGATGGGAGCAGCATTAATTTATTTTATTACAGAAGCTTTGTATGAGTCTGCATCTAGAATTATCTTTCACCTCTCTCCAAAAACATGTTGAGTGGTGCAGAGCGTGTGTACACAATCTGAGCTATTTCTTCCTCTTAGAAGTGATTCCCCTCTGAGCCTTGCATAGGAAATCAAGAGATTTGCCTTATCTGTACGAAAAAAATATGCTTTAATAAACTGACCTCCCTGCAGTGTAGCAAAGATTCGGAAGATGTAACTAAGCCAGGAACACAAACTATAAAACCCCTCCTTTTAACTTATGCTAAAACTGCCTTCTATACCTGCTCCCTATGACTCCTCTTATCGATCCACAGACCCTTGTTCTAAAAATCTTGTTTTGGTCTCTTAAACCACAGAGTGAGGTTAAGCATGTAATCCAGTGTGCCAAAATTGAAACTGGATAAAGACATGATTAAAAAAAATTCAATGTTTTAGATGTGTTAGTGATTTAATGTAAAGACCATTACAATAAAGAACGGTAAAATACTGGATTGCCATTCTTCTTGTAACTGAATGAGTGTAAGGCAGTGGTTCCATAATCGACAAGCACAGCCATGGCACCTCTTGAACATTGTGGTTGCAAGAGGTGATATATTGGAAAGCTCCATCCTGATTCCACAACAATGATAGAAAAACAGATGCATCTCAAAAGGCCCTTGCAAACCAAGAAGAGAAAAGGGGATCTGTAGATCCCTTCATCTCCTCGGTGGTAGTTGCTTTGAATGTGTAATGGGGAAATGTTAAAGGAATACTGTAGTCACTATAACCATTATATCTCATTGAATTGGTTATAGTGCCTGTAGTCCTCTGGCGCTGGTCTTCCATTCAGTGTTAAACCATTTTCAAGTATTGAAAACTAAGTATGGGGTCACCAGCTTCCTAAACTCCACTTTCCTTCTAGCCATACCGATTCATACCAGCAATGGGCACCTCTCATAGGCTTAAAGTGGTCAGCTGACATTCTTAGCCAATCACAGCTGTCCACTGCTGCTCAGGCTTAGGTTTCCCATTAGCCGAGCAGCACAGGGGTCAAGATGCTGGGAACTCTCTGTAAGCTTTAAAACCTGAAAACAGTTTACCAATGATTGGAAGGAAGGGCATTAGGGGACTCCAGACACTGTTACCACTTGAGATGAAGCTGATATAATGTCCCTTTAAGACTTCGTTGACCATTCCTTGGCTGGAACCAAAGCCAGCCCTTGCCTCACACATGGTGCCATAAGCATATTCCTTGGTTTTTCTAGGGACCTTCTACAGATCTCCACATAGATGAAATATCCATCTATCTAAAATCGTTAAAACTTCTTCCTTGTTGAAAGTTTAACCATAAGGTAGCTGCAGCGAATCAATGTTTATCTGATTTGTATATGCTCTCTGATAAATGTCTACTGTACACAGAGTAACATCCCCTGGCTGTTGGTCAAAAATAACATCACCGGGAAGTACTTGGAAACCAGAGTAATCTGAATGTATCTTTCCTGGTTAAACACATCGTAATTATTGTTCCACATGATACACTTGAAAATAAGAGCAATTTCATTGTATTTCTTTGGAGGCGGGGGAGGGGGGGTTTCTTTTTTATAAATAAAAAATTAAATCTGGCTATAAGAGACTTCAATTAAGACTAAACTATTCAGAATGCTTTTGCAAAGTTCACCTGGTTTTATGAGTGGGAGGACTTGACAATTAGCAAAAAAATAATGCATCGAATAACAGAAAAAAATAAACAGAAACAAAGTAATAAAAAAAAAAAATAACTGAAATCTATACTTAAAATTTAAATATCACCATTTATTTCCCTATGACAAATGGTCATTTTCTAAAAATGGGGAGTGGATGTTGTTATCATAGTGTTTTACTGTGAATGAAAGATTACATGGCTATCAGGATCCTCATGCACATGTTCAGTAGGCATCATGCTTTCTAATCCAAGCTTGAAAAAATACAATGCAGACTTCAGGCTAGGTGCCAGATATAAACAAGACATTGGACAGGTTATACATTAATATTAACACCTCTTAAAGCTAGGCCAATGTTAAAGGGACACTGTGGGCACTATAAGAACTTCATATTATTGAAGCTGTTGGAATGTCTTAAATAGTTCTCCCCTTATCCTTTCCTCCAGAAATATATACTTTAATAGGTTGAGGGCTTGAATGCGTGACTTCAAGCCACACCTCCAAGCCATCTGGATAGGAGAGCCAGGACTATTACTTCCTGGGTCTAGTAACAGTCATACTGTGACATCATGTGCAAATGCACAGTGTAGTTCCCAGCTTGTTATATAGAGAATCATTGAACTCAACTATTCTCTATGATAAGAGATACATTGGTGGATTGTGGTGGGAGCACTTGTTTGGTGTAGAATATTGCATATTCTATGTTTCTATTTATTATATATGAATGTGTGGATTGACATAAGTAACAGATGGTGTAAGTCACATGGCTTTCTTTGTATGAGAGCTCTGGAATGTAAGTTGGGGGTTTTGTCCTTATATGGCTAGAATTATAGTCTGACGTCAGTATGGGCACTTCTATATAGTAACTGAACAAAGAGATACGAGGTCTCTTGGCTCTCTCTCGATGTAAAGATGAAAGGATGTAACTCTCCCTTCAGGAGTCCAGCAATTACCACCTGCTGTCGAAATCCATTATCCTGTAACAACCTTTGTTGATTTATTATGTATTCGTAAGTAAGAATAAACCTGAAGAAACCGTAAGTCAGATTGCGTATTAGTACTTTTCATTAATATAGACATATATTAATGTAGCGAGCAAATTTGGCCCAAGACTACATATACAAAAGACGTATAAATCAATCAACTGAAGAGAAGAAGATTTAACGTTGACGATCAATTCCAACCAGATTTTACATTTGGACCATCACCCTGGAGACAACGTTTCCTGATTTAGGGCAGCAATTGCCTCCCTGCCCCCCGGCCCAGCCTGCCTCTGAGTGGAACCAGTATTCTTGTCTTACATTGAGCGGGCTTCCGTAACCAGAATTTTCATTGCTTCGGTGAGGTATAACATGTGATAAACACAATAAGCAGGCTAACCCTGCTTGTCTAGCGCACACACGTATATGAATAGGTTAAACAGTGGCTGAGATCTTTTTCTATCCTGTTTATATGGACTTTCCAGAAGAAGGACTGCATAGACATGTCATAAGTAAAATTCAGAAATGAAACCCTGGGCATCAGACCCAGCTGTTCTTCAACATAGTGGTCTTTGGTGGTACCGTTTACATTCATGGCTCTCCTGAGAGCCTGAAAAATCAAATCAAGCACTGAAATGCAATCCATACATGCATATGGCTTCTGCCTATCACATTTTTTTTGCCCTGGCTGGGTTTTGCAGTTTGCATTCCTTTCAGAGCATCTGCTCTGTCAGTCGGTCACTATGTGATAAGAAAGGTCCATCTGTGATCCATCGTCACTGCTTCTGAATGTCAGATTATTATGTTTGAAAAACGATGTCAAAATTTTTTTAACAAAAAATGTGAGAAGCACAATAAAGGGAAGACTACAACAAATGTGTTGATAAAACCTGATAGACTTCTGGGAAATATAGGACAAGGGCATCAATTTAATATTTTGGATGAGCTTTTCAAGCTTATATTTAAACCATTTAAAAAACTATCCAAAAAATATTAAACCAAGGCCAAGGATGGGAGTATTAAAGGTATAGAACTGATGTCTACTCAAACATTAAAGAATACATTATACCAATCAGGGACTAATGTTATATCGCAAAATCAAATGTAGACAAATGTATTCCTTGATAGCTGTGAATCTATCTAGCTATAGAATTAGAACCCAGACTAATTAGGTGAGAGCAGAGATTCCCTGAGATTAAAGGGACACTCCAGGCTCCAGTGCAATTATCATGAATCCTGATTTATTTGCATCACGGGAGATACATGGTTGTTACAAAACAATATTTAGCCATCAGTGGGCTCATTACATTACCAGCCTTTTATCATGCACTCAGGGAAGGGATATCATAGGTGCAAATAATTTTTCTTTAAATGGCCTGTAAGAATAACATCACATTGATATAATTAGTGATGTCTTGAGTTAACTAGGGAACAGAACCTATTAGCAGTTATGTATATACCTAGCTAAAACTTCTTGCATGCACATTACATGGAGATGTTCCTGTATATAATTTCAGAAAGTATTACTTTAATGAGAGGGTAGTGGATGCATGGCATAGCCTTCCAGCTAAGGTGGTAGAGGTTAACACAGTGAAGGAGTTTAAGCATGTGTGGGACAAGTATAAGGCATTCTTAGACTTAAAGGAACACTATAGTCACCTAAATTACTTTAGCTAAATAAAACAGTTTTAGTGTACAGATCATTCCCCTGCAATTTCACTGCTCAATTCACTGTCATTTAGGAGTTAAATCACTTTGTTTCTGTTTATGCAGCCCTAGCCACACCTCCCCTGGCTATGATTGACAGAGCCTGCATGAAAAAAAACTGGTTTCACTTTCAAACAGATGTAAGTTACCTTAAATAATTGTATCTCAATCTCTAAATTGAACTTTAATCACATACAGGCTCTTGCAGGGTCTAGCAAGCTATTAACATAGCAGGGGATAAGAAAATCTTAATTAAACAGAACTTGCAATAAAGAAAGCCTAAATAGGGCTCTCTTTACAGGAAGTGTTTATGGAAGGCTGTGCAAATCACATGCAGGGAGGTGTGACTAGGGTTCATAAACAAAGAGATTTAACTCTTAAATGGCAGAGTATTGAGCAGTGAGGCTGCAGGGGCATGTTCTATACAGCAAAACTGCTTCATTAAGCTAAAGTTATTCAGGAGACTATAGTGTCCCTTTAAGATAAGGCGAGGGACTAATGAAAGTATTTAGAAAATTGAGCAGACTAGATGGGCCAAATGGTTGTTATCTGCCGTCACATGCTAGGTTTCACATTATATATATATATATATATATATATATATATTTATATTAATAACATGAACACCCAAATGATCAGGGCAAGGCGGGGTTAGGGGGGGCAAGATGGTGGTTTTAACACTATAGGGTCAGGAATACACGATTATAGTGTTCCTTTAAGACCAAATAGCAGAGGTGGAACAGAGGGTAGTCTATTACCAGGGTCCAGTCAGATGCCCCCACTAATTAAGATCTGAGTTACCAGCTACCAGTACCTGTCTGGCAGGAGGTGCTCTATTGGGAAGCATTTCTGTCAGAAAGCTTGGCCATGCTACAGAGGCAGGAGAAGCAGTGCAACACAGCTCTCCCCTCCTGCCGATAACCTGTGGACCCACAGGCTCCGAAGGTATGCAGTTGACACACGGTCACAGGGTTCGCTGCTGCAGCCAGGCCCCCTGGAGTGACGGGCCCGGTCACAGCGACCGTGGTAGGTACACTACTGGCTTAGTCCCAACTAAAAACAATGGAAAAAATAATACTGGTCCACAGGTACCCGCTTGTTTCTGCTCTGGGTCAGCTCAGTCATAGTGATTTGCAGAAAATGCAAGCACTTCAAATTAAACCTGTTTTTTTAAATTCTGTTTTGCAGTACATGAATAAAAGGATGAAAATAATGGCTTAACATGAACAATGTTTCTGCTGACATCAGAAAATTACAATATGAATATAGAATAGCAAACAAATGACAAAGTAAAATACTGTAGAATGTGTTACTGCCATATGAATCATATCTAAAGTGTTAGAAGATGCGCCATCTTGCTAAGCTTTGAAAAAAATGTTAAGCTGCCTATATATTGTAGCATTTCTCCATGGTTGTACCGAGCTGTAGAATATGTTGGTGATTTCCAAATAATACGTTGTTTAAGGCAACAAGGTATGAAACATAAGAACCGAACAACTATATAGATACACGGTAGTTTTCATACACAACTTTTTTTTGACATTTTATTAAGAGCTGAAATAAAGGCTTCTTCTTGCCCTCCTGCTAATTGAGGAGAACACATTTTGAGTTAAGCTTAGATTAGTCAAGGTCTAGGTGCTCTAAGCTGCATCAATGGCAACGTTCAGGTAGAGATTAGTGTGCTGGGACCAAACTGATAATTGTAATACCTGTAATCATCCCAACACGCATTAATTCAATTTATTTATGTGTACATTCCTTTGCCTGTGGGCAGCTCAGTGGATTACACTGGAACTTTAGTAATAAATAACATAATTGGCAAAAGTACACTGTCCATTACTAGTAAATGAATACTTCCACCACCGTTTCAACTTCAGCTCAATTAAGTTGTTGTTGGGTCAGGAGTGTCTGGGTGGAATTTTACGTCTGGGGTTAAATTGTTGTTTTTTTTTTTACAGTTTAACCCCTATGTTGAACCTCTGGTACCTGGCACCTCTGCATCTTCTCTTTCTTTGGCCCTCCGGTGGCAGTATCAGAAAGGTTTGCTGAAGGGCCAGTGATACACGGACAGCTTTTAATTTTAATGTAATAACATTAGCTATGAGCTCTGAATAGGCAGAACTATCAATTAAATAAGGAAATTGATGTTCCTCATGACAGATGAAGGATAATATGTAAATTACCATCGGATCTAATGTGTAGATTTTTTTTTTTCACAACTAAAAACAAATCCCATAAATATAATTTGTAAAAGGATTTATTCATATCTGCAGCTTTTAGAGTAACATAAAGTGTCATGGAGCACGAAGGCAATTGCTTTATTGATATGTACATTTATTTAGGCTTGAGGATATAGTAATTGAAACAAACTTTTAAAAGGTAAGGCACACAACTACAATTTAATATTTAATAGACAGTGGCCTGCCATTTGTTTCTCATTTCTCAGTTGTATGGACATATTTCGATCCATACTTCTTGGAATGTTCTGCCGAAAACACCAAGCAGCCAATCAGAATGCGAACAGGAAACGTTGCTCCCCCCCCATTGTTTTATTATTATTTATAAAGCGCCAACAAATTCCGCAGCACTGAACAATGGGTGGGCTAACAGATAAGTATCTGCAACAAGACAAGTTGGACTCGCAGGAACAGAGGATGTAAAGGGCCTTGCTCAAACGAGCATCTCTAATTAATTGCTTTCTCTAAATGCAGGTCTTCTAGTGATCATACAGTATAACACATAAAAGGATAGCATCGTAAAATGTTACCTAAATGTTAATGCTACATCTTTGGAAAATCTCATGGGTCATTTTAGTAAGTCTTGTTGTCAGCAGTCCTGTTTTTAACATTTGAGGCAGATGTGTTCCCAGGCAGACTTATACAGCCTGGCATTAGTGCACTTTGCCCATGAAAAGCTTGCGGCAATAGTGGCATTGTAACTTGCTTTGTATACTTTTTTGGGGAAGCACTTTCTAGAGGTAACATGATGTATTCTAGGAGACAAAACTATAAATACCTACCTAAAAATTAGACACGATAAAATGAATATTTATTCACGCAGACTGCAAGAACATGTAATTCTGCCTATAATATACATTATACTCTCCACAAGTCTATGTACACAAGCACTGTGCATCGTGATCTTAGACATAGTATTTCTGTTCTGCCACAATCTATTGTCAATGTGATCACCCCATATAAGAAGAAGCTTGAACAAACAATCACGGATTTGGCCCTGTTTGTTGTGCTCCATCTCCATGGTGATAATGGCATCCTTTGTCACAGCACTTGGAGAGGGTGTCTCCATAGAGACGCCAAGTGTTCGGCGTGTAACAAATGATCATATACAGTAAAGATACACGGCTGGCACTACTGCATGCAAAAAAAAAAGAAAAGGGAGATGAGTAAAATAAATCAGTATATAGTACTGAGGATAGCACAAAACCTCTGGATGAAATGAACAGAGATGCATCAAAAATGTGACGTTTAAACCAAAGCCTATAAACGCACATATATGTGACGTAAGAAAAAGTTATTTGAGCTAGTTTGTCCAAATAAAATTCCACTTACTCAATACCGAAAAGAATTGGTTTGAGAACCAATCTAACCTGTAGAATCCACAGGAAAAACAATATGGGAATCGATTAGTTTAATGATCATAAGGAATGCTATTATTATTTATTATCAGGATGAACAAGGTCAAACAAATGTTTGCATGTATGTATATACATATATATATATAACAAGGGCTTGCACTCCTGGTTAAATTCTTATTGCCCGGTGCAATATATATATTTTTTATATGTTAAAGGAGTTATGATCCTGAGTTGCAACTGCAAATAATTCCGTTCCTCTCCCAATATCAGACCCTCTCTTGGAATATCACTAAAGGGGGAGAAGCTGAATTTAAGGACAGCAGCTGTAAATATCACTCGTGAAACTCCCACCATTCTTGGGCAGCCCAGGATGTCCTAGTGCTGCCAGGGGGAAAAGATCCTAAGAGCTAACCATAGCTCTAAGTTTAAAACTTGAATAATATCAAATATGGAGAAAAACACTCAATCTGTGCTCATGCAGTCATAATGCTCAGGGGTGATGTAGTCCACAACATCTGCGTTGCCAAAGGTTCTCAGCAGTAAATAGAGCAAAAAAGGAAGAAAAGAAAACCACAAATGTAAAACTCGTGCAGTAGGTGTGAACGTGAGGTGTTTAGGTGCCGTTATGTTCCTAGGCTGGTCGTAGCTCTGAGGCTTTCCAACCGTTAATAAGTCAGTTACCGTCCTGTCGCCCTCCGTCTCTTCTGTGATCTGTCAGGGGATGTAGCATTCTGCATCCTGACCAACTGTGAGTGTACAACTATGACTTATAGCACGGGTTTTCCCGTACCTGGGCAGATGAGCTGTGTCAAGCTCTATAGCATATGACTCTTGTCTGCCTAGGTGGCCCATCCGTCCCTGTTCTCTAGTGGGAAGGATCAGGTCCTTGGCAATGTAGGAGGTATGTATCGGTGTATGTTGGGTAACATTTTTGTGTACATGAAGGCTGTTCCGTTACAGGTAACCTTTGGTTAGTTTGCTTCTACTTTTCTAAGGTCTGCCGATGTATGTGATTTCTTGTTGGTTGTATGACTGTAGTGTGTGTGTTGTGTCTCATCTTTTGTTGGTGTGTCAGTGTGCGCGCACCCATGTCGTGTCCTACATGTTCCACGTCGGGATTCCTCCCGCATGTCTGGGTATGGTTGGGGTTTAAGGAGAAAAAGGGAGGGGGGTCGGTAAGATGGAGTGGTCCGCACTACGAAGGGCCTGCGCCTGCCCCCACCCCCGCCACGGGCCCAGAGACACCCCCCGGCCGAGGGCATCGAGCAATGTACATGAACCATGGGCTCCACAATTCTGCATGTTTGAGTTCCCTTCCCTTTAGGGAGGCATGGAGCGCCTCCGCGCTCTGTATGTCTTCCACCCGCTGTATCCACTTCGACTTTGTCGGAGTGGTAGTTTGTTTCCAATACGCCGGAATGGCTGCCTAAGCAGCGTTCAGTAGGTGCCGGAGGATTGAGTTTTTATAGCTCGAAATTGTTTGCTGAGAGATGTGTAGGAGAGCCAGTTCCGCTGACCAATCCGGCACATCTCCCAGCACGAGCGTAGTCTCCGTTTTCACCATGTCCCAGTACGGGAGTATGTCCCGGCACTCTCACCACGGGTGTATCAGCGTGCTTCTTTCCTCTTGACATCTCCAGCATGTCGGCCCCACCGCCGGGAACATTTGGTGGAGCACCATTGGCGTTCGATACCAAAATGAGATCAGTTTGTATCCAACCTCCTGGTAATAGGAGCTGATGGAGCTCTTGTGTTGCCATATCAGGGCCTTATCCCATTGTGGTGTGGTGAATGTCTTATTCAGGTACTCCTCCCAACGCCTCTTGAAGGTGGCCACGGTTGTCCGTTCGTTCGTTATTAGTTGTTGGTATATTGTGGAAATGGCATGCTCTATGGAGGTGCCTCGTTCGCACAAGTCTTCGAACCACGTTGGTTCCCTATGCAGACGTTCTCTGTGTGTCAGCGTTGTGTAATAGTGTTTCAGCTGCAGGTATCGTAGGGTGATCATGGGGGTCCGTTTTCTCCCATCCAGAAGCGTGTCTAGGTCTCGAAGTCCATTGACGCTTAGGGCCCGACGTATGGGTATATAGTCGCCCTCCCCAGGAAACTCCATGCTCTGGCCGGCATGCCTCCCTCAATTCTTCTGTTACGCATCACCGGGAGAAGTGGGCTAGGCGTGGGTGATATGTTTGGCTTTTCCTTTAAAGACTTCCATCCCCGGAGTGTGTGCATGACCGGCCCCTCCTCTTCTCCCCGATCCTGAGGTCCCATGTCCCCTCCCCAGATCATGCTTTCTATACTACCCTCCGTAGCCTCTCTGTCCAGCTGTACCCAAGGCTTTCGCAAAGGATTCTGATGCCAGTCTAGAATGCGCTGGAGGACCGTGGCCTGATAATATTTTCTAAAGTCCGGCAGGGCTAGTCCCCCACTAGACCTGGGCAGACAGAGGATGTCATGCCGCAATCTGGAGCGTTCGCCTCGCCACGTAAAGCGGAGCACCGCCTTTTTCAGGGAGGAGAAGAAGGACGCCAGCAGTGTGATGGGTAGTGTCTGTAGGAGATATAGCACCCTGGGTTGTAACTATATTCTGTGATGTTTGTTGATCATTTGAATCTGCAGCTCCCCCACTCCAATTGTAATGAAACATTTCGTACTACTGATCGCACCTACTACCATTTCTACACTGTGGTTTATTTTCCCTCTAAATCATTACACTTCCTCCCAGCTACCCCCTCCATTGCCCTGACTAAACATGTTCGTTCTACCAGGCCTAGTGATCATTGCCTCTTTAGGCAAGTGCATAAGATGTCTAGGCAGAGAAGGGCAATTATTATTATTTTTGTTTTACCTATTCCTTATGTAGCATTCAGAAAAATCATCAGTAGAAAAAATGCTAGCTTTCAGCGAAGTTCCAGCAGAGAAATCTACATAGACATATTCCTACTACGTCATAACACCTCTTGGTTTCCGTCAAACATAATGAGAGTGGCCAACTCTGTGTCTACACCGATTTTATAGATTTTTTATCATCAAGATTATTTATAGATATGAGTTGGACTATCTCAATATAGATCATCCCAACTAGATCAGACTGCATTCTCTCTTGTCTACTGCCTTTGATGCAATAGACTTTTTTGTGTTATTTCAAATGTTGCTCTACCCCTGCTAATGCAATACAAAACCACAAAGGCTGGGAGTCTACTGACATAAACAATGTTGTTTTGGTGAATATTCAACAAGCTTATTAAAAGGGTATTTAGAAGGGCTTTCAATAAGAAGCTGTCCCCAATATAGGACAAATACTGTGATTAACAGTACTGTGTGACACCCCACAAGTAAAACAATTTTCTGGACAAATTTGTATAAGAAGCACATTTATGCAGTACAAGTCCTATGGGTAGACTCTTGGGTCACATACCACCTTCTGGTTGAGCATGTCACCCTGATTTCAATGTGGCACACCGAACCGGGTGCATAATAGACCTCAGTCGTGCTTAGGAATATACCTTGACATCTACATCAGAACATGCGGATGTTTATCAAGCTTTTCTGCTCAATGCATTTCAACTGTCATACCAGGCTTCTTCATAAGGAACTCAGATCTTAGGAGACACTGTAGTCATAAAAAAGTCATTAAAATCCCTGGCAAATGGAAATGGAGCAAGTTGCAATGGGGTCAGTATATGCTATAATTACAGTTATTTATATGGTTATATCATTATATAGTTTATACATATATATATATATATTTTATTTTATTTTTTCAAAGCTGTGCAATGGGTTAACAAGACAAACATTTACTTATACTTATGTTTGGGGTTGTCGTCTTATGTAAAATCATTTTCTGGCCAATCAGATGCCTCACTGATGCTATTGCATGAGAAATAAGTATCTGCCTGTACTTCTCAGCATTAAGGAGACCATTAATTATGACCACGTCCCCAACTCAATTTGCAGAAATGCATCCCACATTTGCAAGGAATCTCAACCAGTCTTTACTGTTGTCTGCAAGTACTCATTCTTGTTACACTCTCCAGTCCTTTAGTGAACAAACTGCATTCTGCAGCAGCCAAAATATTTTAGATGTTGACTCATCAGTCCAGAGCATCTACTGCCATTTTTATGCACCCCAGTTCCTGGGTTTTAGTGTGTAGTTTAGTCGCTTGTCCTTGTATCCATTTTGCCAACCCTGTCAAAGTGCCGGGAAAGCCGGTGTTCCCTGTTCACCTGGTCCGCCATTATTATTATTATTAATAATAATGAGTCTGGAGAGGGAGGCTAATCTGGGGCTGGCCAGGTCCTCAGGGTTATGACACGTTTCCTACTGAAGATCCGGCACTCTGAGATTTCTAGCTCTGTGTGTGTATGCTGGGTATGTAATGTATTTGCGGCAGGGCTGTTGCTGTGGGCTGGCTCCCGGGAGCAGCAGAATTCCCCTTTGTGTCTGGCTATGTGTGTTGTAACAGCCACATAGCTAGCACAGGTGACAGGACATGCAGGTGTGCAGGAGTCGGACTTGGGCCAGCAACGGTGAAGACAAGAAGAGCAGAGCCACAAGCAGTCCATTCAGACTCCACTTCAGCTAGGATCCACCACACTGTGAAAACTGAAGGGTAAGTAATTAATTATTAGCTTCAATGCACAATTGTGCTGCACATAGGAATTCCAATCCCAGCATACACAGACACACACTACACCCCCAGCACAAACTACACCCCCAGCACACACACAGACACCCTATTTTTGTAGCATACACACAGACACACTACATCCCTTGCACGCACACAGACACACACTACAACCTCAGCGCACACATTACATACCCAGCATACACACAGACACCCTACATTCCCAGCATACACACAGAGGCACACTACATCCCTAGCACACACACACAGACACACTACATCCCTAGCACACACACGCAGACACACTACATCCCTAGCACACACACAGATACACTACATCCCCAGAAGACACACAGACATACTACATCTCCAGCATACACACAGACACACACTACATCCTAAGGACATGCACACACAACTACATCACCAGCAAACACCCAAACACACAGACACACTACATCACCAAAACACACACAGATAAACTACAACCAAAGCACACACACTACACCCCCAGCACACACACACACAGACACACTACATCCTCAGCACACACTATATCCCCTGACTAATGTCATACATTCCTCATGACAAATTAACATACTCCTTTTTGGTTTGTTGTCATTAGTGATTGGCGTATATTGTACCAATTAATTGCTCTAAATATGTCACTGAAATTTATTTTAAATGTTTCATTTTGGTTTTAATTATCATAATACAACATAATGAATGTGGGTGTGTTTTAGTGGCATGGTTTTGGGGGACCCAGGCAGCATCTGTGTGTGTCATTGTATCTGTATGTGTGTCCGTGTACATGTGTGTGTCTGTATCTGTATGTGTGTGTGTCTGTTTATCTGCATTTGTGTCAGTATGTGTTTCTGTATTTGTATCTCTGTGTTTGTATCTGTATATGTGCCAGTGATTGTATCTAGGTATCTGCATGTGTATCAGTGTCTGTATCTGTGTATCTGCATGTGTGGCAGTGTTTGTATCTTTGTGTCTGTACATCCGTATGTGTGTCAATGTGTGTATGTGTATTTGCAGGCAGTGTTTGTACCCGTGTGTCTGTACATTTGTTAGTGTGTGTATCAGTATGCCCTTGCAACTGTATTTGTGTCAGTGTTTGCATCTGTGTCAGTGTTTTGGTCTGTCTACACATCTGTATGTGTGCCAGTGTGTGTATCTGTATGTGTCAGTGTTTTCTCTTTGTATGTGCATGTGTGTCATTGTGTCTGTGCAACTGTATGTGTATCTCTGCATTTGCATGTGTATCAGTGCTTGTATCTGTGTGTCTATGTGTCTGCATACGTTTCAGTGTGGGTATCTGTCTTCTGTTTCTGTATGAGTGTGTCATTGTTTGCATCTGTGTGTCTATACATCTGTATGTGTGTCAGTGCAACTGTATGTGTTGTCGTTTTTTTATCTATCTGTCTGTGCATCTGCATATGTGTTTGTACCTGTGTCTTTGTATGATTTTATATTATCTGTATCTGTTTGTATGTTAGTGTTTGTATCTGTGTGTCTGCATGCATGTCAGTGTATCTGCACTGTGGGGAAACTGGGGCAGAGGAAGGAGCAGAGGAGCCTGGGGCAGAGGAGAAGCAGGGGAGATGGGGTAGAGAAAAACATACATTTAAAATAACAGCAACAATATTAATTACAAATATTTTGCTAATATGAGAGATACAATTTATGGAAATGGGCTGCTAAGGGGTACACGAGTGAAAAAAGGTTGAGAACCACTGACCTTGAAGAACTGATACTGTTTTGAAGGCAAAGGGTGGTCACACCAATTACTGATTTAATTTAGATCTTTTTTCTGTTCACTCATTTTGCATTTTGTTAAAAAATAAACTATTAACATTTCTAAACTTTTTTTTAACACCTGCCTAAAACATTTGCATAGTAACGTATATCCAGATGTTGCTATGTCACCATTCATTTTCTGTTTTCCCTGAATACTTTTGTATCTGCCCTTTCACACCAAGAATGCCATGTGGGACTCTACATGTCTACCAAGAATCTCTCTCTGAAATAATGCCATCCAGCCAATAATCTGCTGATTCAACCGGGTTTTTGCACACTGACACTTCAGAAACTGCCAGGAGCTGCTCTAGGTTTTTGGAGTCAGACAAAAAAAAAAAAGAAAAAAGTCAGTTTGTCCCATTCTCATCTTAGAGCTCTATTTGAAATCACAGACTTTGGCAAAAATATAGATACACTTTTGTCTCTAAAAACACAGTTGTTTTCAGTGTACCTAATTTCCAGCCTACCCTGGACTTCATTGTCCAGACTCTATTACACAAGATAAACATTTGTTTGTTAATGTTAAGGAACTCAGGAAACACAGCTGGCCAGGTTTGCTCCGGTGCCATACCACAGTGGGATGTCAAACTATTTCAGGATGGCTTGACAGCTTACCTGCATCGTGATCTGCACTGTATCAGGAGAAGCAGAATGGTTCTATCGAGAAAGGTATATAGAGAGACTGGCAACACTGTATCAGGGTATATAGAGAGACCGGTAGCGCTGTATCAAGGTATATAGAGAGACCGGCATCACTGTATCAGGGTATATAGAGAGACTGACAGCACTGTTTCAGGGTATATAGAGAGACTGGCAGCACTGTGTCAGGGTATATAGAGAGACTGGCAGCACTGTGTCAGGGTATATAGAGAGACTGTTAGCGCTGTGTCAGGTTATATAGAGAGACCGGCATCACTGTATCAGGGTATATAGAGAGACCGACAGCGCGATATTAGCGTATACAGAGAGATTGGCGGCGCTGTTTCAGGGTATATAGAGAGACTGGCAGCACTGTGTCAGGGTATATAGAGAGACTGGTAGCGCTGTGTCAGGGTATATAGAGAAGCTGGCAGCGCTGTGTCAGGGTATATAGAGAGACTGGCAGCGCTGTTTCAGGGTATATAGAGAGACCTGAATCAGGGTATATAGACAGACTGGTAGAGCTGTATCAGGGTATATAAAGAGACTGTCAGCGTGCAACGCTGTGTCAGGGTATACAGAGAGACTGGCAGTGCTGTGTCAGGGTATATAGATAGACCTGTATCAGGGTGTATAGACAGACTGGCAGAGCTGTATCAGGGTATATAGAGAGACTGGCAGCACTGTGACAGGGTATACAGAGAGACTGGCAGCGCTGTGTCAGGGTATATAGGTAGACTGGCAGCGTGCAGTGCTGTGTCAGGGTATACAGAAAGACTGGCAGCGCTGTGTCAGGGTATACAGAGAGACTGGCAGCGCTGTGTCAGGGTATATAGACAGACTGGCAGCGCTGTGTCAGGGTATATAGATAGACCTGTATCAGGGTATATAGAGAGACTGGCAGAGCTGTATCAGGGTATATAGAGAGACTGGTAGCGCTGTGACAGGGTATACAGAGAGACTGGCAGCGCTGTGTCAGGGTATATAGAGAGACCTGTATCAGGGTATATAGAGAGAGTGGCAGAGCTGTATCATGGTATATAAAGAGACGGTCAGCGTGCAATGCTGTGTCAGGGTATACAGAGAGACTGGCAGCGCTGTGTCAGGGTATATAAAGAGACTGGCAGCGCTGTGTCAGGGTATATAGATAGACCTGTATCAGGGTATATAGACAGACTGGCAGAGATGTATCAGGGTATATAGAGAGACTGGCAGCACTGTGACAGGGTATACAGAGAGACTGGCAGCGCTGTGTCAGGGTATATAGGTAGACTGGCAGCGTGCAGTGCTGTGTCAGGGTATACAGAAAGACTGGCAGCGCTGTGTCAGGGTATACAGAGAGACTGGCAACGCTGTGTCAGGGTATATAGACAGACTGGCAGCGCTGTATCAGGGTATATAGAGAGACTGGCAGCACTGTGACAGGGTATACAGAGAGACTGGCAGAGCTGTATCAGGGTATATAGAGAGACTGGTAGCGCTGTGACAGGGTATACAGAGAGACTGGCAGCGCTGTGTCAGGGTATATAGAGAGACCTGTATCAGGGTATATAGAGAGAGTGGCAGAGCTGTATCAGGGTATATAAAGAGACGGTCAGCGTGCAATGCTGTGTCAGGGTATACAGAGAGACTGGCAGCGCTGTGTCAGGGTATATAAAGAGACTGTCAGCGTGCAACGCTGTGTCAGGGTATACGGAAAGACTGGCAACGCTGTGTCAGGGTATATAGATAGATCTGTATCAGGGTATATAGACAGAGTGGCAGAGCTGTATCAGGGTATATAGACAGAGTGGCAGAGCTGTATCAGGGTATACAGAGAGACTGGCAGCGCTGTGACAGGGTATACAGAGAGACTGGCAGCGCTTTGTCGGGGTATACAGAGAGACTGGCAGTGCTGTGTCGGGGTATATAGGTAGACTGGCAGCGTGCAGTGCTGTGTCAGGGTATACAGAAAGACTGGCAGCGCTGTGTTAGAGTATATACAGAGACTGACAGCGCTGTATCAGGGTATATAGAGAATGCAGATGAACAGCACTGTATCAGAATATAATAAGGGTACATTGATCATTATCTGTACTTAGAACTAAGCATTTATTGATTAATCTACTAATTGACATGGGAATTGTCCCTTTGTCTATTTTCCATCCTACCTGCAGGAACGCTTTATTTCTGGTTATTGGTATGCTTTACCACTATTCTGTGCCGCATGTTTGCTTTTAGTTCATACACCTGGCAATGTTATAGAATGCAGTGTTTTCATCATTAGTGTACAGATCTCGGCATGAAAGCCCAGCATATGTTCATTATCAATGTATACCTTCTCTACACCAGAGTACAGCGCTGTGTGTTCATTATCCACTCCCTCTGGGATCTGTCACATCGCTCTAATACCGGTGTTCTCTCCGGTCCAGTAGGGAGAATTTGTTCTTTCCTTGCACATCTTCTCTGAGCTGCTGAGGAGCACAAATCCTGCAATTCCCTGTTTAATACAGCAAAAAGGAAAGAGGAACAGCGGAACACAACTGCTTTCCAAAAAAGGAACATCTCATTTAGCAGCTCTCCCCTAAGACCCAAAGAAAACTCAGTCTAACAAATATTACCTGTGACACAATAGCTCTCTGCTCATATTAAATGTTCCTCTATCTACAATACACACTTAGTATGGGAGGATCCCCCTCTCCTGAAAGGTTTATTACCCTATTGATCCCCCCTCACTATTAGATTAGAGCAGATATATAGAATTGCTCCTCTTGTATCAGCATTCTAAGGACAGTGACGGTTATTTTTTCCTTAGAACTGAATTCCTTTATACGGTCAGAGAAGAAGTGTTTATCTATATTTTATCATTTTATCACTCTCTACTTTTGCTGTTTTTTGGTTGTTTTTTTTAACCATATTTTCTTTCAATTGATCTTTGTAATCTAATTGTTTCTGTCAACTTCGTATCTATTCCCGTTTTATTTCCACTAACACTATGGGGGTTAATCATTAAATCTGAAATGTGGAGAAGAGAATCAATAAGGAGATTGCAAATTTGAATTTAATAATTGCTGAATTGGGGGAAAAGAAATTCTTCAGCTCAGCTATTTTTGGTCCAAAATAAGCAATTCTCTTCTCATTACTCTGCAATTCCTGATTTATTGAATAGCCCCAGACATTCCCTGCAGGGATCTGTACCCCATTTATCTTCCAGAGAGCCCCACTGAGTACAATCTCCAATGTGCTGGAGATATGGAAACAGACTACGAAAAAACGTGCAGACATTCTGCATTGCAGACAAAGAACAACTTTCATTGTGAGAGGTGGCAGTGTTCATAGAGAGCATTGTGAAGTTTCAACTATGACAGCCAACACTAGTTTACACATATTTTAGCTAAAATTCGAGGCTCAGCGTCAACAAGATGTAGATGTCTATTTAAGACACTTTCAAATACACAGCATTTAAATAATATGATTTTGTATAAAGTAATATTTAAATGTATAGTGACACAGCAGTCTGCCTTTAAATGAACCTTCTATATTCACTTTGAAGCGCAGCACATAAGGAGTTTAGTTTTGGGCTGGCTGATGACAACCCTAAGATACTGCTGGAGGTGGGAATGTTAGAGTTCCAGGCTGGCTAATGTCAATTATGTGCATATATTCCGATTCACAAAATTCCATTAATTGGCTGAGAGTGGTCAGCTGATGAATGGCTGGCAGGATTGACTTCCTGCTTCTAGAGCTCTGCAGAAGCTATAAGTCATCATTTGCACCTGGCGGAGATCAAGCTTACAGGACAAATAATTTGCAAGACGGTCTTCCCCATTACGGGGAATGGTTCCACAACATCATAAACGCTACAGCGGGATATAATGGTTACGATGCACGGAGAAACTCTTTAATTCACAATTTCTGGTGAATGGAGAAATTAGGAGTTCTGAACTACATATTCCATAAATCCCTGCTCAATGAAAATAAGAGTAAGGCTTGGTTTGGAAGGCCAGTGTTGGCCATTTCCTAGCTTGGGGAGACTTCACTGTATGAAGGATCTTTTATTTTTTTATATTTTTAATGCATTACCCATATGATGAATTAAAGGCAGGCTCTAAGCACCATTATCACTATAGCTCATAGTAATGGTCTTTACGTGCGTCAAGTTTCTTGAAAATCATTACTAATCTTCTTATTATTTTATTATTTATATAGCGCCATCAGATTCCGTAGCTCTGTTCAATGGGTGGACTAACAGACATTTAATTGTAACCAGACAACTGGACGTACAGGAGCAGAGAGGTGGAGGGCCCTGCTCAATGAGCTTACATTCTAGAGTAGCTTAGGCCATCTGTATGTAGAGCAACAATTCTTTTTTTCAGATCCTCAGAGAGTTCTTTGCCATGTTGAACTTCCAGTGACCAGTATAAGCGAGCGTGAGAGCAGTAACTCCAAATTTAACACACCTGCTTCCCATACATACCTGAGGCCTTGTAACACTAATGAGTCACATGACACTGGGGAGGGAAAATGGCTAATTAGGCCCAATTTGGAGATTTCCACTTAGGTTTGTACTAACTTTTGTTGCCAATGGTTTAGACATTAATGGCTGTGTGTTGAGTTATTTTGAGGGGAAAGCAAATTTACACTGTTATAAGGCTTTACACTTACTATTTTACATTGTAGCAGAGTGTAATTTCTTCCGTGTTGTCACATTAAAAGATATAATAAAATATTTAAAAAAATGTGGGGGGTGTACTCACTTTTGTGAGATACTCTCATGGTTGAATATATTTATTACCTGTTAATGTATTAAATGTATATATATATATATATATATATATATATATATATATATATATATATATATATATTTATTTTGTATATTGTATTTTTGTAATATTGTATTCTATTGTAACAATGCAATGTTTTGTGGATTCAGGACATACTTGAAAAACGAAAGAAATCTCAATGTATCCATCCTGGTAAAATATTTCATAAATAAATATATAATACTAAAATATGAAATCAATTCAAAAGATTAGCCAAAAAAATGAATTAATTTAAAATGTTTATTCAAAAAATATAAAATTGAGGCCATGTTTGGACAGCAATCATAAGACTTTTCCTTAGTTCTGTAGCAGATATTAATTTTTTCACTTGTCAGCCCATCTCTATATGAGATTTACCCAAGTTTTAAATGTGCTTTCTTTGTTTAAAACCAGCAGTTTTGGGGGCGTGGCTTGACCGGGAACCGAGCTGGACGTGCAAGCCTAGAGCTCCTCGCTGAACCCCTGTTCCAAACGCTTACAATCGCAAAAAAACACAGAAAACCTACCCATCCCGACTCCTAATCCACCATGGACAAGCGTCTGCCGAGAAAACCGGCCAAAAAACACGCAGACACGGCCGCCACAGTACCTGAACTTTTCGCGGCCTCCCGCACGCCGCGCCAGGACACACAAGATGGCGGCGGATACAGCCCGCGAGCCCCTAGCTCACCAGCGAACTCGAGCCCTCCTCAGACCCAAGGCTCCACCGCATCAGAAACTGCCCACATACTGACTGAGCTGGCGGCGGTGAAAAGCTACCTCGCCCGGGAGATTGACCGGAGCTCTAAGGCAGTGATGTCGGAAATTCACAAGCTGGGGGAGCGTACGGCCGACCTGGAGCAGCGCGTGGAAACGACCGCAGTGGCCCACAACACGGTGGCCGCGCATGTGAACACCCTCACCGCCAGACTGGAGGCCTCGGAGGCAGCGCTCAAAGACCTGGCAAATAGGTCGCGCCGCAATAACATCCGCGTGCGCGGCCTACCAGAGCAACAGGACGAAGGCCCAATCGCCCCCATGCTCCTCGCACTCCTACGACCTCTCTCACCAGAGATACCGGAGGAGCAGTGGCACATCGATCGGGCCCACAGGGCCTTACGCGCCCGGAGAGACGACAACACAAGACCCAGGGACATTATAGTCCGTTTTCTCCACTTCCAGACAAAGGAAGCGGTCCAGAGGAAAGCTAGAGAAAGCCCCATAAAGTACAAGAACGTTGAAATCTCCCTGTTCCAAGACTTGGCCCCCATCACCCTCCAACGCAGAAGGGAATGGAAGCCAGTCACAGAGCTACTCAAGACCAACGCAATAAGGTACGCCTGGGGGCATCCCTTTAAATTACTGGTCTTTAAGCAGGGCAGATCCCATATTCTCACGCCAGGCACGGACCCCATACCCTTCCTCCGCGCATTGGGCATCACAATTCCAGAGAACTTCACGCTGCCCAACTCTGCTCTCCCGGCCCTACAACCCCTACCGCGCGATTGGTACACCGTCGCGGAGTAAACAGCCGGCAGACGGCCACCCACACCCAAGGCAGACCCCTGCTGCATACACAGCTCAACGGACTCTTCCCCTTGACCACAACCAACACATGACTCAGGAGCACCAAGGACCTCCGCGGCACACACGGCATCCTCCCCACCAACAGCATCGAAGATAACCCACACTATGGACTTGTCCAGAGACTATTGCTAGCTTCTTGATATCACAGCAAGTACCAGTTCAAAGATACCGCAACTTAGACACTAGAGGGGAACGTAAAGCATTTATGGGACACTCATGTAAAGTCACATAACAGTCACCCAGGGCACACACACCACGCAAATACAACTCACTGCTCTAGACACCAATTCGCTACACAACCACACTACACAGAGACCAAGCTTCAAGACAGGGACCACACCACGCGTAGAGAAAGCACACACACAGATGAAATGGGTTCACGGGCCGTGATGGGGGGGCCTGGGGGGTGGGTGGCGGGCTGGGGGGGCGGGGTGCGGGGCACTGGCACTGGGGGGCACAGGACCATCTAAAGTGGGTGATATAATAGCAAAGGTGGTGGATGTAACTGTGTTGTAGTGTCTCGGACTTGCATTGATATGTATTGCTATGTGTCGTCCTGCGGCCGCCCGGGCCCTTCTCCCCCCCTCCCCGCCCTTCCTCTCCCCCGTGCCCCCTCCTCCTCCCCGCGGTCGCCCACTCAATAGACTGGACTGCCTTCTAGCAACAGTCCCTCCCTCCCGCACCCTCCCAATGACAGGGGACACACCCCAGCAAAAGGGATTTAAAAAAAAAAAAAAACACAAAGCAACCAAAAAACACACAAAAAAAATAAATAAAAAAAACAACAAAAAACAAAAATTATATGATATAGAAATAAAAAACTTACCCCGGCACAATGGTGCCTACAAACAGGAGAACCATCGTAGACCAGGAAAAGCTACCTAAACGGGTTACAACTGCCCATAATTCCCCCCCCCCCCATTTCGTGGAAAACACCGCTAAGCGGCTACTCCCAAGAGCTCCCGGCTCCACTAAAGCACTAAAGCAACACAAACCCCAAGAACCAGGGGCAGGGAAGTCGAATCGCCCAATAGACCATCAACTTGTACGCTGCACACTAAAGTTGCAACAGACAAATGACATATGGCAACAGGGGACCACACCGGTAAATAGGTTCATGACCCAACACTCCCAGACTGACGCAGTCACGGGGAAGACCAGGGTACATGCACCCCCCAACGGTCTGGCACAGAATAAGACCAGACAAATACGGCAACGCCGTATCACATCCTTTCCAAAACTCCCTAGACCCTCACCCTCCCCCACCCACCTGCCTCCCCTACGCTCCCCACCTACCCCAGGCCCTCATAGGTCTTGGACGAAGATAGAGGCGCAACGTTTACACCCCCAACCACACACCCACTCAGCGACACAAAGGAACAGAGGTGGGAGTCGACCCCATACCCCGCTGCACAAACACACCACTCAAGCCGCAATGAACCACCACAGCCACCCGACCGTCCAGAAGGACAAAAAACGCTCACCGAAACCTCTAGATTATGGCTCTAAAGGTATCCTCGCTCAATGTTAAAGGCCTCAATGCTCCTCGCAAGAGAAGAACACTGTTCAAGGAGCTAAAAAGGTTAAACCCCGACATAGCCTTCATACAGGAGACTCACCTGTCTCGATCCGCCCAGGTCTCCCTCCGAGACAACACATACCACTTAGCCGCAGAGGCACGATCCTTCCGCAAACAGAATGGAGTGGCGATACTTACACATAAACGATGCCCAATTCACATAGCCCAAGTGACGTTAGACCCAGACGGTAGATATGTCCTAGTCACAGGCAGGATTCATTCCCAACCAATCCACTTACTCAACATCTATGCCCCCAACACACCTACACCCCAATTCTGGAACCAGATGTCAGACGTAGTCCTTGCGCTCCCCTCCGGGATAATCCTCCTGGGGGGAGACCTGAACGCAACCCCAGCTCCAGCAATAGATAGAAGCACACACCCAGGACTAATTAGGTCTCATGGCATGGGCGCACAAGACAAGCTATTACACCACTTTATCCGCAAGACAGGCCTCATAGACGCATGGAGGGCTCAACACCCCTCTGTTAAGGACTACACGTACTACTCGCCACCCCATGACACATACTCACGCATAGACATGTTCTTAACTAATCACGCAGGCTACACAAAAACACAAAAAACGGAGATAGGAACCATCGCATGGTCAGACCATGCGGACGTCGCAATCCATCTCCAAGGCATCCAGTGCCCTACCCCATGGACGTGGAGGCTAAACACATCCCTCCTTAAAGACCCCCAAGTAGTAGAGGACATACAGAAACAGCTAACCACATACTTCGCAGAAAACCTAACACCAGAACTCCCCATGACCAAAGTATGGGCGGCCCATAAAGCAGTGATTCGTGGCTCCCTTATCAAAATAGCAACCTACAAAAAGAAACAAAAAACGCAGAAACTTACCCAACTGTTAGAAACCCTCTGCACAGCGGAGCAATGCCACAAAACCGACCCGACCCCCCATACGTTACAACGCCTCCAAACCGCCCGCTACAATCTCAGACAACTGCTTATGGACGACACGGCACGAGCTCTCACTTGGACGAAAAGAACATACTATGACAAATCCAACAAAATGGACACACTATTAGCCAGCACACTACGACCCAGAACCCAACACCCACACATCACCAAGATAAGAGCCCCAGACGGCTCACTGAAAACATCCCCAACAGAAATAGCACAAGCTTTCTCAACCTTTTATTCAACACTATACAACCATTCCCCCCAAGACGACACGTCAATCACAGCGACGAAACAGAAAACAACCGACTTCCTCAACCAACTAAACTTACCAAAACTACACACTGCAGCCACAACGGAATTAGCAGCACCAATCTCCAAAGATGAAATCAACATAGCTATCTCCTCTCTTAAAAGCAATAAAGCCCCCGGCCAGACGGTTTCGAAGGCAGCTACTACAAAACCTTTAGAGAAACACTCATCCCACACTTAGAATCCTTATTCCAAGAACTTATGAGGGGAACCCCACCAGACAGGGACATGACACGGGCAAACATTATTTTGCTACCAAAGCCAGGTAAAGACCACACCCAACCAGAAGCATATCGACCTATCTCACTCATAAACCACGACAGCAAAATCTTCGCCAAAATCTTAGCAGGAAGACTAAACCCATACCTGACAAACCTAGTTCACGCCGACCAAGTAGGATTCATACCCGGACGACAACTATTCGAAAATACGAGACGTAACATAGACATAATATGGCTGCTAGCCAACAAAAAAACGCCATCCCTAGCACTTTCCCTGGATGCTGAGAAAGCATTTGACCGCGTGAAATGGCCCTACATGTTCACCCTCCTAGAACATCTAAACATACCCCCCCATATATAACAGCTATTCGCGCACTATACACTTCCGTTTCGGCACAAATAAAGATAACCGGGACAAATAGCCCACCATTTAATATATCCAACGGTACCCGTCAGGGATGCCCCCTATCCCCCTTACTCTTTGTGCTGACACTGGAACCACTCCTCCAAGCCATAAGGGAACACCCACAAATCAAAGGGGTCAAAATAGATGACCAAGAATTTCTAGTCTCAGGATATGCAGATGACGTCTTGCTGACTTTAACGGAACCCATCTCCACGCTACAGGCATTGCTCCCACTCCTGACCAAATACGGTGAGATCTCAGGATACAAAGTTAATGTAGGAAAATCCAGCGCACTCCCAATACACCTCACACAGACGGACACAAATAAAATAACCTCAGATTACCACATACGAGTCACCCCAACCTCCCTCACATACCTGGGTATCAAGTTACCGGCAGACACCGACGAGCTCCACAGGCTGAACTACACACCCATGATAGACAAACTCATTTCGGACTTGGAGACCTGGGCGGACAAACCCATATCCTGGATAGGGAGAATACACTCCATCAAGATGAACATCCTGCCTCGAATTCTGTTCCTCTTTCAGGCCATACCCATCCCTATCACAAAACACAATCTCATCCCCCTGCAGCGGGCGATAGACAGATTTATTTGGCAGGATAAAAGGCACAGAGTAGCCCGCAACATACTATACCGCCCCAGAACGAGAGGAGGCCTGGGTCTACCCCACCTACACTTCTACTACATAGCCGCGCAGATGGCACAAATAGCCCTATGGCATACGCCCCCAGAAACTAGAAGGTGGGTAGATCTAGAATCAGCATTAATGGGATCAGACCTCCCACAATTCTACATCTGGACACCAAAAGAGCATAGAGCACTACCAGAACGGCGTGCCCAGCCATCACCAACTCAATCCAATTATGGGATACTTATGCCCTCAAATACGACCTAACCACTAAGACCTCCCCCCTCACCCCCATATACCGAAACAAGGCTTTCACACCAGGTATGCGACCCTGGGACTTCAAAGGGCTAGAGCACGCTGGTCTCCAGAGAGCGTGCCACCTATACATGGGCGACACAATAGTCTCCTTTCCAGACCTACAATCTAGAGCAACCCTGAAACCAGCCGACTTTTTTCGGTATTTGCAACTAAAACACTACGCGGCCCAAACGACGGTAAAAACCGCCGCCAAAACCACTCCGACCTTCTTTGAGCGCATCTGCCTAGCGGAACAATACCATAAGGGCATGATCACCCAGCTCTACTCCCACCTCTGTTCCACCACACGGGACTGGGGAGACCTGCAATACACAGACAAATGGGAAGCAGACTTAGGGGAAACACTAGAGGGAATAGACTGGCAGGAAATATGGGAAGCCAATTCCAGAACCTCCATATGTGTCACGATGCAGGAACAGGCATATAAAACGATGCTACGCTGGTACGTCACGCCGGTCCAACTATACCACATGAAAAAAATTACCCACGGACCTCTGTTGGCGTAACTGCGGAGAAAAAGGGACATACGCACATATGTGGTGGTACTGCCCCATAATTAAACTTTTCTGGGAAAACATCCAGAAGCTAATAGCGCAAATCTTACATAGACCGATAGACACAAACCCATGGACATTCCTGCTGGCCAGACCCCTCGACGATCTACCCAGACCAGAACAACAATTGCTTAACAAGATAACATTAGCAGCTAGAAAAGCCCTAGCCCAAACATGGTTGCAACCAAACCCCCCCCCAATGACCGCAGTACTCAACAAGATCAAAGAGTGTCACCTCATGGACAAATTGACGGCCCAAATACGAGGCACTATGAAAGCTTTCACAAAGGTGTGGGAACCATGGGATAACCACACAGATGACTAGCAAACCACTAGAAACGTCCAAGACCCCCCCCCTCCCTCTCCACCTCCCCCCTCTTTTTAGGTTAATCTACCCCTTCCCCAATACAAGGTCGGGCCTTCCGGTAACCCGACCTAGAAGCTCAACACGCCAAAGCCGCTGCACCGCGACGGCAACTCAAAGGCCCTGTTAAGAGTAACTTCTTATGTTATAAGTTATAAGTTATCTAAGTGTTGTTCTTACTGTATTGTTGAAAAACGATGACAGACAGGTGTAAATCTCAAACAATGTAACTGAAATAACGTATAAGCTGCCTGAATGATATCGCGGCTTCTGCGCAAGCCACAAAATTGCATTGCCTACTTATATCTGTCATTGACAAAATAAAGAATTATAAAAAAAAACAAAAAAAAAAACAAACAAAAAAAACAGCAGTTTACCACAAATTGCCCAGGCAGGGTATAGTGTTATATAATATAGAATAGATGACAGTAAAGGAAAATTCATAGAACAAAGATACATAAAATGCAATACAAATCAGTAAATGTATTACACTTTAAAGGATAAATCTGGTCATCAACAGGGTTTAACTTTGTATACTGCAATGGTAGGCAACCTTTTAGCAGCACTGTGCCAAAATAGGACTGTGATATCCCGTAGCGTGCCGGTCCTATTTTTTTAAATTGAGGTGTGTTGTTTGTTGCCGTATTCGGCTTGTGTTATTTATTCTACAGTTGCTTTGTATCGTATTTATGTGTATATGAGCTGTTATATTGTATATGTTCACAAGTAGTTTGTGGTGTTGTGTATGATACCTATGAATGTGGGCTGTGTATGGGGGCTGCTTGTGGAATTGTGTGTGTGGATGGATATGTCACATTCTGTATTTGTAGTGTGTATGTGTGGGACTTTTTGGGTTATTGCATGTGAGAGGCTGCATGTGGGGTTGTGTGCATGTATGTGGATTGTTAGCGGTGTTGAGTTTGTGGGAATTGTGTGTATGCTTGTGTGTGGGTTGTTTGTATTATTTTATGAGTGGAGGGTTATTCTGCATTTCAGTGTATATCTAGCAGTGTGGGTGGTTTCCCTGGATTCCAGTGGGGACCAGGCTGGCCAGCTACAGGTCAAGGCAGGAGCTGCAACAGCCGTTGTGGGATGCTCTGCTCCAGTGTGAATTCCCATTTACAAGTGCTGGGAGGAACTGATCTGTGATTACCTCCTCTATGTGCTGCAATGCATAAATTGAGGATTGCCCTTCACCACCTTTTCGTATTCGCAAATATCTGAAGTTTCACTGGGACTCCTGATAGGCCAGAGTCTGTTTGGCTCTAGCAGCCTTGAGTGCCGTGTAAAGACACATCGAGTGCCGTAGGTTGCCTACCCCTGGTATACTGGCACAAAAACCCAAAATTTCAATGGAATTTATCATTGTATAGGGGCACAATTTACAGAGCGATGTCAACAACATGAAACATATATATATATATATATATATATATATATATATTTATTTCTTTTTCCCAAAAAGTTTTATTAAGATTTTGAACAGAGGTACAGATGTTAAAAAAACAGTGCAATACATCAGCAATGACAGTTACATCTATTGTGAACATACAATAGTGTGTCTTATGGTTGCAATCAAATATATGTGTGATCTCTATATGCCAGTGTAGTGGTCTTTACCTCTGGACTGGGATGTTCAGGTGAAAACACCCTTTTTGTGTGTGTGTGTGTGTGTGTGTGAACTAAAGCCTTAAAGGGCATGAGAGAGGTTAGCGTAGCTTTTAACTCTGTCCGTGATATGGAGGATTCGGTCTGTGGAGTCTGCTCTGTCTTTCTATGGAACAATAAGGAAGGGGGTTGAGGGGAGTGGGGGAGGGGTGAAAACTGTGAGCTGTGCTGTCCAGGCCAACACGGTTTGGAGAGGAGGTGGCCAGAAGATGCTTCTCTGTACCCAAGAAGGCAGGGGGGCAGTATATTAGCATGGCAGTTCTGGTAATGGTTTTTTTTTTTGGAGAGGGTGAGAATGTTAAGTCAAGTCAGGGTATTGTCCCCCCCTTGGCTATTGCTTAGAAATTCACACCATGGCCTCGAGGTGATAGTATAGTGGTGATAGTGTTTGGATAAGGAGTTAGATTTCTTCCATTATCCAGATACTCTTAACTTTCTTAATTCAATCCCTAACTGATGGTTTTCATTTTCCCCCCAAAAAATCGAATGAGCTGGTTTGTTGCTGTTAAAAGATGTCTGAGCAAGGCTGCTTGAGCTTTGGGCAATGTCTGCGGAAGTAGGAGAAAGAGGAAGATGTCTGGTTTTAAAGGCACTGATACTTCCAGGATAGTTTGCATGAGTGCCACAATATGTGACCAATAGTTCTGTATTACAGGACATGTCCACCATACATGGGCTGTATTGCCCAAGGATTTGTGGCATCTCCAGCATTGACTTCATGTTTGCAGGAACAACTTTTGTAGTTTGACTGGGGTGTGATGCCATCTGACCAGTCTCTTACAATTACTCTCCTGTGTGGCAGTGTTTATGCAAGATTAGTGAGCAAGTTCAAAAATCTTTCTCCATCCAGCCGCCGTCAGGGACATATCGAGTTCGGGATCTGTTTCGATTGAGTACTTTGCAATATAGAATACATGGTGGATACCTGTTTTTTTCTTGAGAGTATGTTGGGAACATAGATGTTCAAAGTTGGAAAGTGAGAGTTTACCACTGGGAATGTATTGTCCTTTGTGAAGGAAATTTTTTAAGTTGGGTATGATGGAATTGTTGCAACGCTGAGTGTGTCCTGTCTGGTAAGAGTTTGTCTAATGACTTGAACCCTGAATCATCAAGGAGTGTACCCAAAGTTAGGTAAGGAGTTGTGTGATATTGCCTGTAGGTAGAGCCAGATTCTCCCGGTTGGAAAAGTGGGTTGTGTGAAATAGGGTGTAGAGGTGACGGATATGAGGAGATGTCTAGGTGGCATCTCACATGCGACCACATCCGTAACATTGGGGTTATGGTCGGATGTTGGGCGTGGTTGAGAAAGGCTTGCCCCATTTTGTGCCAGGGGATTGTTTGTATGGGACTCGGAAGAAATAACCTTCCAGGTCAACCCAGTGCTTGTCAGTATGTGCACTAGACCAATCATAGATTCTAGCCAGCAATATGGCGTCATGGTACAGTTCTAAGCTAGGTATACCCATGCCCCCACCCCCCTTTGGTCTTATAAGCAAGCTATAGGATAATCTCGGATGCCCGTGAGACCATATGAAGGAAGTGAATAGTTTGCGGATCGTGGTGAAAAAAGATTTTGAGAGTGTCTGTAGTATGTAAAGTATTCTAGGTAGAACATTCATTTTTAGGATGTTTATTCTGGTAAACCATCCGAAGTGTCGTGCATGCCAGGTAGTGAGGTCTTTTGTAATTGACTTAAGAAGTGGGGGAAAAATTGGAGTCATATAGTGGCGTCATGGAAGTGGGGAAATACACCCCTAGATATTTGAGGGAGGTTTTTGCCAAAGCAAAAGACTGTTTCAGCTGTGTCTTCATAGAGTGTGAGATGTTTAGTGGCAATATTTCACATTTTCTGAGATTCGCTTGGAGGTTGGAGATCGCACTATATAGACTCTTGTAGTCTACCTCCCCCACCTGGAAACCCTGAACCTGTGTGTTGTCCCTGATATCCTGTAGGAAAAGTTAGAGTACCAGAACAAAGAGCAGGGGAGAGAGTGGTCACCCCTGTCTCTTGCCGTTGGAAATGGGGACTGGATTTGATAATTGCCATTTATACGTATTTTGGCCGATGGTGTCGAGTACAGGGCTTTGAGCCATCATAATCAGTTTGGGCCAAAACCCATATACTCTAGCGTTGTTAACATCAGGGACCAGTCCATCCTGTCGAACGCTTTTTCAGCATCGATCAATAGCAGTAAAGAGGACTGGGAGGAGTGTTTAGAGAAATGGATCAAATTTAACAGTTTTGTGGTCAAAAGCCTGCCTGGTCAGGGTGGACTAGTCCCAGAAGGAGGGGGTGCAAGCGATTTACAAGGATTTTGGTGAAGAGTTTGAAGTCTATGTTAATGAGTGAAATAGGTCTATAGCTGCCACACATAGTAGGGTCATTGCCTGGTTTCAGTAGCTGGGTGATTGTGGCGTTGAGTGCTTTATGTGGAAGTTTTTGGTTGCTAAGTATGGAGTTGAATGAGTTCAGGAATGGGTTGGACAGTAGTGGGGCAAAGGTCTTGTAATATTTGGCTGTAAAGCCATCTGGGCTTGGACTCTTGCCCAGGGGAAACAATATATTTATAAATACACATTACCTGTACAAACATAGTGGGTCTTTGTTTTGGAGTGCACTAAAAGGAGCAGGACCTAGAAAATGTAGAGAAAGCAAAAAACTATCATAAAAACATATTTTTGACATGATGTACATGTATTAATGTAGTTTACACTGCAGAGTTGCATAACCATAGCCATTTAGTTTAAAACATATTAACGCAGCTCTGTCACTTCACCAGGCATTTTGCATATTGAATCTTTATGAAATACTCAGATTGACTACTTTGGAATTTCATTGAAATCTTTATAAAATTCCCCTTCTGTCTAATACCATGCAATTCAATCCAAACCATTGGAGAGAGAGGACATGTGCAGTAAATGCCATGTTCCGTCAGTTTGATGCCTCTCACATCGAAGCACTGAGTTCAATAATTTTTATGAAAAACATTAAGAATATTCAGCATCATCATGCTGTTAGTGATGATACCAAAAGGGAAATGTCCGATGCACCATTAAACTATTAACATAAATTGATTTCCATGATTAATCGTGTCCCTTTAATATAATATAAAGCATATAAAATATTATGTTTCCCCCTTAATGACTTGGTATCGATAGTGTTTTCTGTGTACTAGTGAACATTTTTAAATAGGGACTGTCACTTCTCTGGAATTTACAACAATGAAAATCACCTATAACGCTAGTTACCTTTTTATACGAGACGCTCTTTTTTTCTTTTAAAATTATGTTAATGATTTAGCGAATAACATCATAGTCCAGTTTCTTTCTCCTCTCTCTTTACTTTTTCTATGCTGAATGCCAGATATAAAAGGACAGAGCATATAACAATGAGTTGCAGGGAGCAATGATGTTTGGATACTTATATTAAATACATTTTTTGCACCTTACAAATACTCAATTGTGAAATACACGGATAATAGATTACAAGAGAGAAAAATGTCCCCATTCCCTGCCAAGGGAGTGAATTCAACTCAAATTATACGATCATTCAAAAAAGGAAGACAAAACTGTCAGGGTAGTAACATTATTAGGTAGAAAGTAGGACATAGTACCGAGCCAATCACACCGACAAAAACACACACATAAAGGAGTTAAGAGGCTGCTTATAGGCTATGTTCACATCAGGACAGAGGTGGTGTATACCTTTGTCGAATTTCCTATCTATGGGTGAATAAATCGTCCATTGTACAGTATGACTGAGAACACGGTTGAATCTGAGCCCATCTACTGGTAGAAACCTTTTAGAAATGCATTCTTTTGCACAGATGCACTGGATGCGTTTGATTGGTTCGGTACTTTGAATTGATTTCAAACTGATAACTTGACAAGATTCATCAGCTTCTTCCCCCCTCCCCCTAAGTAAACGTAGTATAAAGAATCACAAGAAGTGGCAGTTCCCCTTTAGGGCCATAAGAGAGTCAAATATTTATTATTGTGAACTACTCCAAAGAAACTTAGATGGCTATGTATAAGAAATACACCATAGATCGGAAGAGCTACGAAAGCACTTGGAGGCAGAGGATCACAAAGATAAGGGATGGGGAGGGATATAAATAAGAGAGCAGTTCATAGAAGAACAAAAAAACAAACAAAATAAAACAATGCAATGACTATAATGTAATCAAACCATAGCGGATGAGCAAAGGGGACATGTAGATAACAAAGGAGAGGTAAGAAGGGTAAAAACGAACTATGGGGTATATTCAGTAAAAAGTATAGAAAACCAAACTAAGGAACCATTTTCTCAATTAGTAGACAATGTTAAATTGTGATTTAAAACTTCAGAAGATAAGACAGTAGAGGCACAGGTCGGCTATCAGTGACATCCTTACCATTAAGTAACGCCGATGCCTACAAAATACAAACATCATAAACATCTCTTGAGCCAATGAAGACACACACACACAAAAAAACTTAGGGATCCTGAAAACATCTGAGATAAAAGATTTAATTTTTTCAATAATAATTGAGTGGTGGAAACAAGAAATCTAGGATGAATGGGAGCTTTCTGGTAATATTTTTTTTTTTTTTTTAATCTTGGTTGAGTCTCTCTCAATGTTTCTCATTCTCCTGTAATCTACCTAATCAACTTGCCAACATCTACTAATTCAGTTAGGATCTCGAAAGGATTATTTAATTTGTGCATCTGTACAGCTCTCTCGTGATGTCAAAGAGGAATACTTGCTTGCCAAATATCATCACTAGTAGCATACTACAAGATGCATACTACAAGATACTCTAATACAGTTCTCCTAGACACAAAACTCTTGTAACGGTTTGGGAAACTTGCACAGGTCTTGGACAGAACCTTGGAGGAAAACCTCCAATTTCACAAGTTTGGATCATTTTAGGATGACTTTAAAACTCACTGCAAACTTGACATAACAGACAATATTAATGAGACTATTTAACGATACAGAGAACATATATCCACAAATAGGGCGTTATTAGGGCATTTTAAAGAAGCTGTGGCTTTCATTTACATAATAAATATAGGGAAGGTAATAACAGACCTTCTCTTTTTATTAGGGAGTATTGTAATACAGAGTGAAAGCACAGCATGTCCTTATTTTGGGGCTTATTAAAAGGCTTTGTACCGGAAGGGTGTATTTATTTAGACGTTTTTTTTTTTGTTTTTTTTTTAACGTCTAGTGACAGCAGGCATCATTTTTGTTGTAAGCAAATTTAAAGGGTCAGAGCCAATATGGTTATTCTGCCGAAGTAAGCAAATTTTAATGATGCATTTGTTAAAATGTATCTTCTGCTTCACAATCATTTCTGTGAACAATTTGCGGGTCTTTTTCCTAGCTCTGCTTACAATAAGCCAGACATCTGCCACTTGAACAGATGCATCTGACAGCAATGGAGAGAGAGCTCTATGGAGAGATAATATAGAGGAATAAAAGAGGAAACCTAGGTGCTAGGAAGAGTAACGGTCATTAGGATATATTATATTCGCCACCAGGATGAGTTTTAAAAGCACCTCTACAATGTAATTAGAGGAGCTTCAAACAGAATTAAAGTAATTAAAATGAGTACTGTTACAGCAAACACTATGTATGACTATTTGCAGTTGTAATAAAGAGCAAGAAAATGGTTCAAAGGGAAGGATCATAAGACAAGGTGACACTGACAATGCTTGGGTTGTCTGGTTGTTCTTGTATTATAAATCTGGGAATGTCTGAAAGTAGCTAGTACTTTAGTCTTGTAATAGCTGAAGACACAAGGTTTGATATCCCCAGACTTTTTAACTGAGCCTTATGTTAAAAGTGATACCCTAGAGCAGGGGTAGGTAACCTTCGGCACTCCAGATGTTGTGGACTACATCCAGTGGTGTATTTAGGATTTGGGCTGGCTAGGCAGGACGGTGCTCGGGCACCCCCTCTTCCCCCCAATTAAAATTTTCCCTACCCCTTCCTGTCAAGGCTGCACTTTGACAGACGCTCACTCACTGACAGACGCATTCACTCATTGACAGATACACACTCTCATATACACTGACAAACAATGACATACACACACACTATTACTTGAACACACACTGACAGACGTACGCACTCACTGACCGACATATACACACTCACTGACCAACACACACACATTCACTCACACACACACATACACATTTCTCCCAACACTTACAAATTATTATTTTATTTTAAATCCACCCAGCCTCCCTGGGAGAGCTGGAGTGGATTGCTTACCTGTCCAGTGGTGCTGCTGGTCAGGCAGGCAGGGGGCGCACAGGATGAGTTGGCGGCGCTTAGTGATGCCGGGAGCCGGATTTTTAGTTAGCCGTCTGCCTGCCTGGACTGTTAGTTAGCTACCAGGCTAACAAGACATTTGCCTGGGCATTTGGGGGCAGCGTTTTTTGCCGCCCCGTGGAAAGTGCAACCCAAGGCAAATGCCTTGTTTGCCTCATGACTAATACATCCCTGACTACATCCCCCATAAGGCTTTGACACTCATAATGCTGGTAAAGCATCATGGGGAGTAGTAGTCCAAAACATCTGGAGTGCCGAAGGTTGCCTATGCCTGCCCTAGAGAAACATGATCACTATAGGTCAATGTAGTGGATATAGTTCATATAGTTTGTGGTGTTCATTGTGCTACTCCCCCCCCCCACCCCAGTTAGTGTCAATCACGTTTCCTGTAATTAAAAAACAATAGGTCTCTCCCAGTGCTTAAAAGTAGCGCGCCTCTACTGAGGGTCAGTTAAAAAGGAAGAGAACTGCGTATTGTCTCCAACTTTGGGTGGAAATATTGGACTGTCAGCCTGTCACTGCTGACTGAGTCCTGTTTTTTTGTGAATGGCAATCTTGGGGATTCCGTCAAAAGAAGCTCTGCCCCATAGCCACTACAATAGGTTTTAATAGTTATGGCACTGAAAGTGTGTTCCTCTTACAGTGATTTGTTCAATAAGGCAGCAACAGGAGATACAAGTTGGCACTCAGCGTTTCCTGCAGCATACCCTTTGTTTTAAATATTAATACAAATATTGCTGTGACCTCATTAGCTAATTGTTCACAGGTAGGGCTGAGATCAGCACACATCAAGAACTTTTAATTAAGCAACAACAGATGAAGTATTAAAAGGCTTTATTGGCAGAAGTGATAGGAAACAGTGAGACTAGTCAGATGATGTAGTAGGAGATAAAGGGAGAGATGGCAAAGACAAAACGTGAGCTTAAATGGAATGCTATATAAAGCTGAAAATGAACTATGCAAAGTAAATGATTACAAAAAGAGACGTGAACGGTGGTAATGTATAGTGACAATACTCAGAGGGAACAGTAATGCAATCTATTCGTCGTGGTATCATCATCATCACATAATGCGTACAGCACTAAGATAGGGTGGTGCTGGTGCTCAAAGTTTGCTGCTGATGTCATTAGGTATCCAAGCCTTCCCCTTATCTGGGAGGGTTCATGTGTCAGTTCGAAGCTGTAAGTTTCACGAGGGTGCTTTAAGTGAAGAACACATGGAAAACACAGGATCGTCCTGATCTCTCTGCGAGTGGAGACATCTGTCAGTGCAAGGGGGGGGGGACACAAAGCAGAGCCTTTGGGGAACAGAACATCGGAGAATAAAAGGAGATTAGGCATTCTTCCACGGGGGGAGCATTACAATACTAAGGTAAGAGAATAGACTTTGAATGCATACATATCTCTACAGATACGGGAATCTCATACTGTTTTCAGATACAGAGGGAATTGCTCACCTGTAAGGTAGGTGTCTCAAAAGGAATGAGCACCTGGATTGCTGACCAACAAACCTGATGATCTACGAACCAAAGAGATGTATTTATGGCAATATATGATTAAGCAGAAGAAAAATTGGATGTGGGTGACATGGAAACAAGCTTGCATTAACTCATTCTTGACGAGGAGTTAGTCAAATCTTATTATATCATAGCATACATTATCTGGCATTGATCACTAAGGAGTTAAGAGTTATGTTTCATGCATAAGCAACCGGCTACATTAACGCTAACATTACCTTATCCAAAAGCACAACTAGAAACTGAAGGGTTAATCAAGCTGCAGATTACAACACTAAAAGCATATAAAAAAAAATCTGCATCTCTGTTTACATAACATGCCTCACTTAACCCCTTCAGTGCTGTGACAAACTAGCACCACCCTCTGCGTTACATGTTTTAAGCTCCTTTTTTGGTGCACAGTCATCGTTGTGGAGCATTTTACAATTCTGATTGTTGGAAAGGATTTTCTATATTATAATAGTTTTAGTTTTTTTCTTATACACACAGAAATAAAGATTTTTGCTGCTTAATATTCATGATTAATTAGGGACATTTCCCATGGTTTTTGCCAATATATCCCAGTTAATTTAAAGGAAATTTAATTGGGTTATGTGCTGCTGCCACTAGCACCGCGTTATTTGCTCTATTATATGTTTTTTATTTCTAATGTCCATTATTAATGCCCCATTAACGTGGGATAGAAACAATCTCCAATCTGGGATAGAAACAATCTCCAATCTCAGCACTCATTTTTCAGGGATATCTTGCCACACCGTAATCACATACTAAAAACAGGGGGGGGGGGGAGAAATACTGCAACTACAAAATACAGAAAACAAACTGCGCTTTCTAGACTTCAGTATGAAGAACCAATTGACATTTATTAAATACATACTGAAAAAAATGAAAATTTTTGTTAGCATACACATTAACTAAAAAATGTATATAAAATATTTACATAGGTACACACTCTACGTGAACATATACTTTTTATAATGGCTGTAATTTTAAGTACTGTTTAAAGGGTTAATTTCCCTGTATAGCAGTGTATTTCTGTCTCCCCCACACCCCCCCATCAGGAGATGCTATTTTGGCACAGATTTTTGTCACCTACCAGCGGAGTGTTTCAGACAGATTTGTGATGGAATTAGGTCTGCTCTCTTGGGTGAGACCATCTCTCTCTTTGCTAGCTAAGTAGCCACTTATTTTCTCCATCGCTGCTAGCTGTCTAATTGCCCCAGTGGGTTCAAAGACCCCCCCTCCCATATAATTTCCTTGCTGTTGCCCTCCGTACAAATTTAGGCTGATCTCTTTGCTGAGCACAGTGAGTATCTAGAAGCACAGGGCGATCCTATAGCTATATAATTTACAACTCTCTGTTGTAGTTGTGTTTCTAAATAATCTGAAAATAAAAAGATTAATATGCTTTTATTCTGGTTTGCTGTATTTTTTTTCTTTGCAGATTCTTCAGTGCTATAGTTTAATTATTTTAAATTGTACAATGTATGTTTTTCATCTTTACCAATATAATATAAGCAATAGCGTAATACATCCCTTCAGTATGGGAAAGATGAAGTTAATGCCCAAATTTGTCTTGCATTAGAATTACATACGCCCCATCAATGTCACCAGGGACCAATGTCATATTGCTCAGCATGTGATGAGACTTAAATGTGTTCTGCATTCCATAACATTATTCTTCTTCCTATGCTTTGTTACTGTAATTTTGTACAGTATTCAATAACATCGTTGTGTATGCAATAAGCTGCTCTGTTCACTGTGAATGTGCTATGAATGCCCTAGAAATTACTCGGAGTGCGCTATTAAACTGATCTGCAAGGTATATAAATAGCGCAAATGATTTTTTTTATCTCTGCAAGTTATAAGTTGTTCTGCGTGATATGAAATTTCTCTCTGAGCTATACAACCGTGCTGTGTACCTTACAATAACTCAGCGAGCAACAGCAATATCTGTGCACAATATAAAGACATTTCTCTGCGAGATAAAAAACCCCCAATAAATCTCTTTGCTTTCATATTGTTCTTTGCGCAAAGCAATGTTGCTCCACTTGTATGATTGGCATGTGCTCTGACGTTGTTCTGCGTTTTCGAAAATGTTGATGCAGTCAGACTGTTCTGCGCTCAGTAAAACTGTTCTGTTTTCTATGGGATTGCATGGCATTTAACAGCATTGCTCTACATGCTAAGATCTTGCTTTGTTGGGGAAACCAACTCAGCATAGAAAGTTATTGTGCATGCTGGGAAATTATTCTCAATGCCATAAAAATTACATTGAGTTATACATTTCTCGGTGTGAGTGATGAAAAGTCTATAAACCTGGTCTGCAAGCTATGATACTGATCAGTGTAGCAAACAAAAAAACTAAACTAAAATAAAAAAACACAACACACTTCAAGTTGTGAAAGACTGCCCTGTGTGATATGAGATTCTGCTACTGGCACAAAGTGTACCTTTATTGCACAGGATTGCTCTGATCAGCAGTTGTGGGTCAATGCGAAACATTTGTGATTCTGACATTGTTAGAAATACATTATCAAAGTATCTCTCGTGCATTAAATATGCATGGATGTTTGATAATCCTAGGTTTGCCTGCGTCACATTAAGACTTTTATCTGAACAGATTCATACAATTGGGGCGTTCCTTTGCCCTCTACTTGTCTTTTGCAGATTATATTTGGACATTCATTTCACCTTTGTTTTGGGGGATAACTACTAAAATTGGGTCTAAGGCTTTTTGGAGATTCCTCTTTTTAGAACGTTCTCTTCACCATGTATCTGTCTTGGAGTAAATTCTTATATTCTAATCTTAACACTGGGTTCCATCTATTCCATGTATTAGTCTTGGAGCATGTTATTTTTTGTGTGTTTCATTCTCACCTCCTCCCAAGAAGTCTTGGGCCAGATTATTTTTTTTTTTGACTTGCTTTATCTCCCTTTACACACATTTCTTACATTGGGAATGGTCTCCTCCATCACACTTGGAGGCGGATTGATAGATCTTTTTGCATGTTACTAAAGGAGCACTATAATGTTAGTAATACAAACCTGTATTCCTAACAAATGTTATGGTGTCCCTGTACCTAGATCTATATAGATTCCCCAGACCCATTTATATATCAAAAAATGTTAACAAAATATTTACATGTTTACAGTGTGGCTCACCTCTCCACATCCTGCGACGTCACAGAGGAGACAAGGTCTCCTCCGCAATGGTCCAATCCTAATGCGCATACACAGCAAGCACCACACACGCATTCATGTATGCAATGCCTTGCTATGGGCTTCCACATTACATGACTGGGTTTTACTTGGTCAGTGCAGCAGAAGATCCTCTATTACAGGGGTGCCCAAAAGTTGTAGTTCTACAACATCTGAGTATCTACCTTTTGGGCATCCCTGTCAATGTGAAAGCCACTATAGGTGGACTTAATAGTGCATTTTAAACATTGCAGTCTCTAAAAAATAAATGTATTGCAGGGTAAAATGAAAGGCCCACTGCACCCATACCAATTTACTGAGGTGAACTGGACTGGGTGACTAAAGTGTCCCTTTTTTGGGATATACCCATCACCCTTGTGCTTGTGCTCACTAGTGACCTTCTGGTGCATGGGTTGAGGAAACCTTCAGAACTCTAGATGTTGTAGACTACATCTCCCCTGATACTTGGCCAGCATTATGGCTATAAGAGAATTATGGGAGATGAAGTCCACAACATCTGGAGTGCAAAAGGTTGCCTACCCCTGCTCTAGTGTCTTGGGATACTTTGGGTGCACTCTTTATGTCTTGACTTGCGGCTTTTAGAACAGCCCCTCTATTTCTGCTATGCATGCTTTTCAGCTTTGTTGCCCTAAGATGTGTTATCCCTATTACACCCATGAATGCTTTTGAACCGTTCTACCTGTGTTAATTTCTGGGGAGTACTACAAATTTTCCTTATGCACATCTTAGGAACGCTCACTCAGTTTTAACAATGTGTTTTAAGCCTTCCTTCCTAATTCACATAATGTTAGACACTTTGGATAAATAATTAAATTACATGTGATCTATTTGCAATTCTCTTTGTATTATGAGGGACACCATTAATTGCGCTTTAATAAAAAATAAAAAATAAAAAATATATATATATATAAAAAACATACCGTATATACTCGTGTATAAGTCGAGTGCAGTTTTGTGACCAACAATTGTGAAATATGCTATGCCTCGTGGATAAGTCGAGGGTAAATCTTGGGGCTATGAAATTCTGTGATTTTTATAATTATATACACACACACTCATACAAACACACACTCTGCATTATATATACACACACTCATACAAACACACACTCTGCATTATATACACACACACTCATACAAACACACACTCTGCATTATATCCACACACACACTCATACAAACACACACTCTGCATTATATACACACACTCTGTGTATATAATGCAGAGTGTGTATATAATGCAGAGGGTGTGTTTGTGTAGTGTGTGTGAACTGGGTGGGGGGAGGGCATTTTTATTATTTAATTTTTTTTTTATTTTAATATTATTATTTTTTTATTTTAATTTTTTTGTCCCCCCTCCCTGCTTGTTAACTGGTCAGGGAGGGGGGCTATCTTAATCCCTGGTGGTCCAGTGGCATGGGCTGTGAAGTGGGGGGGCCAGCAGGAAGCATTTACTTACCTTTCCTGCAGCTCCTGTCAGCTCCCTTCTCCTCCGTTCCGGTCAGCTCCACTGTAAGTCTCGCGGTCTGGTTGCCACATGGATCGTTGCCATGGCTCTGACGGCCGCCGCTCTCTAAGTTGCCATAATACAGACAGTGACTCGAGTATAAGTCGAGTAGGGGTTTTTAAGCACAAAAAATGTGCTGAAAAAATAGACTTATACTCGAGTATATACTGTAACTGGATTAATATTATGTTCTTCACAACTTTTAAAACGTATTTATTAATCAGCAAATAATTAGCAATCAGTCGATACATGTTTTTTTTGTTCCTCACTTGTATCATTAGCATGCCTAACGTCAATTTCCACAAATCGTAAGCAATGCTTCTTAGGTGGCACTTGAAAAAAGGCAACTGTGAATGTAAAGGTCTAGACTAAATTACTAAGGAAAAAATGAACATTCTGTACAAAGGAAAGAGGATGCAGATTATTTACACCAGAAGATTTTGTTCATATATTAGATTTTTTTTTCTTGTGGTAATGTAGTTAAACTGATTCTAATTTTTACTTTTCTCATTGCTGATCTGCTTATAATCTCTAATCCTTGTAAAGTGTTCTGACTGATGGCACTATATAAGAAATGTCTGGTAAATAAAAAAAAAGTTTAATAAATCAATAAATATGTTCTAGTATGCTACACTTCAAGGGAATTGCATACACAGGGCAACTGGTATAGTAGGGATTCTGCCTCATCTGACATTAACATAACTGGGAAGTTTTAATGAATTTAAAGGAACAATGTCTGGGTTATGGTGTCTGGCACCGGCCAACTGTAAACAGTCAAACCGTTTTAGAATTTTAACTTTTTATCTGGGTTCCATTGGATGCCACTCCCCACCTCCACTACTCGCAATGGAGAAACAGAGGCTTACTTAGCTTATTAGCGGACAGTGATCAGCTAATGCTTTCACCCAATTAGATAACCATGCAGGGCTTAGTTCAGGAGTGCTAAGGTGCTTAAGCAATAGTGGTTGAGGTAGATAAGAGGTGCCTGGTGGTATACACTAGCTAACAATTTAAACCATTCTAAAATGGGTTTGGCTGCTTACAATTGGTAGCGGATCCAGGGCAGTCTTGGCACCATAACTATTACAAAGAAATGTAGTGGTTATGGTGCTTTGAGTGTTCCATTAATATTTAACTTCTAAGCTAACCTAGGTACTGTATATATGTGTACACTATGATGCTCAGTCAGCCAAGGAGAAATGTAGTCTGCAAACATCTGCTGTACAAAAATTAGCCAAGTTATCTGCAGGCTATTTATCATAGAAAGCTGCGTGTAGATTCTATCTGTCCTATGAGTGAGTAACAGAGTAAGTCCAGTTGGCCTGCACCCATACTTTCTCTCAAACAGAACTGGGGAGGCCATGCACAGAATATCAACATGTGCACATTCATTCTAGGCACCTTGTGCTATACAGTATGTAAAATGAGGGGAAAAAGGATTTGGTCCTCTGATCATTTCTTTGGCAGTGGGCAAGCGTTCAGAATCAGCAGTCTATAATTTTAATGGTAGTTGTATTTTAACAGTGAGAGACAGAACAACAACAACAAAAATCCAGAAAAACGCATGTGAAAAAAGTTATAAATTGATTTGCATGTCAATGAGTGAAATAAGTATTTGACCCCTTCAACTTACTTGGTGGCAAAACCCTTGGTGGCAATCACAGAGGTCAAACGTTTCATGTAGATGGCCAGCAGGTTTGCACACATCTCAGGAGGGATTTTGTCCCACTCCTCTTTGAAGATCCTCTCCAAGTCATTAAGGTTTCGAGGCTGAAGTTTGGCAACTCGAACCTTCAATTCTCTTCACAGATTTTCTAGGGGATCAAGGTCTGGAGACTGGCCAGGCCACTCCAGGACCTTAATGTGCTTCTTCTTGAGCCACTCCTTTGTTGCCCTGGCTGTGTATTTTGGGCCATTGTCATGCTGGAATACTCACACAGAACCCATTTTTAATGCCTTGACTGAGGGAAGGAGGTTCTCACCCAAGATTTGACGGTACAAGGCCCCGTCCATCGTCCCTTTGATGTGGTGCAGTTGTCCTTTCCCCTTAGCAGTAAAACTCCCCAAAAGCATAAGGTTTCCACCTCCATGTTTTATGGTGGGGATGGTGTTCTTGGGATCATAGGCAGCATTCCCCCTCTTCTAAACAGGCGAGTTGAGTTGATGCCAAAGAGCTCGATTTTGGTCTCATTTGACCACAACACTTTCATCCAGATCTCATCTGAATCATTCAGATGTTCATTGGCAAACTTCAGACGGGCTTGTACATGTGCTTTCTTGAGCAGGGGGACCTTGCGGGCGCTGCAGGATGTGTTACCAATTGTTTTCTTGGTGACTATGGCGCCATCTGCCTTGAGATCAGTGACAAGATTCTTCTGTGTAGTTCTGGGCTGATTCCACACCGTTCTCATGATCACTGAAACTCCACGAGGTGAGATCTTGCATGAAGCACCAGACAGAGAAAGACTGACAGTTATTTTGTGTTTCTTCCATTTGCGAATAATCGCCCCAACTGTTGTCACTTTCTCACCAAGCTGCTTGGCGATGGTCTTCCAGCCTTGTGTAGGTCTACAATCTTGTCCCTGACATCATTAGACAGCTCTTTGGTCTTGGCCATGGTGGAGAGTTTGGAATCTGATTGATTGCTTATATGGACAGGTATCTTTTATACAGGTAACAAGCTGAGATTAGGAGCACTCCCTCTAAGAGAGTGTTTCTAATCTCAGCTCATTACCTGTATAAAAGACACTTGTGAGCCAGAAATCTTGCTGATTTATAACTTTGACATGCGTTTTTCAAGATTTTTTTATGTTATTCTGTCTCTCACTGTTAAAATACACCTACCATTAAAATTATAGACTGATAATTTCTTTGTCAGTGGACAAACGTTCAAAATCAGCAGAGGATCAAATACCTTTCCCCCTCACTGTATCAATGAAAGTACAGCAATGATACTTCCACTGGTTATTAAGATGATTGCCCCACTCACACAATCCTTCCACTATGTAAACCTTATTATCCATTGTACAGTGCAGACGCATAGTATAAAATGTACTTATAATACAATGAAATATTGGGTATATTTAATCTTTTGCTATTGTGGTGTGTATATACACAAGTTTCGTCATTTTTCTGGCTCAGGACAAACTGATTTGAGAAGTTTGTTCTTTATTTGTACATATACGAATAAATGCAATTATATGAGACGTTTCATAGTCACCCACTTACTGAGTAAGTCTGATTGCACGGAATGTTTCCTCCACTTGTATGATAATTGCTATTTCCGAGGCAGCAGTGTGTTTGGGACTCGATCCCATCTGTCTCTTATTTACCAGTTTCTTTCCCTATATATGTGTATTTCGGAAATACTCTGCTGTTTAGACAGTGGCACAAAATGTACACAGAATTGCTTTGCAGATATGAAGAAATTGCAAGTATATTCTAGGTATACAGAATATGTAATGTTTGTGTGTATATATCTAAACTAGAGTAGAGGATAGGTTCAATGGTTTATAATTATCTCCAGAACCCCAATATTTTCTCCTAATACATACTTCGCCATTATGTATATTTTTTTAGGTTAGAGTTATTATACAATTGTTCTTAAAGCATAGGGGAGAAAGCGAGAGAGATTAAAGCTTTGATAAATGTAAAGAAGTTGCTAAAGAAATAAATCACCCAAACGAAGACATTTTAGGGCCCTCTGTGCGTCATATATATAGATTTAAAAAAAATTGGGGGATTTTAGAAACCTTCCTTCCACTATGTATTAATTACATTCATATAGCTGCAACTATACACACATTTTAATAATGGCAGAAGATTTTTGGAATATTTGTCTGTTTTTACAATTAGTCTTGTTTAATCCTTGCAATATTTGCTCGTTTTCAGAGACATGATTCTGTTTTTGGGATGCTCAGAATATTCTCTAAACATTGTCTAGAGCAGATGTGTCTGTGACGTGTCCTTTGCTTACAGTGTATTTATTCTGGGGCATATGAGCGTGAATGTGTTGTTCACCCTGTACTCGCTGGGATTTACGCTGAGATCAGGTCAGTAAGATAATTTGTTTTCAGTAGCGGGAGAATGACATATTAGGCAGGTGTCATTAAACAGCATTGCTACCCATTCATTCACTACCATGACAGAGCATTGCAAACATAAACAACGTACGGAGATGTAACAGGCAACATAGCACAAATCTCACGGTAAAGGAATTTGACACGGTATGGGCAGAAAGCCTGCTAATGGACCCTGTTCCACAGGTGTGGAAAAATGCACCACTTGTTGAATCTTTATCGTTGAAGGATAATAAGAGTAAGAGAGATCTCACCACTGAATGTCCCAGGCCGTTGTTACAAATTGAGCCAATGCTGGTGTTAACATTGTTTTTAGTGTGAGTGAATTTCCCATAAATGCGCAGTTAAGCTAAATGCAGTGTAACATTTCTTCTGTTAGCCTGAGAAGGTAGATACACTGGTGAGTTTTAATAAATGGAACTACTTATAGACATATGTATTCACACCTCAGAAAAAAAGCTTAAGAGATCAGTCACACCTCACTGACAATTTTTGAGTTGCTGAATCTCTCATGCAGAGGGAACTTGCCAGCATTTCAAATACTGACATATTTGGCTTGCTAAAAACCACGCATGTACCAGACTGACTAAAATTAGTTAATGTATCGTTCAGAACCTACTGCCACTTTTATTATGGTAGCTAATATAAGTAGTTCCATAATTCTCGGACAGCACTTGGACATTAATGTTTAAGTGCTGTTTTTATAGTTCGCTCTCACCCCAATTATTATATAACCGTAACACAATACACTACACAACTCTTACTCTACACATCAACATCTATATTACCCTAACACAGTACACAATCACTAAAGATTAATGTCTAACCTAATGCCTAACACTAGACATTAACCACTACAGTACCTTAACACTAACCATTAAATCCTACACTACCTTAAAGGAACACTATAGTCTTGAGTGTGAATGTGTTCCTGACCCTATAGTGAATATAGTGTTACAAACACCACCTAGCCCCCCCTCCTGCCCCCCTAAATATAGCAATATCTTACCTTTATTTCAGTCTCCTGCTGCTGGCTCTGCCTCTGATCTGCCTGCTTGGCTGACATCATCAGGTGTGTTTTTCTGAGCCACTCACAAAACTTTCCCAAAGGAAGGCATTGGGTTGGCTGAGACGGTCAATGAGGCAGATCAGGGGCAGAGCCAGCACAAGTCAAACACAGTCCTGGTCGATCAGCATCTCCTCATAGAGATGTATTGAATCAATGCATCTCTATGAGGAAAGTTCAGTGTCTGCATCCAGAGGGAGGAGACACTGAATGTCCGTGATGCCCACTGTGCAGCACTGCCCCAGTAAGCACCTCTAGCATCCATCTGAGGAGTGGCCAGTGGAGTTATCACTAGGCTGTAATGTAAATTCTGCATTTGTTTTGAAAAGAGTGTTTACTGCAGAAAGCCTGAATGGAATGAATATACTCAACAGACCAAATACAATAAGCTGTAGTTGTTCTTGTGACTATAGTGTCCCTTTAACACTCACACTAACCTCAAATAATTATGTAATATAAAAGACACATCATTTTGAAACATGTAATAGGAGGAAATAATGCCATTGCGGGGGTTCCAGACATATGTACAAACCATTCAACCATCTCAATCATGACTTGTGATGAATCTAGAACCCTTTGGTGGTATTCAATTTCCCATTCTACAGTGTTTACTGTTATTCCATCTACACATTTAAAGTTATATACGAATATAGATATAAAGACAGGCTCCCGTCACAATCACATGCTCTAAAAACATAAGCAGGTTCCTACACTGTGTGTTAATTCAACAACAAATTTGTTATTCCTCTTAATTAATTCACAGTCTTAAGGGAAGACAGAATAAGAAAGAACTAGCCCAGGCTAACAAAAAAAAAAAATACAAACATATATTTATATCTACAGTGTGAACATTTTCATAGATGACCTGTATGTCCATGGATGAGTTGATTGAAAAAGCTATGTATTATGTTGTGTGCAGGGGTATCCCCCCCAAAAGGGGTTGGGCGTACAGACAGATTTCCAGCTGTGGGGAGGTTTTGTATTATATTTAGGCTGTAATGACATGTTGTTCATGAGTGTGGATTAGAAGTTAGGCTAATAACACTGTGGAGGCATGCAAGACGTGTGAAGGGGGTGTCACGGTGAGAACACACTGGGCGACATATCGAAAATGCATGCAAGCAAAAAAAAAAAAAGAGAAGAATTCACCATTTCAGAAATCACGCCACGGCAAACTTTTTACATAGAACATTTTACAAGTGAAGAAAGAGGAAAGATTTACGTCAATGAATTATTAAATGGACAATGAGACGTTATGGAATTGGGCCTAATGTGAAGAGACCTTATGGGGGCAATAAAGCATCCAGAAGATGGAGCGATGTTATTAAATTATAGTCAATAAATACAGAATTTGGAACAAGAGGCAGCTTTGATTTTTATAAATGTATACAAGCTCTCAGAATAAGATTACTAGTTGGCTACATTGCTTCCGCTTAACCGTCACCAGATATTACTTAGTTAATCAAGCAGCGATCAGCTGAGTTACTACTATGAAATGTTACAGGTAGAATGAGGCACTCGAGAGCTCAGTTCCTAGAAAGAGAAGTAATAACTGTATTAAAGCATTAATTGGTAGCACTGCCGCAGTAAAGTGTTACTTTCTGAAATGGGTTACAGCAATGAGATATGGAGGCATCAATACATTTGCTAGATAATGGGAATGTTGTGTTGAAGGCCATCACAGTCAATGAGACATTCATATTTATAATACACAACAGGAAGAAACCATATCACACCACTGCAATGAAAAATACAAAAAATCTTAAATTGTTCTGCATCTCCCCTAGTCTGACTTATCTCTTCAATACAATGAGAGTCTTTTGCAAGTGAGTATCATTTGGTAAATAGGGGCGTTACTTTTTGGCAAAAAGAGTAGGGGTTTCAGTCCAAGGAAAATGTTATGGCCCCTCCCAAATTGGTTGAGGTAAGCCCCTCCCAAAACCCTGCCTTAAATCTCGTTCTATGTCCACATCAACTAGTTCTATGAATGACATTATGACACCTAATCATGAAAATTTTGTATTTCATAGAGATAGAATCTTTATTAAATGCTAATTTTAACAGTGTTGGAATAAAACGAAAGCAACTGATAGCTCAACAATATCTCGACACAACGGATGCTTCAAGTGGTTTCCCAAAATTCAACTAAAATGCAACTTATAATGACTTACCCAGCCTCAAAATTCTTCGACCCCACATCCCCCCTCCCCCAATAGAATCCCTCACAACAGCACAAATATTCAAAACAGGTGTTGTCTCAAGCACACCTGATGCAACTAATTCACGAGTTGTACCAGGTGTGCTTGAGCTGGAACACGTAAAATACCTGAACTGGCTAGGGGTTTATTGAGGGTTACACTTGACTGCATGTTAGAAATATGGCTGAGTCAAAAGAATGGTACACAAAGTTAAGAGAAGAGATCATTGCCCTTCACAAACAAGGAACAAACAAAACTGTGGAGTAATGAAACAAAACTGAAACTTTTCGGCTCAATGGATCAGCGGTATATCTGGAGGAAGAAGAATGAAGCATACACTGAGAAGTTCACGCTGCCTACAGTTAAACATGGTGGCTTGGTGATGCTCTACATCATCTGGCACTGGAAACCTGCAGCATGTGGAAGGCAAGATGGATTCATTGAAGTATCATGAAATCCTAGGAAAACACATCATGCAGTCTGTGAGGAAGCTGAAGTTTGGGTGCCATTGGACCTTCCAACAAATCAATGATCCCAAGTATAAATTAAATTCCACCAAAGCCTGGTTGGAGAAGAAGTCCTGGAAAATTCTACAGTGGCCATCAGTCAGCTGACTTAAACCCCAAAGAAAAGCTCTGATGGGATTTGAAGAAGGCAGCACGCAAACCCAAGAATATTACTAACTAGAGGCCATTGTTAATGAGCAATATGCGAAGATTCCTCAGGAACGCTGCCAGAAGCTGGTGTCTGGCTATTCTTCTTGTTTGCAGCAGGTCATACTAAGTACTAAAGATGCTTGCCATGAACAGGTTTAAGAATTTTGAGACTGGAGAAGTCATTTTAAGTTGCATTTTCTATTGAATTTGGGGAAAACGCTTGTAGCATTTATTTATTTATTTTAATTGCTTTTGTTTACAACTGTACATGTGTTAATATGAGATGTATTAATGGATATTATGGTGATAATAGTATTTGGCTAGTATGAGCTGCATTTATAGGTATTACTGTGTGCATATGGTTCAGTAAGGACATATGTATACAAGTTATACTTTTGTGTACCAATATATTAGGACACATTTTAATGCCTATGTATATTATATTCATATACATTGTAATGCATGATACATTCATTCATACCAACATATATTTGCATATTTATTCACATGTGTGCATGTATACTAATAAGTGTGCACTTGTGCGCGTGTGTGAATGCATATATCATGTAAATAAAAGCTTGTTTATGTCCCCTACCTCCCTCATTCCAGCCCACCTTGCCTCCTCCTGCAGTGAGCCGGCAGCTGGGATAGGATGTCAACCCGGCAAGGGAGCTGTGCATTTAGAGCACAGTGATCCCATCACAGATGCAACCGCTGGCCACCAAGAAGAGGATCCACACCAGCAATCCCAGACCAAGGAGGGAGGCTGGGTGGACCTCTTAATTACTAAATTTGTATCAATGTGATTTTTGTGTATGTATGTCGATGATTGCGTGTATATAGGTCTGTGACTGTGTGTGTAGGTCTTTGACTGTGTATGTATGTGATCGTGTGTATAGGTCTGTGAATGTGCATGTGTATATCTTATGTGTGTGTATGTACGTAGCTGTGTGTATAGGTCTGTGATTTTGTGTTTGTATGTATGCAATTGTGTATATAGGCCTGTGATTGTATGTATGTGTTCTGTGATTGTGTGTGTACATCTGTAATTATATGTATGTGTTTTCACAATCTTAGGTGATTATATGTATGTGATTGAGTGTATAGGTCTGTGATTGTATGTCTGAGTATATGGCAGAGATACAGAAGTTATAAATATAATATTAATTTGTGTTTTAATGCCAGTAAATTTGTTTCAATATTAGTTCATACAAAATAAAATTATATAATCTTATATAATCTTGAAGTCACCTTAAACCTTAAACGTTTCCAGAATTGTTTCACCCATCCAGGCACAGCTCAGGCTGCACCTGTTTGTTCCATGTCCTTTATTGTCCACTTCAAGTGTTGGAAGACAAATAAAGTAGCCTGAGTATTATTGCACAAAAGTCAAAACCACAATGTGCCATAAGGTAACAGTTTCTTATGGGCAACATTGGTATATAATTATACGCATCACAAATACAAATGACACGTCACATGTAGTACGTTTAGAGTAAGAAAGGATAGCAGAATTGGGGGAGAACACGGGAGAAGTTTTGCAGTGGCATACTGGAGTAAGAAGAGCACATTAGTCTGTTTTGTTTATACATTGCCCTACGCAAATTCTCCGTTTTCGACCGACATTCAATAAGAATGGAGCAGGCCAATGAGTCTGGTTGGGCTCATCTAATTAGAACGGATAAATAGTTAGGAATACAACTTTAGAAATCATTGAAGTTTCTAATGAACATATTTGCTGTATACATTCATAAACAAGGCTAACACTCTAATTAACAAAGTCTAGAAGTTTTGATGCCTCAGCCATTTTAGGAAAAGCAACTTTAAAAAAATAAAATAAACAACAATCAAACAGGGGGCATAGTGATCATGCTTGACCGTTTCACTGGGAGCATGTCAGTGACATACACCTTACTGCCATTGCTTACTTGACTTGTCCCTCACAAGCCGGCCAACCAGCCACCTGTAGAGTGCTGCAGAAGAGCATGCATATGTCTCGGGTGTTTTTAAATGTTATTGCTGTGCACATGGGGGATTTTCATTGTAGTTATAAATATCAGTAACTTGGGGCACAAGAAGAAGGTAAATAACCAAGACTGTATTAATTCTAGACTATCGGTATGGAAGAGTGATGGAGGTCTTGTGGGGGTGTCACATGGGAGGTATGAGACAGATAATGTGTCACTCATTCAAATCTGTAACTTTCATGGATTCTAAGAACTCATTTGTAAACTGTTAATTTGTTGTTCTATGTATTGTTCTACAGTAGTTTATTTTTCTTGAATAAAGTTTAATCGAGGTAAACTGTATGTTAATTGCGTCATTGCTTTATGTCAATTGTATCCTTATACGATTTACAAATTTCTTTAATTACCCTGTATTTAAACAACGAAATTTACCATGAATCCAAAATTTAATTAGAACATGTCAATTAAATAATTCCTAAAGCTATTAGTAATACAAGCATACGTCAGCAATTGTGCACGTAGGGAGATTTAAAGGCATATTGATAAAAGTGGAGACATGTTCTAGAAGATGAGGAATTACCATAGGAGCCAAAAGAATCAACAGGTACATTCTATTGGTTTTCATGATTGCTCCAGACTTAAAGCGTTTTCCTATTTCTTTTACTTTTTGTTTACCTTTGGTCTGAATGAGATTATGATGGAAGGTAAATTGCTTGATATCAAGATATTGAGTCTAAATGCATGTAGTATATCCTGTAACATTTTAAATGATTATCAAAGGGGTAAGCAACCTTCGGCACTCCAGATGTTTGGACTACATCTTTTATAATGTTCCTACAGCCATAAAGCTGGCAAAGCATAAGAAGAGATGCAGTCCACCATATCTGGTGTGCCGAATGCTACCTCCTGGACTATTGTTTGTGAGTACCACAAATTACTAGAATTAGAATAATTGGCCACAAATCTAACACCGCATTCCATTTATATTTAAAACACACCTTATTTTTAGTTGACAGCATTATGCCGTTGGGCTGCGGTAGAGTATTTGTCTTCTTATTTTTATATGTGGCAAGGGTTAATCTCCTTCCTCACAATCATTTTGTAGAAGGCAAACATAGCAGGTGAGGAAGAGGCAGAGTATAGATAAAGTACAGCACCTGAAGAATTTGGGTATTTGTTTCATGGCCCAGGGTTTGGAACAGGCTTCCACAAACTCCGGCCCCCCAGATGTTGATGAATTACAACTCCCATGATTCTCAGCCTATCTATTTCATTCATATAATCATGGGAGTTGTAGTTTAGCAACATCTGGAGGGCCAGAGTTTGGGGAAGCCTGGTTTAGAACATTGGTTTCCAATATGCTGCATTGGCAATGATGAATTATCTTGGGCCACACATCAAATATATAATAACGTTAATGTCCATAAGTAATAACACTTTAAAAGCCAGTTTCTTTATTTTGAAATCACAGACCCACACACTCAATCACATACATATAATCACCTAAGATTGTGAATTTCTATAAAACAATAGGTAATGTATTGATTAATTTCCCAATTGTACAGCACAGTGGAATCTGTTGGTGTTTTACATACACATTAATATCTATAGTACAGGCGAAGCTAACGTGTTAAAGTGCACTGTGCTATTTGCATAGGCTTTCAATCAACAGTGGCTTAACCCCCTCTAAATAAATAAACATCTACTCAATCAGTACTCAGTGATAATTGATTGAATTCCCGGCTGCTAGCCTAAAGGCTTCACAGCTAAAGAGAGCGCAACCCGACATTCAGTGTCTGCCGTTCTCAGGGAACAATCATAGCAAGTACGTGGCAAAATCTAAATAAGCTATATTAGTTTGTTAAAAAATATTGGCTGGATAAACACAACCAATGTTTAATAGTCTAAGATTATACATGATAAGATGCAAAATGCATGAGATTTTAGGAAGCTGGCAAGGCTTGCCTGCACTGCTTTTTACAATGATTTAATAAGGCTTACTTAGATCTTAGCACGTAGCAGAACATGCTAAGCTTTGGATTGTATATCCAGAAAGACTTCACTGTTAAGGAGCAGGTGCAACCAAAAGGTAGAGCCTTAAAGGGGCACTCCATGATGACTTTGCCTCACTCTTTTTAATGTATTGCATAGATAGTGCATTCAAACACAAGCAAAAATAATTGAATACAAATACTAATAAAAAGATAATCATGTTTGAAGTTCCTGCATTAATTACAATTAAAAAAAAAACACACACACAAAAAAAACCCCAACCTGTAAATGATTGAGAAAAAACAAAAAACTCCAACATAACTCTTATCTAACCTACATATTTACCAAGAATATGGGTTCTTTTAAAGCAATCAAAGCATCAGGGTCCCAATCCCGTCAGGCTGAAGGGGGAGGAAGGGGGGTTAAACACTCACCTTTCTCCAGCGCCAGGCTCCCTTGGCGCTGGGGACTCTCCTCCTCCTTTGGTCATCATCGGTTCAGCCAGGTCCAGAATGAAACAAAAGGAAAATGGAAAACAAACCTTTTGTTTCAGTCTGGACCTGCAGCAGTGTTTCAAGTCTCTGCCCTTTCTTGCAGCTGAGGAAGCCTGTACGGCGAAACGCGTCCTGGAGTGACTGTGAGACTTTGGACTATTGGATTTTATGCCAACTTAGTATTGTTTTATATATATATATATATATATATATTGTTATACCTTTACTGTTTATATTAAAGTATATGACATTTTTTATACTATATGCTATTGGCATCATCCCTGCTATTTTTAAAAGAAGGTGTGTGGTCCTTAACCACACAAGCGATTGGATCAGAGCCGACTTGGATGGCTCTAAGCTTGTGAGTACCCCATCTCAGTTATCTTTCATATATTAAACCAACGGTATTGCACTATATGCGCTTTCTTCATCCCTATAGGAAACAAGGAGCATTTATATGCAAGAAGGGTGAGGGTCGCCTTTACGGACCCCAAGGGCGCTGTTATTGAGCTATTATACATTAGCTCCATAAATTGTGAGTGGGAATTTTCCCTTTTCTTTTTACACTTGATTGTATAACATAGTCTGCACTATGTTTTGTTTGTTTTTTATGTCTTATAGAAACTAAACTCATTACCGTGAATATAGACATAAAGAATATCCAAGGTATTTCCACCTATGTGCTCTACAGAGGTTTGTTTCATTAGACAATGGACAAGCTACTTACTTTGCCTCCTGCACTACAGGTCATAGATGCACACTATATATTTTCATCAACCCTTTATGGTTTCTCTATCTTTATAACTAAGGAACAGACAGTAGAATAAACTTTGAAGGCAACAGGACAAACTCTAGACAGCTTTAGGGAAGGAGCAAGGGGAAGAGTAAGGAAACACGTATAAATATACCAACAGGAGAGTGAAGGATTAAAAAAAAAAAAAGTACAAAAGAACAAGAACAAAAAAAGAGAGAAGTGATAAAACAGCAAAAAGCACAAAAGGAAGAGGGATGGAGAAAAACAAATGTACGTTAAAGGAGGGACAACAATCACAGAGATATAAGGCATAAAGGGGAGAACAAGAACAAGAAACTAAGTGAGAACCGAAAATCTAAAGGAAAGAATGTAAAAAGGGGAAGGGAGAACAGAAAAAAATCTGGTTATGTCTGACCGTGTAATTGAAGGTACACATGGAATTTTGCATTAGAAATTGGTGGGAGATCTGAACAGAATGTAGCTGGCAAATCCCTTCGAGCAGTAAGGAGAAACTGTATATACTGTACACACAACACACTCTACCAAGCAAGTGTGAGTGCCTGGGTATGACTAATATGGCTACTAAAGTACCACCATAACCACTGCCTGAACAACAAATCACAGTCAATAACAAACATCTGGGTTGGCAGCAATCCCAGAATACAGGATCTTATATAACAAGTGCAGTTACTTGGAGAAAACATGGATCATAGTACACATAATGAGCATCCTCATTTCCTCCATAGTGGGCTAGCTGAGTTGGTCCGTCCATCTAAGCTAGCCCACTATGGAGGAAATGAGGATGCTCATTATGTGCACTACGATCCACGTTTTCTCCAAATAGCTGTACTTGTTATATTGTATCATGTCTTACACCTTTTAATCCTTCTCATAATGTCTCCTACAGCTCCTTAAAAAGGCTTCTTCAGCTCCACACAGGCCATTGTTGTACCGTTTCACATAACACAATGTAATGCCTCCGTAAAATGTCCATTATTTATTAAAGAATGCCTCTTTATAACTCTATACTGCTCAGCGAGTCCATCCTTTCACTCCTCACTATAACTCCTACTGATTTATATAACTGTTCTCTATGACTAATCCTGTTACTCAACATGCCTGTTAAATAGTACTGTTTGCACTCCATACAAAATTTATCTGACTACATATTTTCAAGGACACAATCGCGGTGATACACTAAAATTTAATACATAGGTTTCTTCGTATTCATAACGAATATAAGCGATGCTCTAATTGAAGTGTCACTTAACGAGAGAATCAAACCTCATAACAGGTAAACTTACAGTTGGAGACTGTAACGCAGACTGTATACAGATGTATATACCAGGTATAGCTGTGATACATCGCAGTCCATAAGTATGTGGAAAGTGACACGTTTTCTTATTTGGGCTCCATATTCCAGCATTTTGAATTTGAAATGTAACAATTGCAGAGACTTCTAAAGGCTGAACTTAATAGTAGGGTTTTCTTTAAATCTAGATTACTATGTAAATAGAGCCTTTAGACTGTTGGCATTAATTGGAGTACATTTACCTTTACTATAGCTATTTAGGGACTACCACTCTTTTTATGGAACCATACATAATAGGATAAGTGAACTATTTAGAGACGACCACTGTTTTTATACACAGTCTGTCCATTTTAAGGGCCTTGGCATACTTGTTAAGTGATACTAACCTTAAAGGGACAGTGTAGTCACTAGAACAACTACATGCAACTTAATGTATTTATCCTTTGGAAATTAGTGAGTCCCTGTAGGAATTTTCATGCAAACACTGCCTTTTTTAGAGAAAAGGCAGTGTTTACTGTGCCACCCTAGGAACACCTTCAGTAGCCACTCCTCAAATAACTACTAGAGGTGCTTCATGGGGGCAGTGCTGCACAGTGTGCAACACTGTTGTTCAGCATCTGCATGCCGAATTTTCCTCATAGAGATGCATTGATTCAATGCATCTCAATGAGGAGGTGCTGATTGGCTAAGCCAGTGTTTGGCCGAGCCCCCGTCCCGCCTCCTTGCCAATGTCAGAAAATCCCATTGTGGACTTCTGTGAAACCTGTACCAACAACATCTTCTATTTGTATCAATGTATTTTGCTCATCAGTCTTATATTTAACAAAATATAGATCAAGCAGCAGCGCACTTTTTAAAGGCTATTTAAAATCACCTATCTTAGCAAATAAATATGGTGATCCAGTTCCACCATATGGCAATATTGTTCTAAGCCCACTACTACGCCAGAGTACCCAATATCGTTGAGGCTAATTTTAACATGGGAGATACACATGCTAACTGCAATATTTACTGCTTAAAGCGGCACTGTCATGCCGAACTTACCTTTCTTCCTCTGTCAGGATCTGTTTTAATTTCCTCCTATCTGCTCTAGTTTTCTTTAAAACGTAAGAAAAAGTAGGGACTATTTGTCTTATGGAGGTTTCCTACACCTGACCATCTCTGACCAGCTGAGGAGCAAAGCATGCTACATTTCTGGTGGTCAGAGGAATTTTCCCACAATTCTTACCTTTCCTCCGTGTTCCCGCGATACTTCCTTCAACTTTTCCCGAACGTCCTGTCATTTAGATAGAACGCCGGCGAAACTGCCGAATTACGTCCAAACAGAATGAGAACAGTTTCTCCATTCGTGTTAGGAAGCAATTCGGGACTTTGTTTGGATCGGATTTCATGAATGAAACGCCGATCCTATTAGCCCACCGTTTTAGGGAGCTATCTACCAAAAGGCTGAAAGACCTAGATTGGCGGAGGTCATTAAGTTAAAAATAGCAATTTGTGAGTGTGTATTGGGGTTGCATTCTGTGCTTATCAAGGACCTGTAGTTATACATACACACACACACATATATAAAACAAATTGAGATAGCACTCCCAGGACTCCAAAAGGTGTAAAAATAAAATGTAACTTTTATTTTCCAAATTTAAAAGATCAACGTTTCAGTTTGTCACCCAAACAGTTTGTCACCAGTAAGTGGAGTGCAATACTATATATATTTTTTTTGTTTTATATATACTGCTCAAAAAATAAAGGGAACACAAAAATAACACATCCTAGATCTGAATTAAATATTCTTCTGAAATACTTTATCTTTACATAGTTGAATGTGCTGACAACAAAATCACACAAAAATAAAAAAATGGAAATCAAATTTTTCAACCCATGTAGGTCTGGATTTGGAGTGCGGCCCCCCAAGGAAATGCAACCCCACATCATTACTGACCCACTGCCAAACTGGTCATGCTGGAGGATGTTGCAGGCAGCAGAACGTTATCCACGGCGTCTCCATACTCTGTCACACCTGTCACGTATGCTCAGTGTGAACCTGCTTTAATATGTGAAGAGCACAGGGCACCAGTGGCGAATTTGTCAATCTTGGTGTTCTCCGCAAATGCCAAACGTCCTGCATGGTGTTGGGCTGTAAGCACAACTCCCACCTGTGGACGTCGGGCCCTCATACCACCCTCATGGAGTCTGTTTCTGATCGTTTGAGCAGACACATGCACATTTGTGGCCTGCTGGAGGTCATTTTGCAGGGCTCTGGCAGTGCTCCTCCTGTTCCTCCTTGCACAAAGGCGGAGGTAGCGACCCTGCTGCTGGGCTGTTGCCCTTCTACGGCCTCCTCCACGTCTCCTGATGTACTGGCCTGTCTCCTGGTAGCGCCTCCATGCTCTGGACACTATGCTGACAGACACAGCAAACCTTCTTGCCACAGCTCGCACTGATGTGCCATCCTGGATGAGCTGCACTATCTGAGCCACTTGTGTGGGTTGTAGACTCCGTCTCATGCTACCACTAGAGTGAAAGCACCGCCAGCATTCAAAAGTGACCAAAACATCAGCCAGGCAGCATAGGAACTGAGAAGTGGTCTGTGGTCACCACCTGCAGAACCACTCCTTTATTGTGGGTGTCTTGCTAATTGCCTATAATTTCCACCTGTTGTCTATCCCATTTGCACAACAACATGTGAAATTGATTGTCACTCAGTGTTGCTTCCTAAGTGGACAGTTTGATTTCACAGAAGTGTGACTGACTTGGAGTTACATTGTGTTGTTTAAGTGTTCCCTTTATTTTTTTGAGCAGTGTATATATACATATATATGTATATATAAAAAGTAAGTAGCTTGGCACTCACCCTTTCTTCTCCTATGTAGATAGTTTTTTGCCTTGGTGCAATCCCACGTTAGAGAATATGTGCAGCAAAATAAGAGATGCACTCTATTCTTTTAACAAATAAATTGGTGTTTATTCCAAGTAGGGTATTAACATATAATCCAATTGATGTTTCGACTGATGTTTTATATATGAGATTTGGTGTGTAATGGAGTGGTGCATGTATATATATATGTGTGTGTGTGTGTGGGGGTGAAGGTATGTGGGGAAGAAGTGTTTATGTGGGTGAAGAGATGTATGTGTATGCAAAGGTGTACTCTGTGTTGGTGGGAGTGTACTGTGTTCAGGGGATGTAGAGAATGGGATAGGGAAGAGCTTTACAAGTTTTACTTTAAAGGATCACTATAGGGTCAGGAACACAAACATGTATTCCTGACCCTATAGTGTTAAAACTACAATCTAGCCCCCCTGGGCCCCTCATGCCTCCATAAATATAGTAAAACTCTTACTGTATTCAAGTCTGAAGCTGTAACTCTGCATGCTGTTAGACTCAGAAAAACAAGCAGTCTGCTGACATCATCAGAAGTGGTAGCCTGATCAAATCACAATGCTTCCCCATAGAATTGGCGGAGACTGACAAAGAGGTAGATCAGGGGCAGAGCCAGCACAATTCAAACACAGCCCTGGCCAATCAGCATCTCCTCATAGAGATGAATTGAATCAATGAATCTATATGAGGAAAGTTCAGTGTCTGCATGCAGAGGGAGGAGACACTGAATGTCTTGATGCATTTTAGGCAGCCATGACCCAGGAAGGAGCGCTAACAGCTATCTGAGGAGTGGCCAGTGAAGTTATCACTAGGCTGTAATGTAAACACTGCATTTTCTCAGAAGAGACAGTGTTTACAGCATAAATCCTGAAGGTAATGATTCTACTCACCAGAACAAATTCAATAAGCTGTAGTTGTTCTGGTGATTATAGTGTTCCTTTAATAATTGTTTAAAAAAATAAATAAAAAAAGAATATTCCTCTCCCTCATCTTACATTGCAGGGTGGGGGTGGCACAATCAGATCCGTGGTGGTTGAGAAGGCAGCCTATCCATCAGGTACAGGTGAGGTACTCCTGTCCATTAGGGATTGACACAGTAGGATTACATCTCAGGATGCCAGAAGTGGTGCCTGTCTTGATTTGGAGATTCCTGCAAATGCCAACTTTTTTGCGGGTGAGGTAGCAATGTGGTGAGAAGACGTCTAAGATAATGTAGTAGTGCTGGCCAATCTCATCAGGAATGCCTCAAATATTTTTGTTTGCTCTGCGGCTCCTGTCTTCTGAGGCATCCAGCTTGTTAAGCAGGGCTGAATGGGAGGACTTGAGTTGCTGCACTGTTTCCTTAAGGCCCTTCACTTATTGCTGTATATCTAGTATGTCCTCCTCTGAGGTTTTCACGCGGTCGGTCACCGCCTGAACCTCCGTTCTCATGTCAGACATCTGCTTCAATTCTAGCAGGAGGTTCTTAATATCCAGTTTGGTAGCCAGAGTCAGCGCATCAGGGTCGATCTATGCGTTCAGGTGTGGCTGTGGGCATGGGCGTCTGCAGGAATTTTTCCGGGGGGGGGGGCATAATTGTAATGACATCCATGCTTGGTCCCTTTTTGACAGTGTCATGATGGGGAGGAGCATAGTCATTACCATATAAAGCCAGGGTAAATAGCGTTTTCACAACTATGGTGTCAGGAATATATGTTTGTATTCCTGACACTATACTGTTCCTTTAAGTAAATTAAAGGAACATTCTGGTCACCATAACAACATCATCTAAATGAAAACGCTATGATGCCAGGAAGCCCCTGAGTGCTCTCTTTCCTTTAGGGATTAAACCGCTCTCAAATGGTTTAACCCCAAAGGCTTCATCCAGCTCCAGATTTCCAGGTCGCTCAGTGGTATTCAGCTTCTGAAATGGAGTGTCAGGAAGTGCAGACTGACGTCAGGCATGGGTGCCGCTGATTGGCTAGAGTGGTCAGTTGATGCTCTAAGCTAATCGCTAGTTCCCGGTTCATAAAAATGTTTAACTTTTTTATGAATGGGGAGCTACTGATTGGCTTAGAGTGCCAGCTGACCGCTCTAGCCAATCAGCGACACCCCTCCCCAGCGACACTCTGTGCTTCCTGACACTCAGTAAATACAAGTGAACACATTAACAATGATATTTTTTTTTACCTGGGGAAATGAGAAGATCCAAAGTTTCCCTGCCAGGCCCAGGTACCAAAGCCTTCTGATGTGGTGTCCAGAATTAAGTGGAGGGTTCACTTCACTTGTCCTTCCTGCTCCAATCTCCCTTTCTTCTCCTTCATTTGACACAGTCTTCTTTTACTTCTGACACTGTCTTGTCTCCTCCTTGGCTCCTTCTGCTCATTTACCTTTCTGCTACTTTCTGCTTATTGTGCTTCCCCTTCTACTCCTTTCTCTTTCTGGTCCCTTTCTGCTCCCCTACTTTACTTTTGTGCTCCTTGCTGTCCCTTTCTGCTCCTTGCTACCCTTTTCTGCTCCTTCTCCTACTTTACCTTTGTGCTCCTTCTGATTCTTTCTGCTCCTTTATCTTTGTGCTCCTTCTGTCCCTTTCTGCTCTTTGCAGACTCTTCCTTCTCCTTCCTACTCCTTGCTGTCCCTTCCTGCTCATTTCTGTTCCTTCTTCTACTTTACCAACCTGGTCCTTGCTGGCCCTTCCTGTAGGCTGTCTCCCACATGCCTCACTTCGATGATCTGTAGGCTATCTCTGCCCCTCCCCCCCCATGCCTCACTTCGATGATCTGTAGGCTATCTCTGCCCCTCCCCCCCCATGCCTCACTTCGATGATCTGTAGGCTATCTCTCTCTGCCCCCATGCCTCACTTCTCGGCGATCTGTAGGCTATCTCTGCCCCTCCCCATGCCCTCACTCTCATGATTCGTAGGTTATTCTCGCTCTCTATGCTCTCTACTTCGGATGATCTGTAGGCTATTCTCGCTCTCTATGCTCATACTGGCGATCTGTTGGCCTCGCCTTCTATGCTCACTTCGGCGATCTGTGTTTCTGCCCTCTCTATGCCTTACTGGCGATCTGTAGGTTTCGCCCTTCCCTGGGTTTCACTTTCGATGATCTGTAGGCGTTCCTTTGCCTTCTATGCCTCACTGGCGATTCGTAGGCTATTCGCCTCTCTATGCCTTTACTTTCGGCGATCTGTAGGCTATCTTCGCTTCTATGCTCACTTCGGCGATCTGTAGCATTCGCTCTATGCTCACTTCGGCGATTCGTAGGTTGGCTCCTGCCTCTATGCTTTTCCTTACTGGCGATCTTGTAGGCTTCGCTCTATGCTCACTTCGGCGATCTGTAGATCATTCGTCTCTATATGCTCATACTTCTGATTCGTAGGTTATCTTCTGGCCTCTATGCCTCACTTCCCTGATCTGTAGACTATCATGACCACCATATGCCTCACTTCCCTGATCTGTAGGTTCTCTCTGCCCCCCATATGCCTCACTTCCCTGATCTGTAGGCTCTCTCTCTCCCATATGCCTCACTTCCCTGATCTGTAGGCTCTCTCTGCTCCCCCCACCCACCATGCCTCACCTACCTGATCTGTAGGCTGTCTCTGGCTGCATGTGTTGCTTCCCTGCAGATTCAGTCAGAGAAGTTAGGATAAGATGCAGCTTCCTATCCCTGTCTGTCTCCATACACAGCGCCACCTACTGTAATTTCAATCTCACACGGAAATTAGCAGAACAAGCTGAAAAATCCAGGGGGAGGCAAGTGCCCCCCCCCTCCCCTAACCCCCCTGTGGACACCCATGGCTGTGGGTCTGAGGCTTCCTCCAGAGCTTGCTCCGAGCACATGGAGCCTGTGTCTAGTTCAGGTATGGCAGCCATTTTTAGGGCCGCAGGAGCATGGTGCCTATATCGTGGGTGTCTTTGCACGCACCTGTTGCTGCTCGTTGGGATTTCCTCCCCATTACTGCCAAGGTGTCCAGACTTCCAGTGTCTACTGTAGGTGAAGTGAGTGAAAGCCTGGAGGTGGTTAGCGCTGTCCCGAAGGCAGCGTAGGCGGAGTAGGCCTTGACTTTGCGGCACACCTTACTGCCCATCTGCGGGAATAAAAAGGGCATTGGTTGGTTGCTGACACTACCAGCTTGCACTGCCTGTAGGCTTTACGGGAGCAAGGATAACAGTTGATTTTTTTTGTCGATATGCATGAGCACTCAGGAATGGTGTCCACACTGTTTGGCTGCTAAGCTCCAAATCCCCCTTGAATCAAATTCCTTTCAATGTACGCCTGAACAAATCCATCTGTCTGAGATTAATTTGTAATGCCTTAATAAGACTCCACAGGTAAATCCTGATTGGATTAAGAAATGTGATTTGTGGTATCATCTGCAATTCATTTCCGCACAAGTCTATCCACTCCTACTTCTAATTTTGGTGAAACCGCAAAATATTGCCATTACTTACATAAATACAATAAAGAAGGGGGAGGGATGTCTAGTGATTACTAATCATAGATATGTGCCTCTTCCATAGCAGACCTCTGTCATTCTCCATTTTGTAGTTTATGTGGAAATTGGCCATTGGCCAATCAGCCATGATAAAATCTATTGGCAATCTAGAACCAAAAAATTGCAGAACACAACGAGGGTATCTGTACAGAGGAAGCACACAATCCTCCAGTGACATAAATAAAGATAAGTTATGGGAGAAACTATGAAGAAGGAACAAGATAATTAAATATTTTAGATCAACTAGTGGAATTGGATTCCCCTATCTTTCCTCCACAATTCCCAGTTTATTGAATAACCCTCAATGTTCCTTGTACATGTCGCTAGAAGTTTTCGTTAAGTGCATTCATACTCAATGTTCTTTGTATAAAGCAATCCGTATAATTAGATGATGTCTGGCTGCTCCTAGGAAGGCAGCATTTAGTAGAAGGCACCTGCAACTATTTCCCATACTCTGTAATTAGCTGTAGCCTTTCACTTAGTGTGTACTCTCAAGCAGTTTCCTTTTTTTGTCTTGGTGTGATTTTATTGCTGGCAGCATGTTTAACACCATAGATGAATTGAGTAACTCCTCTCTTTTATTTTTTTTAAACACATGTAGAATTGACTCTTAAAGCCAAACTCTGAAGAGAACAAAAACAGTGAAAATCTTTACACAGAAATATTTAAATTGGCCAATTCTTAGTTTGTATAGTTAGTTTTTTATGCTGAAAATTATGCAAAATTGTCCATAAACCATCACAATAGAGGCACTATATAAAGCATAATTTACAAAAGTAGAATGATCTGACTGAATCTTGGAAGATACTTCACCTCATTTAATCTTACATTGTTATTATATTATCATGCGTTACTAAAGAATTGTTACCATTTATACCTGTAGTTTGCCACTGTGCATGCAGTTTTTATCATTGTCATTTAAAGGGATACTCCACGCACCCAGACCACTTCTGTCTATTGGACTGGTTTGGGTGCCAACTCCCACTACCCTTAACCCTGCAAGTGTAATTATTGCAGTTTTCATAAACTGTAATAATTACCTTGCAGGGTTAAGTCCAGCTCTATTGGCTGTCTATCAGACAGCCACTAGAGGGACTTTCATTAGAACACGAAAAGTGTATTAAGCAACGCTGGATGTCCTCACGCTATGTGAGGACCTCCAGCGTTGTCAAAATCCCCATAAGAAAGCATTGAATAATGCTTTCCTACGGGGAGGTCTAATGCACATGCGCATTAGGTCTCCCCCACTGCCGGCTGACGAGGAGAGTAGTCGGAGCCTGACCAGCACTGAGGGACATCAGAGCTGGACTCCGTAAAGTTACTGAAGGGGTTTTAACCCCTTCAGCAACTAGGGATGGGGGTGGGATGGTAAGAGGCACTACCCTGGCACTGGAGAATCCTTTTAATGTTTGACCAATATTTCATGTTCATGTACACAGTTATTAATATATTGGGTGATAGAATTTGGTTGCAATATCTGGAGGGTCGGAGTTTGGGGAAGCCTGATCTAAAGGATACCGTGGGGAGGAGCAAAGGGAGGGGAAGGGTTGCGTAACCATGTGTTGTTCATGGTTCACAGGCTATCTAGCTAGGCACTTTGTATAAAATAGTTTCAATAGCTAGATGTCAGCTTACAGGCAGGGCCCTCTCTACCTTGTATTTGTCTGTGTATATTGTATGTCCTCCACTAATTGTACAGCGCTGCGCAGTTTTAATGTCATGGTTTTGGTTCCCCGTTTATGATTCTGCTTATTAGCTACACCACACGACGCCACAATATTAGGCCTGGAACACCTAGAAATAGGGACCCCTGGCTGATCTCAATAATGCACATGCATAATAGTGCTATTTATGGCCCTGGTCCAGTTCTACAAAACATTATATAGTATGCCACTATACCGTACTCACACCCCTCTGGTGGGACATGGGAGCAAAATCTGTACTCCATCAACAAACTGTTGGCAAATACCACTTTTATTGATGATAGAATCCCTTTGCAGAGATACGCCAGGCACCTTCGTATCATTTTTTTTTTAAATGCAATGCAGAATCGATAAGAAAAATAACACACACACACATACACGCACGCACACACACCCAATGCACCAAAGCAACACCCTAAAGTCACCCAGTATATATATAAAATATATATATATTTTTAAAATCATATTCTCACTGATCTCATTGCTTCTGTAAGAGATTAAATCAGCTGAATTACCATAGCCACTCCCTGATTAATGTGATGTGTAATGTATGAGAATCAGACAAAAAGTATTTGCTGCAAAATAGTGAACTTTCGGAGATTATCTTTTGATTTTAGCATTAAATCTATAAATAATTAATATACTTCTATATCCATGGATCTATCCTAGGATAATGCTTTGATATTCCTCTTACTCTGTGTGGCACCTGTGATCCCTTTATTTTGTCAAACACTATGAAAACAAAAACTACACTCAATAACGATATACATTATAAACACTACAACAAGCTGTAGGGGTTACAGTGCCATAAGTGTCCATTACACTCACTTGATTGCCTACCAGCAGGCATATTTAGCTCTTACCCCCGTGCTCCTGTTCTTTATTTCTCTTAATAGACACCCCAAGCTCCTAAATATCTCTGTATCCCCCAGCTTAGGATCTACACGTGTCATAAGGCAGCTCAGGGATTGATGGTTTAATAACAGTTGCTCGATGCTGCGGCTGTGGATAGGTTGCCATGGTAACGCCCAGATTTAACCCCACTACGAAGTTAAATGCATTCCATCCTCCGCATGTACCTGTGTACAGGGCCGCCATGTTTACTGTGTGACTCACTGTACTAATGTCAGCACCCCCCCTGCTCAGCTTAATGTTACCCATAAGTGCAACACTGTACAGTACACACGTGTGCATTAAATACACACTAGTATGCAAGATGCTTGCTATATGCTACAATGTATAGAACATGCACAATTCTTCATGATGAATGCAAATGTTACGAGTGCAAGCACCACACTAGCATGTACTAATGTTATGAGTGCTGAACACACATTTAAATCTACATGTACATTATTGATTAAGATGGACAAAATCATGAGTTATAAAAAAAAAAAAAAGTAAATCGGCAGAATTAGCCATTCTTCTGATGCCCACACACTCAAAACAATGTCATTCCTGGGATTTATTCACCAGACAGTGAGTAACACCTTATGACAGGGTAAGGCAACCTTCGACACTGTGGACTACATCTCCCATAAAGCTCTTCCAGCTATAACGCTGGCAAAGTCAAAGGGGAGAAAAGGTCTATAACACCTGGAGTGTCGAAGGTTGCCTACCCCTGCCCTGCTAGAAACATCTTCTAGTCCAAGGTTAGGCGACCCTTAGTACTCCAAATGTCATGGACTATATATCTCAATGCTTTTACAGCCAATACACTGGCAAAGCATCATGGGAGATGTGGTCCAAAACATCTGGAGTGTCGAAGGTTTCCTACTTCTGTTCTAGACTAACATTGAAGAGCTGGGAAAAGCTCACAATGAAGTTCCGGATTCTTTTTTTTTTTTCCTGACCTGAATTTTCATGTACAGTCAATTGCAAGACAACTTTCCACAACTACAAAATGAAAAATAGAGGCTGAAAAACTGGGTGTTTCTACCTGTAGCACTAGTAAGCACATGTCAACAGCCACCTTGGCAAAGGCATAGAATTTACTCTTTTTTCACAACTTAGTTCACAAATTTGTTTTCCTGTAATCTTGGATGGCAGAATATTGCTGGCACATCGAAAGGTTCGGGACAGTTGGGAGGCAGGCAATGCGTCTCTTGTATTAATATTGTTTTTCTTTTGTAAATCGTTTTTTATGGAGCAGCACAGAATGCACAATGCAAAATGACAGTGATATATAGTAACCTTCAGAGAATTGTGGGTTTTCAGTGGCGGGGGGGTGGGGGTGGGTGAGAGACAAAAGTAATAGCGACGGGAAGAGAAAGAAAAGAGAGAAGATATGACCAGGGAGTTAACTGGGGAATAGGAAACATAAGAAAAGAATAATGAAAAATTGCTTTTGGAATTCAGTAAAATAAATAAATAAACTAAACCTCAAGACACTCATCACCCAAAGGGAATTATTCCATAGACTAGAAATTGTGGAGAATTGACAAGGGAATAACTAATTTTAGACCAAAATACTCGAGCTGGAAAAATAGCAGAGCTGGAGGGCTACTTTGGAATAAAAATTGCTATATTTTATGAGCTTTCAAGAATTATCAGTTTAGTGAATAAACACCTATAATAAAGAGCTTTGTATCTATTGTCTAAGAAAGAGAATACAGTGGAAGCATCAACTGATGATAAGGGAATAATGTTTTTTTTTTTTATTCTTAATTCTCTTTAACCCCTTAAGGACGGAGCCAAATGTACACGTTGTGAACGAAACAAAATGTAAACAAAACCTGGCATTTGCGCTACATGTCTGTCCAACCGTAATACACCTCTTTCATAGTAAATGCACCCACCCTTATTATATATCATTTTATTCAGGGGAAACAGGGCTTTCATTTAATATCAAATATTTAGATGTGAAACATAATTTAATATGAAAACAATGGGAGAAAATAAGATTTTTTTTATTTTTTTAGTTCTACATGACATTTTAACTGTCAATGTCATAATACTGTTTGCTTTTACTGCAATAAAATACACATATTTTTATTCAGCAAAGTCTCACGTGTAAAACAGTACCCCCTACAGGTTTTATGGCATTTTGGGAAGTTACAGGGTCAAATATAGCACGTTACATTTGAAATTGAAATTCGCCAGATAGGTTACTTTGCCTTTGGGACTTTATAGTAGCCAGGAATGAAATTTACACCCATAACGGCATACCATTTGCAATAGTAGACAACCCAAGGTATTGCAAATGGGGTATGTCCAGTCTTTTTTAGTAGCCATTTGGTCACAAACACTGGCCAAAGCTAGCGTTAGTATTTGTTTGTGTGAAAATGCAAAAACCGCCAATTTTGGCCAGTGTTTGTGACTAAGTGGCTACTAAAAAAGACTGGACATACCCCGTTTGCAATACCTTGGGTTGTCTACTATTGCAAATGGTATGCCATCATAGGGGTAATTTTCATTCTTGGGCTACCATAGGGTCTCAAAGGCACCGTAACCAATCTGGCGAATTTTAATGTGAAAAAAATGAAACACAAGCCTTATATTTGATGCTGTAACTTTTGAAAACACCATAAAACCTGTACATGAGGGGTACTGTTGTACTCGGGAGACTTCGCTGAACACAAATATTTGTGTTTCAAAACAGTAAAAAGTATCACAGCAATAATATCGTCCGTGTAAGTGCTGTTTGTGCATGAAAAATGCAAAAAACGTCACTTTTACTGGCGATATCATCGTTGTAATACATTTTACTGTTTTGAAACACTAATATTTGTGTTCAGCGAAGTCTCCCGAGTAGAACAGTACCCCCCATGTACAGGTTTTATGGAGTCTTGGAAAGTTATAGGGTTAAATCTAGTGCTAGCCAATTAAATTCCCTTTACTTTCGGCATGGGTTGTCATGCAGGTCCCGCTAATTGTAATTAATTAAGATACCTAGTTATGTAAAAATATTACATAAATATATATGTGAATCTATATGTGTATATCTATATAATTTTTTTAAAATATTTTTATTTATATATAGGTATATATATATAGTGATATATACGTATATATTTATGTATGTAGATATATATTATTTCATTCTACATGTATTTTGATATAAATATATATATATATTAATATCACAATACAGTTAGAATGAAATAACACATCTATATATTTTTTAATTAATTTTTTTAAATTATTTTTTAATTAGATTTTTTAACGTATTTACATATTACATTTTTTTATATTATATATAAATATATATATAACAATAATTATATATATATTTAACCAGTATCAGTCTACGTGTAATTTGATATTTATATAATTATATATATATTAATAGTAAAATACACCTAGACGGTGTACATGTATGTATATGTGTATATATATATATATATACTTAGATCATATATATATATAATATATATATATGATCTAAGTATATATATATATATATTTTTTTTTACACTAATACATTTTATTTTCATTTTATTTCCAGCCAGCAGGGGGACCACCTGTAATTACAGGCAGCCCCCCTGCTGGCAATACAGAAGCCGGCTATCCCCGGCCATGTGATTGTGGGGTCCTCGCTAGGACCGGGTAAGTAGGCAAAAACTGGAGGGCGAACAATTACGCCCGGCGGAGTTTAGAGCCGCCTATAATAGGGCGTAATTGTACGCCCTCCGGTCTAAAGGGGTTAATTCTATTGTTCCTGTGCAGAGGCAGTTACAGGCAATTGTCAAGTGCCACCACAGCACACATGGATTGGTCATTATCTTTCACAGTGGCATTACAAAAAGCTGCACATTTTCTTTTATAGGTTGGAATAAGCTAAAAATAACATTGGCACTAATAATGCTATTAAACGTTTGGCATTTAACGTTAAGTCAACATAAAGACACCAGTCGCCGGACAAGTAGCTGTAGCGCAATGTGAGTGTAGTTAATATGGCTGTGGGGGGCAATAGCTGTCGGCTTAGACATAATTAAAAAAGTTTAGCACGGAAATATAATGTTGCGCCGTGTGTAGGTTAGCCATAGAGTGTTTACACTGGTAGAAGTTGTGCCGTGTTGTGTTGTAATTGGTGTTTGCTCCTTGGAGCTTCTTGTAGTGTGGACTCCGCTCTGTGAATGTATAGTGAGCTGGAGGCTCTAGTGGTCCGTCTATGTGGTGCCGACTATAGCAGGTTGTTTAGAGCCCTCGTTAGCTGTGGTTTAAACATCCCGCTATAACCCTGGAAGGGGGATGGGGGGGCCTCAAAGGGGTTACACATGGGTGTCTATAGAGTGCCCTTGGCGGCTAGTACACCTTAATACAAAGCTGCAATAAAACTTCAACGATAATAAAATTTCAACATTGATACGTTCTAACTAGTCCATGAGTTCAGTGGGTGCAGGAAATATTGCTGCCAAAGAACATTGGTCAGGATACCGGGTGGCTTCGGGGCCGCCTCAGGTTTTCGCTGCCGCGTTGGTTGCTGTTTCAGCTCTTCTAGGGACAAAAGGGATCGCCGTTGCGGGGTTCCAAGTGGAACCATATGCCATCGTGGTTCTGGTCTCCGAGAGGGAGATGAGCGATGGGGGGAAGTCCCAGTATCGGTAGCAGTTCGTTTGCCTCTTTTAAATCCCGTATGGTAGAGCTCTCATCCCTGTGGTGCATTAGCAGCATGCGCAAACCTCTCCAATGGTAGGTGATTTTATGTTGGCGTAAGAGGGCTGTAAAAGGTTGGAATGTGCGTCCCTGACAGGTCCGCGTAAAAAGAAAGCTGCATATTTTCAAACGGATATGGTGATTGGTTCCGCGCTGCCTGCATTACCGCCATTTTGTCCCCATGATTTTGAAAACAAACCAGAAGGTCTCGTGGGGCCATAGGTGCTCGTGGTAGGCGGAGCAGGTTTTCTATGGTTACCTGTCTGGCTTGCTTGGGAGGTAAGAGTGTCTGTAGTAGTCTCCACAATGTGTGTGTAGCGGTACTTACCCTTTCCAGGGGCCGGCCGGGGTCCTCTGTTCGAGCCGCGCGAGGTCCTGCTGCTGCACGAGCCGCGCACGGCTCAGCCGACCGCTGTGACTAGTAGCGGTCACGTGTTCCACCTACTCTAAGAGCGCGCCGCGGGTATCGGGCGCGCTCTTAAAGGGACAGTGGGTGCCTAAATTGGAAAAGGCATCCCATTGGTCCCTGTCATGCCACACTCCCCATACACTTACCTTTTGGGGGCGTGGATGTGACAGGGACCAATCAAATTAGATGTTTAGGTATTTATACTCACCTTCTTTCCTTTGTTCCTTGCCCTATCGTGGTTTCTGTATCAGTTCCCTTTAGCGCTTGTTGTGTTCAGTTGTGTTTCTCCGTATTGACCTTGGCTTTGTTTCTGACTACGTTTTCTCTTTATCCTTCTGTTCTGGTTGTCGGCTTGTTGTTTACTGTGTACCAGACCCCGGCTTGTCCTAGTTTACGCTGTCTCTCTGTGCCCTTGATTTCGGATTGTTCCTGACTCTGTCTCCTCTCATATACGTCGAGTCCGGCCATTCTAAGGTCCGGTAGACGTATCTCTCCTCTGTGTTGTCTTTTGTTTAGCTGAATCCTGCGTGTTGGGGTATATTCTCGTTACAGTGTGTGGGAGCTCAGTTTCCGGTATCTCCTCTCCCATGCCTCGGATTTTAACGTTTCGACTGCGACTCTGATACTCCAATGTTGCTATGTGCTGCTCGTAGGTACAATGCTCTAATTTGATCTCCTGGACCGTTTGTTGCAGGTGTTGCGTTTGTTGTTTGGTGCACTGGGAATCTGCCTCCCGTGTGCCCAGGCAGCCCGTCAGGCCCAGTAGGTCCTGGCACAGTTCAGCCATGTCGGATTGTATTGTTAGGTGGAGCTCCACTAGGAGGTCTTGTGGGGTGGTATTTCCACGTGTGGGTGCTCCATCTCTGCCTCTGTGGTGAAGTCTTCGGAGATATCCGAGACGTAGTCGTTGTAGGCGGCCATGTTTGTGCCTTGGGCGCTGAGCGATTGCTTCCACATGTCACCGATACAGTGGTTTAGCCGCGGATTGTCAGGCTTAGACTTTTTATTTTTGCGGCCCATATCTTCAGTGGTTGCCCGCGGGTCGGTTGGTGCCGGTTTCGTTGGGCTGGGTTTGTGCTATCTGGTCCAAGTTGCTCTTTTGCTGGAGAGCTCGCTTGGCATGCGGCCATTCAGGTCGGTTGCTTGGCTCCGCCCCTCATGGAATAATGTTTAATTACAAAAATAATACAGCTCAAAAACACAGGCAAACCAACCCACAGGCTTAGCATCAGAAGCTTTCCAGAGCCTAAAAAAATGATTATAGACAAAGTACAGTGGAAAAAATATTAGGTGTAAAACAATGGGAAAAAAAAATAACATGGTGGTTGTGGGGGCAGATGCACTAGGGATAAGCCTGTCAAAGGAGAACATACTCATGGGAATATTTAACTGAGTCGAAAGCAATGTAAAATGCATTATAATGAGCAGTGAAAGTGATAGTTAAGCCCAGGCCACGATATGGTGCAGCAATCTGAATTGTCTTAATCAGTGAAAACTTTGCAGCTCTCCAGGGATGGAGAGGAGTTATGGCTGGATTTGTCAGTATAGTGAGCAGGCAGATGCCTGTCTGACAGGGGCACCGACCTCAATATTACTAATCTAGAGTGGTAATTATATTATTTTTGGATAAGGAGAAGATATAGTTCCTGGCTTTCTTTTTTCCCTACTAAGTGTCGAAACAACAGACACAAAACTGGGATATTTACTGGGAAAAGATGGGTAAAGGGAGGTGCCACCTAACAATTTTGTGGATACGGACCATGTGAGATGTAAATCAACTACTAAAAGGAGCCATGGCAAAGATCTCTGCACAAAATCTACTCTGACACAAATGAACAGAATTATTGCCAAGGACTCTACATCAGGCAAAGTGAGAAAACAAGTATATCTGACAGTGTGGCCTCTATAGCCACAGTCACTGGTGACATCATTATTTACATGAAGAACAGGATTGAAATATTTAGATATAATGTTCCTCACAATGTCAAAATCAGTTCCTTAATTGACCCATGGCTCTAAATGAACAATGATTTCGCAAGGCTGATGCGGTTGCTGCTGCCTTTTGCATACAGAACATGTAATGAAATATGCATGAATCCAAATATATTGAAATCAATGGCATGGAGTTTTAGGTTATGGTTTGAAAGGTTAACAGGGGTGCTCAAAAGGTAGATCCCCAGATGTTGTGGAACTACAACTCCCATGATGCTCTGCATGCCTTCAGAATAACAAAGCATCATGGAAGCTATAGTTTTGAAACATCTGGAGATCTACCTGCTGGGCACCTGTGGTTTAAGGTTTGAAATGAAAGCACAGTGACAATATCTGTGTCCTAATGGCAGCAATGTCATAGGTGCTGCTAGTATGCACCGCCACTTGTATCCTGCATTGTAGAGAGTTAAATAGCCGAATGCTCTGCATAAGAATTGCCCCAAGATATTAGTTCTGTGCTCTCTGTATAAAGGGCACACTGTCACCTCACTTTAATTTGAAATGGGGACCTGCGGGGAGAAACATTATGCAGATTATGCATTTTGTTTATTTGTTTTTCTTTATTAAAGACACACTCCAAACACCATTCACATTAATGCTTCTGGCGCTGGTTCTTGTAATAGGCGCTCCCTGCTCTTGTCTCTCTTGATTCTATCCAATAAAACTGCAGCAATTTGTTGAAGTCGCTGCGGGCGAGTGCTCACGTCCCCATTATACCATCTTTGCACAATTATAACTTTCTCCTAGCTGTTAGATGTATTTATTGGTGTTAAAGGATTACTCCAACCACGACGACCACTTAAAGTGATTTGAAGTGGTCATGGTGGTAAGAGTATGTATGTGCAGTGATTCAGCTTAATGATAGTGACTGCACATAATGATATTGACAATTGTGTGCTGGGGACTAGATACACAGCTGGCACATGTGACTTTGGCATCCTAGAACATAACACAAATGTCAATTCTCTGCATAAAATACATCTGTCGTCAGTGCACACGGCACGCTGGTAATGGACGTATTAAATGTAAGGGGAAGTGGTTTTTATCCCCTCCCTCTTTCCAAAATAAAACTGCTAGTTAAAAAAAATAAAAAAATTCAGATAGGGCATATTACACAGAAAAGGTACCTGCCTTCCAAATGGTTGGAACAACCCTTGAAGTTGTGCACACACAATCCATGAAAACACATGAAATAAATAAACTACTATCATACAGCAGTTTATTTCTTGCATTACTTTAATTGTATTATGAACATAATGCACATAGGCGTGCGCAGTGGGTGTGCCAGATATGTCTATGCACACCCTAATACGGGGACAAACAAATATATCTGCCCCGTCTAGGTCTGTCTTAGCACATTAGTGTGAGTTGGGACTAGATTATTATGTTTTTAATGAAAATCGCTGTATACACCTAGCTGTCATTAGAACGAAAATGTGTATTTTGAAGTTCATTTGCTAAATTTGTATTTGTACACAAATTATAGATAATATTCTGTGAGTGTACACCTTAACGAAGGTTCGGAGCTTGCTTATGACTTTGCATGAAAAGATAGGGGTTCATGCCTCCTTCACATAGTTTATCTCTAAGTGAGTATCGTGATTGGCCTAATTGCTTTCTAGAAGAGCTAATTGAAGAAAGTATTGACGCGGACCCGCTCATAGATGCCATCTCCCACCTATACTCTCTACTCCTGCGCAATAAGAACCTCCCACCACCTTCTTATATGGAAAAATGGGAAACGATGACGGGTGACATATTCACAGAACAACAATGGATCAAAATATGCGACATTATGCACCACTGTGCACTGGCAAGTAAAACCCAAGAGACGGCATACAAAGTTTTGACCCTATGGTATAGAACTCCACAAATCCTGCAGAAAATGATCCCAGACCTAAGCGACCTGGCGATGCCACACCGGGGCAGGCACATTCCTGCACATATGGTGGGAATGCCCAAAAGTGGCTCCCTACTGGCAAATAATCAGTAGGGTGCTACAAAAGTTCTCTGACAACCCACCCCCCTTCAAATCTACCGCATACTTCCACCACCACATTACGACCACGACAGCCAAATATAAGAAATCCCTGACTATACGGATAATGAACACAGCAAAACATATTTTGGAAGACAGACACACCCCCTCCGTTAACGACCAGGTTTGATAGAATGGAAGAACTGTGAGGACTTGAAGACTTGATGTTCACAGCACAGGAATGTGGGCACACACAAGAACCAACCAGGCAGCAAGACCAAGAGGTGGGCGGGTAGCCTAAATGTCAGGGGGCATGCTTATGGTTGGGAGGCTGGACATAGGAGCCCCATCACTAACTCAAGCCACATCGATTCCCGCTAACAGTACGCTAATACAAGATACAATAGGATATACCATGACACTACCCATAATACCTAAACATATGTTATTATGTTTTGATTCGACATATATGCTGGTTTGTAACCTTCAGGACATTTATGATGTACAGTATATATTGTTCTCCATGAACTGCTTGACTTGCCTCCTGAAGCAATGCGTGGCTAGCTGATTGAAGTATATTTGCATGCCATGGACCTGCGAATATTACAAAAACGTAACGATAAGTTCAATGAAAAATATTAATAAAAATGTAATTTAAAAAAAAAAAGTTTTAAGATTTTTTTCTGGTCCACTCCTTCTAGATTTGCAAGTGCTAGTGTCTGTGTGAAGATAAAACGCTCCATGGAAAACAGTTTAGCAGCTAAAGTATTTTATTACCTCCTTATCGACAAACAGCACCCTTGTAGGTCAATGTCCCGGGGTAGTACCTCATTCCCCTAATGGTAGCGTCATCCCTGGACCCTCTCCCAGGAAATGCATCTAACTGGTATTTGCTGTAGCTTTAGAATAATAAAAGGTAAACTATTTGTCTTTTGTTATTTTTGAGGTTTTTTTTTTTTGCATCTTTTTAATGCATTATCTAAGAAGATGCATAATAAAAATTCTTAATTTCTTTAAACTACACTATCCCTTTAATAGCTGTTAGTTGGCACAGGCACGCCTCCAGACACTTCCAATAAAACGTGCTCCTTTCTGCCGCTCAAAATGTTATGAAATATCCACTTGTATAAAATTCAATGTAGGACTCCTGGATTCAGCTGTGTCGGTGAAGTAGCCTGCAGTTTTGTGGCATGTTATATAATATTCAACGTGCCTCAGTAGAGAGGAAGATTAATTTGGCTCCCAATGAATATCAGTCCCTAGGGCTATGGTTTGTTAATATAGATGTTAACAAGGAATTTGTCCTGACAGAGATTGCGGGAATTTAACATTTTCTGATGAGACTTCTACTTTAAAGAGGAAGTGTCACCTTTCGTGTTGCACACAGTAATTTTTTCCTTACCTGGATAAACTTTATTGAAGCATTTACTGGCACACGGAGTGCAGTGGGGATAGATATAAGCTGCACTTTCAAAGCAACAATCTTAAATTTAAGAATAAATAGATTTATTTTTAATATTAGAGTTTTCTCTATTAGAGTGTTATTTAAGATTCAGACACCCCCCTTAAAAAAAAAAAAGTTTCAAAAAAGCCATAATAGTTTATTGTAACCTAGCATTAAGACTAATTGCTTGTAGCCCAATCAATCTACCACATCTTCAACAAAGATTACCTGTAGTACAACCAGATGCTTCTCATAGAAAAGTATTAAACACCTATGGCTATATAAACAAATTGCAGTGCTTCACCAGTCACATATTGTCATCATGCTGTACAAGATGCTGTGGGTTTTATACATAGAATGCCTCTTTAAGTACTTTAGCTAGCATTTGGCAGGTTCATGTTGGCTTGTGTACCTTCATTAAAGGGAAATTGTTATGGTGCCAGGATGCCCCCTGTCGCACTCTGACCTTCCGGGTTTAAACCGTTCTCAAATTATTATTATTATTAATTATAAAGCACCAAAAAATTAAGAAGCTATAAATGGGTGGAATAACATTGTTACCTTCAGCTCCAATCGCTACTCCTCCCAAAACAACATACGGTTTCTAAAATTTCAGTTTCAGGAAACGAGAAGTGCCACTAGAGAAGGGTGCTGCTGATTGGCTGACGCTCTCAGTCAGTCAGTGATTCCCCTTTCACAAAACTGGCTTGGAAAAAAAATGTACCTTTGCCAAGCCACTTTTGTGTATAGGGAGTCACTGGGGTATCCTGGCACCATAAAAAAAAAAAAAATTTAGATTATTTTGTTATGATGTCTTAAGCATCCTAAACTGTCCCTTTAACTGCTGTCCTTCCTGTGAGTTTTTGAAGGTCACTAAAAGGGCTACAATAGTTTTGTCACTGTGAATGTTAGCTATCAGGGAAAAGAAGATTTGCAGGTGGTAAGAGATCTTCCCATACAGTTTATGGCTGTTATTGTTAGACTTGTTTTAGGAAAGCAATTTGACTTTTTCATTGTTTTCCAGATGGGTTGTGAGATTTAAAGGACCACTATAGTGCCATGAAAACATACTCGTTTTCAGGGCACTATAGTGCCCTGAGGGTGCCCCCACCCTCAGGAACACCCTCCCGCCAGGCTCTGGGGAGAGGAAGGGGTTAAACTTACCTCTTTCTCCAGCGCCAGGCGGGGGACTCTCCTCCTCCTCTCTGGCTGAATGCGCATGCGCGGCAGGAGCTGCGCATGCATTCAGCCAGTCTCATAGGAAAGCATTCATAATGCTTCCCTATGGACGCTTGCATCTTCTCACTGGGATTTTCACAGTGAGAAGCGCGGAAGCCCTCTAACGGCTGTCAATGAGACAGCCACTAGAGGCTGGATTAACCTATTTATAAACATAGCAATTTCTCTGAAACTGCTATGTTTATAAAAAAAGGGTTAACCCTAGCTGGACCAGGCACCCAGACCACTTCATTAAGCTGAAGTGCTCTGGGTGCCTATAGTGGTCCTATAAGAAAGATTAAACCTCTTTGCCTTTCTTTTTTTTCTTTTCAGAATACTAAAACCGTCTTGGCAAGTTATTGTGTAATTTGGTATTAACTTGGACTTACTGTATGTACAGTACATACCACCACTGAGTTATAGACAAAACTTGCTCTTTCCAAGTAAAAGGAAATAATCCACCAGTCTGAATCACCGACTCTGTTTTCAAAGAAACCATTTCATTGACTAGACTAGAAAAACAAGCACAACTAGTAGAAAAGTAGTAAGCGGTTTTGCTTAAAAACTGTTAAGTAATGTAATATTGGGCATCCCTGACATCCCTCAGACACCGCACTGATACCGGAGCCGGAAGATGACATCAGTCCCTAGGGCTATGGTTTGTTAATATAGATGTTAACAAGGAATTTGTCCTGACAGAGATTGCGGGAATTTAACATTTTCTGATGAGACTTCTACTTTAAAGAGGAAGTGTCACCTTTCGTGTTGCACACAGTAATTTTTTCCTTACCTGGATAAACTTTATTGAAGCATTTACTGGCACACGGAGTGCAGTGGGGATAGATATAGGTGTTGAGGGCCCTGCTTATATGAAGGTGACATAGAAGGTGTTGAGGGCCCTGCTTATATGAGCTGACATTCTAGAGGGAGTAGGGTAAAGTGGCAGAATACGCAAGGGAAGGATTTATTTCATGTACGGGAAAAAGGAGTTTACTAGAATAGTTTATAGTGAATGGTTAGTTTAGAGCCGGAAGATGACATCATCTTCCGGCTCCGGCATCAGTACGCGGCGAGGGAGCTGAAGAGGAAGCACTCAGGGGTGCTCCCTCGCGCGCCCGCCAGCCTACCCGCCGGGTGACACCACTGGACCCCAGGGAATCCCCTCAGCACTCCCTAAGGTAAGGAGGCTGGGGGATTACATTTAAAAAAAAAAAAAAAAAAAATGTGTGTGTTACAGTGTGTTTGTGTGTTAGTGTTCTGAAACTGCTATGTTTTCAGCTACAGGGTTAACCCTAGAGGGACCTGGCACCTAGACCACTTCATTGAGCTGATGTGATCTGGGTGTCTGTAGTGGTCTTTTAAGTGTATGTGTATCTGCATGCACTGGCGTACATACCGCGGTCGCAGCCCTGCAACCCCTGCGACCAGGTGCCCGCCGCTATGTGTTGCAGCCACGGCCCGCAGGGGAGGGGCACGGATTAGTTTTCAAACCGGGGCCCCATGGGTTGTGTGTACGCCACTGGATACAGGCCCTGATATATGGAGTCTCCCACAGTCTTGTGAGATCCTCCATAGACCTCAGTGTTGTATTCTGCAGTTATGGTAAGGAGTTTAAAGAAGTTCAGGATTGGGAAAGAGTTCTCAGCCACTTCCTGGTTCACAGAAATGTGTATTTATGTATGATATGCATAATGCAATACAAAGAATAGGTGTCAGCTCTAGGCTGGAGTCCCCCTAAACTTCCCCCCCAACCCCCCCCCTCAAAAAAAAAAACATTCTCTTCATAAGCCCTTCTTGCATAACAATATTATGCCTTTCTTTTTCAACTAATCTTAAACGTTAAGTATTACTGGCCTACATTGATAATTTTTGATATTTAAGAAGTGTCGCTGACAGTTTGATACATAATTTTGCTTTAGCATTAATCCACTCAGCTAATATTTACTGTGTGGGTCATTATGTTTCTTATCGGTAATTATTGCACTTTACATACTGTTTTATCCTTCAGCAGGATATATTACTCTGCATGCTCTTATACGCTCTACTGTTAGTATATTATGGAGCGCAGAAGCACTTGTAAGTTATTAAATCACTCTATTATATTACCACACGTTATAATTTGCTCAGTTGGCAGGACTGCTCTGCATGTCGCTTACAATAATAAAGTGCTGCAGAAAGTGCGTTTTTACCACACTGCAATATATCCTATGAGACGGACGTGGGTGAGACTTGGAGGAGTAGGGAGGATTGCTGGGGTTGGATTGGATAACAAATTATACCTCAACTTATTTTTATTATTACTTATAAAGCGAAAACAAATTCCGCAGCACTGTATATTGCATGAACAAACAGACAAGTATTTGCAAGAAGACAAGCTGGACGTACAGGAATAGAAGGTGTTGAGGGCCCTGCTTATATGAGCTGACATTCTAGAGGGAGTAGGGTAAAGTGGCAGAATACGCAAGGGAAGGATTTATTTCATGTACGGGAAAAAGGAGTTTACTAGAATAGTTTATAGTGAATGGTTAGTTTATTAGATGACACAGTTGCAGAAGAAGAAGCAAGGTGGGTTACTAAGGTGCGTGGAGGGAAAGCTATTAACAGTTTATATATGTTATGTTTTCCTAAAGAAGTGAAATTTTAATGATCTTTTGAAGGAACTGAGACTAGGTGAGAGCAGGGAAGGGAGTTCCACATGAAGAGTGCAGTCCTAGAGAAGTCTTGAAGGTGGGCGTCAAAGGTATGAGTACGAAAAGAGAATAGCTGCAGATTTTCTGAGGAGCGACGGGGTATACTTGTGTATCAGTAAGGATAGGTAGGAGCAGCGTTATGTAGAGATTTGTAATCACACACCAGAATTTTAAATTGAGCCCTAAATCCTATGGGAAGCCAGTGTAAGGAATGACAGGGGGGGAAGGCATGAAAGGCGCAAGTAGACAGAAAGAGGATTCTCGCTGCTGCAAATATATAGAATGTTACACTGCCAGCTGGAAATACGTAAGGTCACTGAGAAGCGGATTGTAGTAGTCAAGACAAGAGAGAATAGCAGCATGGACCAGCATCTTGGCAGCATCCAGCGTTACATAGGGGCAGATGTGAGTTATGTTTTTAAGATGGAAGTGGCAGAATTTGGCAAGTGATTGGACTTGAGGAGCAAAGGAGAGGTTGGAGTCAAAGTGAACACCTAGGCAGCGAGCCTGCGAGGTAGAGCTAAAGGTAGCGCCACTAACTTGGTGGGAGACAGATACAGGAGTAGTAAAACTTGAGGGTGGATAGATAAGAAGCTGTTTTGGAGTTGTTAAGTTTTAGAAAGTGAGCAGGTTGGTAATAACAGAGACGCAGTCAGAGACATGAGTGAAGAGGGGCAAGGAGAGATCAGGGTAGGACAGATACATTTGTGTGTCATCCACATAGAAGTGATATTGGAAGGCAAAAGAGCTGATGAGTTTCTCAAGAGAGGCAGTTTAGATTGAGAACAGTAGGGGACCCAGGACAAAACCTTGGTGAACACTAACAGGAAGGGGCATGCGGAGAAAAGGCAAAACCAGAAAAATAAACTCTAAAAGAGTGCTGGGAGAGGTAGGAGGAGCACCAGGAGAGAGTAGAGTCTCGTACAACAAGATTATGGAGAATGAGAAGAAGTTGTAGATGGTCAACTTATGTTTGGTTTATATAAAAAGAGAACATTTATAGAAGGCAAATATGCTAAAGTCATAGAACAGGTACAGGCAACCTTTGGCACTCCAGATGTTTTGGACTACATCCCATATAATGCTCTTACACCCGTAATGCTGACAAAGCATCATGGGAGGTGTAGTCCAAAACTTTTGGAGTGCCGAAGGTTGCCTATGCCTGTCATAGAACATGTTAATTTTTGCTTTTACAGTCTCATTAAGGAGTCAATTTATGTGTCCACATTTGTGTATTTTCTGGTGACTTAACATAATTAACTTCCAGCTGTATTCGGTTTGGCTAAAGTAGCAAAATCAGAACATGGCTTTGTTTTCTGATTGGTCAGTTATAAGGGCAAGATAAGCATATAGAAAACCAGAGATAAGTCAAAAACTGGCTTTATATGCCAGGCAGAAATTGCTACAAATACTGCAAACACATTATCCCCAAAATGCCACGTCAGATGAAATGACCAGACCATTATCCCAGGAGTGTGGGGTAGGGGCAATTAAAGACTTTCTGTTATACCCTTTGTAAACCACTAGCTATTCTATAGGCAAGGGAGTCTATTTGGTGGTTAGCGGTAAATCTTTACAAAATGGAAAGCTGTAGGGTTAAGCTGAACTTCCAGCTGAATTCTAGGCTAAATGGTAATCAGAAGAACTATGCAGCAATTTGGTGAAGGTCAGATTTGCTAAATTGTATCTGCTACATTCTATTCAAAACAAGCTAAGCACAGAATGTATCTAACCCTAGAATAAGGCTAAATTGCACTGAGGAGCTTTAATTCTTAATAAATAGATTATATTTAAAGTCAGATGTGGTCTGCTGCTTTCATAGATTCAGCCGTACTGTTTTAAATTTTAAAAAAGCCTTAAAACTCACAGAAACATATGAAGTCTTTCTGCATTTGCTCTCTACCTTTTCTGAGATCATGAGTTATGTCCAATTCAAAGCTTCTCATAGAGGAGCATTAGGAACATAAGACGCACTTACAGCAATCACTGTGCTCCACCAATGCCATGCATCTCACGTGGACGCTTTGAATCCAATGAACTTAGCAGACTTCAGCATTGTAAAGCTATGCATAAAGATGCTAAGCATGAAAAATGTCAAAAATTGAAAATTCATTATGGAATTGCCACTAGTGATTATCTGACATTCACTACAGCCATGGTTTAGGCAAAATGTAAGTATTACTGTTTGTCTGAAAGGTTTTACATTGTCAGATAAAAAGGACAGCATCTTTGGGCTAAAAAATCTTCATTAAGATGGAGTGGATTTATTGTTTAGCATGTTCCTTATAGAAAGGTTGCTACTAAATCTAGATGCTGAACACTGTGCTTCAATCCATATGTACAGTGTCAGGAGGCTGTAAGTGCAATTATTCTAGTTATTGTCAAATTCTTTTCAAGTGATCTGACAAACCTGGATGATTCTCTGGAATCTAATGCCGAATGCAAAGCTTGAAACACCATGAGGAAATTACTACCTCATTTTCTATTCATGTGGTTGCATAAAAAAAAGTCAACGGGGCAGTCTAAGCACAGTAATCATTACAACCTGTCTAGTGGTTATGGTGCCAGGAGTCTCCTCTGGAGAGTCACTTGAGGGAGCCCAGAGCACCGGCTGTCTGGCTACTCTTCACAGATTTAGCTAAAGTTCCACTTCTAAAATAGAAATATCGATTTTATTCTTAAAAGGACATTCCAGGCACCCAGACCACTTCTGCCCATTGGAGTGGCCTGGGTGCCAACTCCCATTACCCTTTAAGTGTAATTATTGCAGTTTTTACAAACTGCAATAATTACCTTGCAGGATTAAAGGACCACTATAGTTTGTTATAGTTGTTTTTCCTGGCACTATAGGGTCATTAGGTACCCCCCCTAGTGGCCCCTCTCCTGCTGGGCTGAAGGGGTTAAAACCCCTTCAGCCTCTGCCGACGTCAGCTCTGAATGCGCATGCACGACAAGAGCCGCGGGCGCATTCAACCGCCCTTAGGAAAGCATTACTTCAGAAACATGGGATGGGGGTTTGTTTTCCTGGCACTGGAGAGTCCCTTTAAAACTGCATTTATTAGGTGACAGGATCAGGTGACAATATCAGGGTGAGTAGCATCTGTCAGACCTCAGATCAGTAATTGTTCCTAAAATGTTTGACTATTTACTTTGGGATTTGAAGGGGGTGGCAGGGAGGAGGTGAGATGCCAAGGCACTACTGCAGTGAACTGCTGTTGTTATGGTGCTTGGAATCATTTAAGCAAAATATATGAAGAGGTATGGAACGCAGGGGATTGGGTGATCTAGGTGTCATTGGAAAGCATTGTATTGGCTGAGATAGTAAATTCTGATGATCTCAGCATAGTAGGTCGGGCGGGGGAGGGACCAAACACCGGCCTAGTAAATCGGCATCTCCTCATAGAGATGCATTAATTCAATGCAGCTCTATGGGGAGTGTTCAGCGTCTCCATGAACAGCAGCACTGACCCAGGTAGCACCTCTAGTGGCCATCTGAGGAGTGGCCACTGGGCAGTAATGTAAACAATGCATTTTCACTGAACACCTTGTCAGTAACTGTAAGCTTGACAATTATTATTTATTTTAATATTCCCTTTGAATATTATTGTAAAAATATGCTAGTGCTATATGAATAATGATGTAACAATAAATCTGCTAATCCATCATAGCCTGTTTTCATAAAGAATAAGCCAGCTCTTACATGCGACATAGAAGTGATTATTACTGGGTGGAAAAGTTATTTCATTCACAGCCTTTGCAAGTAATGTTTCCTAGTTACAATGCTGTATGCCCACACTTCCTGCTATTTCATCCCTCGGTGGGTTACTGTACTGGGCTAGAATTACATCACTTGCATTGCATTTGCCGGCAATGTGGTTTATGCTCAGCTAGTCCTAGAGGTAGCTTGACTTGTGTCCCCCTAAGTGCTTGGTTTCTAGGTCAACAAGTACTGAGCCCCTGCACGCTGTCACTATACATCGCTCTGTGGGTGCACAATGATCAGATCCTGGAGGGAAAGCAATGCTCAGGAAATTGCTTTAACTTCCACAGCAGAAATAAATACAGCCCTTAACGGGCAGCTCCATCCTTCTGGAAATCTATCTCTTCCGAAAGGTTTCTCTACATTTGTAGCTTGATTTTCCATTCATTCTCTCTTTTTAGATCCTTCACTTGAGCTCAGTTTTGCCCTTTCCTAATCTTCTCCTATCCTTTCATATTCATCTAAATATTTTTCTGCCTCCAGACCACATCTGTTCACTTAGTGACCCCTCTTAATCTGATAAAACAAATGACATGATGATATAATTACAATAATAATAGTAATAAGTAATATTAAAAAAATAATAATATTAAAAATATATATATTAAAAAACACTATAGGGTCAGGAACACAAAACACATATTCCTGACCATATAGTGTTAAAATAATTTCAGTGACTTGTCCCCTCTTAGCCCAATTATAAAATAATTATAAAATAATAAAACTTACCTTCCAGCGCCAGTGCTAGTCCCGCCTCGATCTACCTCCCAGCTGACATCGGATATTATGATTTTTAGCCAATCCGATGCTTTCCCAGGGGGAAATGTGAATTTCAAATTTAAGGCCAGAATAGTTGGATGGAAAGCACAGCTGGCAGATTTTATCCAGTTCAGCTATTTTGACCTTAAATTTGAAATCCACTTTGAAGTTTCACTTTAATGAATAATCGTGAAAGTGTTGGGAACTTTAAATCTGTTCTGGGAGGCAAGTCTGAGCTATCCAATCAGGAGTATGTAGGAAAGTTGTGTCTAACAGCAATTATAACAGCCACTGAAAACGTGATTAGTAGTATTAAATTGGTTAGAAAACTGCAAACATATCTGTCATGACAGGTTTACTTTAAAGAGTACTTTCTGTGCCATTGGCAAAATGTATCTCTTTCTCACCCAAACATCCTCAGTTTGTATGCATGCCCTTATCTCAGCCCATTCTGATTACTGCAGCAATTTATATACCACCTTCCCTGCAATCTACCAAAACTCTGTCTCTAGCCCTATCTAACTCTGCTTGAATGCAAAGCACAGCAAAGCAATATCCCCAACTCTATTGGTTTCCTATCAAGCACTGAATTACATACAGTGTCCTTCTCTGTTCTAATCTTTAAAACCTTTCAATCATCATTCCGCATTTTACATGAATTCTAAACACCGGGTTATTACAGCACATAGACAGACATAAAACTGAGCATTTGCCTTCCACATCCCTCCTACTTTAATCAATTTACAGATTGGGTCCTTTAAAGGTGAACCATCACTTGTGGCAATTATACTAGTGAATAAAACAATGAAAACCACAGATAGCCTTTTTAATAAAAATGTTTTGACATAAGATGCTCCATTTCCTTTTGAATTTATATTAAAGATTTCACAAGGTGTCACAATCCAGTTCAAACCTGGCACAGCTAAGGCACATATTGCATTGGAAGAGAAGAAACTGGAAAATTCAACGTTATTCACTAAGGTGAGAACTTCAAGGGAATTCAAAGTGAATGTCAAATTTAAAGTGGCTGTGTCACCTCAAGCTTACCTTTCTCCTATTATTTCCTTTTCTTCCTCTTTCACAATCTGTTATTCTTTTCTGATCTATTTCTCTTTAAAACATAAGACACGGTAGGGACTACTCTGTCTTATGTATTTTCCCAAACTTGGCAATCTTATATGGTATAAATTGATGCAGCATTATACAGTGGTATAAATATCCTGCGAGCTATTAGCTCAACACTTTCAAAGAATAGATACAAATGAGTTAATTATTGCTACAAACAATATTGGTTGTTATTGATATATAATGTCTATCTCAGTATGAGAATACTATAAGGAACAAGACAAGGATTGAATCTGTTTACAGATTCTAAATTGATCTAATTGCTACTTAACCGACACTTCTAAAGTGGGAATAAGAGCTAAATGGTGAAATAGTCAGCTGTACTATCCATCAGATTAGACATATGCATCTATTCAACTCCATTGCTCATGTCTATCTAGATGTTAGCTGATTACTTGTAGGTAGTAAGTCAATCGACTAAACTATCTAAAGGTTGCTGCATAAGCACCTATTCAGCCAGTGTATTGCTCAATTGATCTCGTCTATATAGACACTTATAGATAATCTGTCACAGTGAGAATTATCAACTCACAGATATAAACAGCCTTGTAGCATTAATTCTATCCATATCACTAAAAGATGCTGGCAAACCAATACACTTGAATACACTCTCCCTATAACACCTTCATGGGTGCCGATTAAATAAAATGTCCCTGGAATATCCCTCGATCCCTCAGGTTGTAGGAACACATCCACCAATCTCCAAATAAACCCCCCTCCTCCTCGTAAAGAGAAAAAAAAAAAATAACGAAGTGGAAAAATAAATCAGTGCATAGTGAAGTGATTAAAATAAAGAAATACCGACGCGTGTTTCGGTGCTCAGAGAGGCACCTTCGTCAGGGGAGAAAACTTCCATAATGAAAGTTTTCAGTATATATAGGTGTATAATGGTGATTAATACCACCTTTGACCAGCTGCAGCTTCTCAGGTAGCGATGTTACAATCCACCTTGTGGACGGTTACTTGCTTTCAAGTTTCACTCTCAGCCTCATCATTAAAAGTGATGCTGACAATTAACCCTACAGAAAGGTAAGAATTGCTCAGTATATCATACAAAAAAAGGGGGTGGAAAATATGCATGATAAATAATTTATCTTTCAGTCCAATTGATGGTCCAAGCCTAATACGATTGTCAAAAAGGTTAAAGTATTCCATGTTGGTAACCTTAGAATAGGTTTCCAGTGGTCTCAATTTTATAGTCAGCCCTTGTGTGTACATTTTGGAGGTGAGTATGGGGTATGTATATTTAGTATTGGTGCTACTATAGGTCTGCCAGCTAATCATTTTCTCTAAAAATAAATAAAAAATGGGGGGACATATGTTGAAAACTTCATATATTTATATTTAACCCTTATATGTATTAATCAAAGATCGTAAAGGCGGAATAAGTAAATCCCTCATCCAAACCCTTGGGGGAGAGTGTTCCCAGACGATATATCCTGAAACACTCTCTCCTAAGGAGGCACCTGTCAAAATTGCCTTTTCTCTGGTCGGTTGTTACTAGATCTATGCCTTGACACTGAAGTACATTTGGGATACCCTGATGGGCACATTTGACATGTCTTGATATTGGGGTTTCTATATTCCTAAGTGTTTTTACCGAATTGATATGTTCTAAAATGCGCCTCCTAAAATGACGAAAAGTTTTCCCAACGTACATTAGACCACATTGACACACGTTAAGAGGTAGATAAGGCCCTTAAAGCTACAGCTGAAAAAAGACTAGGTCATAAACTTTTCACTGTGATTACTGGTTTCAAATTGTTTTGAGTCCTTGAGAATGAAATTGCAGGCTTTACAGCGCCCGCATTTGTAAGTTCCCTTCAGTTTGTTTGAGCGCCAATGAGGTGGGGCAGCCTCTCTTTGGAAGTGACTATGCACTAAGAGATCTTTTATGTTTTTATCTCTCCTTGCAGTAATGGAGGCAAAGGGGAAACTTACACTCTTGAGGTGTACATCCTGTTACAGGATAGGCCAAAATCTATCCATGATGGTCTTTACTCTGTCCCAACCCGCATCATAGGTTGCTATACACCTTAGTTGTGGTAATTCTCCATTTTTCTTCTCCTAGAAGACCGTACCTGTCTGTTAATAGGGCCCTCAGATACCCTCAGAGGGTATCCTCTTTGTCTGAACATTAGTCTAAGTTATCTTGCTCTTATCTTAAAGTACTCTATATTTGAACAGTTACGCATAAATACTGGCCTGTAGGAATACCCCGTTTTTTGTGGAGTGGGGTGATAACTATGCCAATTTAGAAGACTGTTCGAGGCCATGCTTTTGCTATAGAAATCTGTCTTGTTGGTGCATGTGGTTTCAGGGGTTAATGTTCCGTCCAAGAAATTTAGGTAGAGGCTTCCCACCTCTGCTGTGAATTTCAAATTAAGTTGGTTGTAATAATTTAACAAACGTGAAGAATTCATCACCAGTTCCAGTAAGTTTCAGAAAAATGGCTAAGATGGCCAGAGAAGACCACTTTTTCTTCCCACCAACCCAGAATTTGCCATCAAATATGAAATAATTATGCATAAGTACAAATTTTAGTAGCTCTATGACAAAACGATTGTGTTTGTCTAGATGATCCAATCTCTCTATGAAAGAAAGTACTTGACGTGTTTTATTCTAAGATTGTGGGGGATAGAGCTATACAGGGCCTCTATGTCAAGACTGCATAGTAGAGACACATGAGGTATCTTTTTAGAGGACAATACTGATAAGGTCTGCTTGGGCTCTCTTAGATATGATGGCAACCTGACCACCAAAGGTCTTAGCATGCGATCAATATACATGCTTACGTCTTGGGTCAGGTTGCCATTCCCAGACACTATTGGTCTTCAAGACAGGATAGGTTGCTTTTTATGTATCTTGGGCAGACTGTAGAAAGTGGCACTGCGTGGATGTTGATTCAACATATAATCATATTCTCCTTTTGAGATTAATTTGTCATCAAGGCCATTCTGTAAAATAACTTTCAATCTGCCCAATAAAAATATTGTTGGATCGGACTCAAGGATTTTGTTGGTGGTAGTGTCAGATAGAATTCTATTAGTCATCTGTAGATATTGGTCAGTACTGAGAATCACAATATTGCCACCTTTATCAGATGGCTTTATGGTGATATATTTTTTATCTTGTAGCTCTTTTATAGCTTTAGTTTCTAGTTGTGATAGATTTTAGAGATTGAATATATCTCCCTGCAGACCAGTTGTAAGAAAGACTCTATATATTTGAAATCTTTTAAGTGCGGACAATATTCGCTTTTCCTTTTTCAGATCAGTAAAAGGACCCTCGTCTTCTCTTAGTCCTTCACTTTCTTCTAAAAGATTTGCAAGGATTATGGTTAGTTGATAATCCTTCCTGTCTAGGCCCAACATACTAGCTTTTTTCTCTTCATCCATTGTGTGCATTCATTAGTAGTAGGGTTCATCAACCACTCATACTGACCACCCCCATTTGGATATTCTCCATATAAGGGACTTTTTAAAATTTATTTAAACTAACCCTAGCAGGTAATTATGGCAGTTTATAAAAATTGCAATATTTAGATGCTCAGGGTTAAGGGTGATGGGAGTTTGTGGTTTGAAGTGACAGACACTTTAAGGTACAAATAGCTAGAATTCACTTTGAATTTCATGTAATTCTCAATTTGGTGAATAACCTTGACTGTTACTGTTTCTCTTGCTCTCTATGTGATGATTGAGAGGTTTAAAGGGCAGAGCATTTAACAAGGATAGGCCCTCTTACTAATAATCGAGAAGGTGTAAGGTTCACTTTTATAAAAATGAGAAAGAGGACACACTTCACACATAAAGCATTTTCACAAGCTTAATTACTACATGTATTTAGAGTGGTCCTTTAAATATAGGGGTTTTTGCAGCAGCCATCTGATAGGACAACATTCAAAAACTCATTTTTATTTATTCGTCTATTAATTTTGCATGATGTAAGATGTATGGTTGCTGCATTAAAAATGAATTTAACAAGAAACACGTGCAAACTTGTGTCTTTCTTGGTCTGTCGCATTCATGACAAATTAAGTGTGAAGACATTAGTAAAAAAATAAATAAAATAAAAAAAATCATTGCATAGTATCACCCATCACCCTGAAATGCATGATTAGAGTGTTCTCATTCAACTACATGGGGGGGGGATGCAAGAAGAAGTAATACACTATCAGTGCAATCTCATGCACGTGACAACAGGTGAAAAAGACTGTGCAATGGAATGGAAGCTAGTGACAACTTTGCAATTGTGTGTGTTCTTCCTTATTTACCCAGAAGACTATAATTAGTTCTTAATGTTCTGTTGAGACTCTAAGGCTCCTCGATGCAGACAGAATTCCTTGGCAGATTCCAAGACCTCACCAACCTCAAACTGCAATTCATTTATTTCATTAACTATTTATATTTTCTGCAGTGAATTTGATAACACGCAGTGTTGTTAGGCTCCTTTTCTTCGTCCATTTTTACATATTCTTATTTGGCTTTTGAGACGATACATCATTCTATACAATTCATGTTAACATTCTCATATTGTCGTTACTGTGCTTCCTTGGCATCAATACAGGTGATGCTGTATCAGGAACATTGCGATGTAAAACAAAGGACTAGATCTTCTAAGGGTACTACTAAATAGCACTTAAAAGGACACTGTCCCCTTGTCCAACCAACAAAACTCAGTATTAAACTAAATAGAAGACTTGGAATTGCGGCTTCAAGCTAAGCCTCCAAGGCCTCTAGGTATGAGAGCCAAAAATCTTGTATGACATCATGGTCCGTTATAGAGCAACATTGTATTCATTATTCTCTATAAAGGAATTGTAGGAGCATTGCGGTGAGGGCCACGCATGCACCTAACTTCCTCAATGCTCCTCCATGAGGAGTTCACGTCTGCACTGAAGGAGACTCAGCAATTTTTATTTTTTTATTTTAATGTTCTTAATTTTATACAGTGTGGGGGGCACACACCTAATTGATAAGAGGCATCAGGGCTGTAGTGTTGGGAATACAAATATATATTCCCAAAGCTACATACTACCAACACAACAACTCCTCCTTTTACTGTGTAGTCCTAATGAACATGGTTATTCTCTGAAATGTGAATTGTCAGAAATTCACAGAGAACGTAATTTTAGGCCAAAATAATAAAAAATAACCAAACTGAAAACATTGAAGTTCTGGAAAATTATTTTCATTGATTAATATTGGCCTAGAATTTGAAATTCTCATTGAATTCCAGGCAATTCACACTTGACGAGTTACTCACTAATACCTGAAAATTTAGTAAAATACTAATGGAAAAATGTAAGCTAAAATTGCTGGAAACATTCCCAGTGCCCTGGGTAATTTGTATCTGGAGAATGCTGGGAGAGGGAGGAGAAGTGGGATCGGAATTATTACACAGGGAAGACATTAAATTGTTGGAATGGGGAGAATAATTGACTGTGAGGGAAATTGAAGATGATTTACTACAATGCTGGGTGTCTCTTCCTGGTTGCCGGAGGAAATGAGAGATGTCCATGGGATGGGGCTATGGGTTACAAGCATGCTGCGTGAATTGTGACACTAAATGCAAGAAAGCAGCCAACGCCATCTTTTCCTTGCAGGCCCTCTTCAGTTCCTTGTGTTGTTCCTACCAGGAGCCGCGTCTGTGTTACACTTTCATACATGTGTGAAACACAACATGGAGGGCTACTAAACATTTTGCCAAACTAAAAGAGCCTCCACAGATCACATCTGAAGATGAGTACAACGGCTGCTGGGATCGCACAAGAATTGCCAACTCTGCATTTTCTCAACATCAGATTAGTCCTTAAAACATAGTAGTCCTTACTTTGTCGCGTATTATCTTTGGATTGCATTGCAGGCAGCATTATTATTTCGTAAGATTAAATCTTTATAAAATGCTCAGATAACAGACCTGCTGCTGGGAGGTTAGGGCTTTAATTTTGGTGAAAAATCTGAGTTTCTATAACCTAGCAACCTCACAACCACTATATATTCTGATTTTTATTTGCAACAGTTTGGATTTCATTAAATAATCTTGCATCTCTCTTCCGTCACAGCAGTTTATCATTGTTCATCAATTCCCCTTGTGTTTGGTTTTTCTTTTTTATATTAAGTATAAAAATAGTGAATCTGTAACTAATCCAATTATGGAAATAACGTGTCGAGGTTTCAGACTAGTTGGAACACATACAAGTGTAAAAATACAGTGCTGAAGGAGTGTTATGTAAAGACAATATAGTGCATGTAATTGATTATCTTTCGTTTATATTAATCTAAAATGTCCATATGATCAAATGCTCCAGCTGCTACTCTCATCACTCCTAGATATATGAGAGTCATTGGCAGTTTTTTTGCAGCATGGGAAAGGAATTTTACTGTAAGAATAGGTGTTATAAGATGGGCTCAGTGGCTTATTAAGATGGTTTATGTTGCTCGAGGAAGTATTATAGTGGTAATTTGGCTCATCCACCAATATCCTCTTCCTTACAGGCAGGCGATGCCGTTTGGATGTGTAACTTTAGGTGACAAGAAGGATTACAATCAGCCTACAGAAGTGAGCGACAGATATGATTTGGGACAGCTTATCAAGACGTAAGTATTCAGGATACAGTAATGCCAATCTCCACCACATTCTCAACAATACCAGTCTCTACCACACAGCAATGCCAACCTCCACTTTACATTTAATAATGCCAGGCCCCATTCTACAAAGCAATGTCAGTCTCAACCTCAATGTAATGCCAGGCCCTAACTTGCACAGAGCAATGCCACCATTCACAATGCAGTAAAAACATCCTTCTACTTTCCTATATTGTAAGAGTACGAGCCTTTATCTCAGATCACGTGAAATGTTAGTTTTCAAAATTAGTGGAAGGGCCACATATTCCACGTGTAAGAATACCTGCAAAGCACACAAGTACCTTGTAGAATTGCACAATTAGCACCGGTCTCTCCCAACAGCAAAAAGGCTCCTGCTCATTATATTAGCCTTCCTGTTCTGCTCGGAAACATTGCCAGCCTCCACACGTACACACAATGGGTATCAGCTCTGTCATCTTGACTTTTAATGTTCCTAATTATAATGTATTTTTTCCTTCAGGGAGGAATTCTGTGAGGTATTTAGAGCCAAAGAGAAATCTTCTGGGAAGCTTTATACCTGCAAACGATTTCTGAAAAGAGATGGGCGCAAAGTGAGGAAGGCAGCCAAAAATGAAATTAACATCCTGAAAATGTAAGTCCACTATACGCGTCACATGCAATCATGATTACACATCACATCCAGAACTCAAGGGCAGGAAACATGATGCCTCCATCCGGTATAGAACATACACTAAGCATGCCCCAATACATTTTACACAAAACTCACAGTGGTATTGGGGGCCACGGTCTGGTATCAAGATCAGTGATCGATTTTTGCAATTATGCAGAATGCAGCCGACTATTAAGCTCAACCACACCGGACATCTATTCACGAAACCAAGACTTGTCTCTAGTTGCAAACAGTCTTATAATCAAGTTTACTTTTTAATTAATAAAAATAAAAAATAAGGAAACAAAATATAATGCAAGAAAACCATAAAAATAACTTAGAACATTAATTATTGTGAGCTGGGAGTTTTAGTTTGGCATACAAAATCCACTTATATTTTTGTCATTGCTACATGTCATTAAACTAAACAACATGCAGTAGTATAAACCGTATGCCTCTAACATATCATTTTTTGCAGGCATTCTTTTTTTTTTAGCTGAAATTATAAATTGCTATTTGATTGCATACATTACATTTTGTATGCGGCATACATTGACTTCCCCCATAGACATTCTTTATATGTAGGTCTGTAAATATTCAGGTCATATGTCATCATGAATAATCATCAAATGGATTCTTCAATATAATGCAATTGTACCATCTCTTCCATATACAAATTACAGCAATAAAGTCCTTTGTATTGCAGTAACGATGACCTATTACCTACGAAGAAAATTACATTGATCAATAGAATGTAAAAACTGTCATTGAAGCACATAAAGAAGATATATAAAAGAGGAGATATTCCACCCCTTTATCATTCTAAAACAAATTTAAAAAAATAGATATAGCATGCTGTTCTAAATTTGCATCCAAATCACACACAAAAATGGGTTAGTAACCTAAGTGGGTAAAAAATACCCAGCTAGGGACGTGACTACAGGCAATTTAGAAGCATATTCAGCTACTGTCCCAGAACTGGCAAATTATATTAGAGATAATTTGTGTCCGTTGAAAAGAAAAAGATGAATTTTTAGCTTGGAGAATTTGTTGACAGTTAAAATCATATAGAATTGCTTCAAAATTTGTTAAATTTACAGGCAGATTCAGGGACTTGCTGCATCTTGAGGTGTTGAATTGAACTCATATGTAAATGAATAAATAATAAAACCACATACCAGCAATTAATAATAATAATAAAAATCATACACATAATTATGATAATTTCCCAAGATATCCTTGATAATGTTTTGGTTAATCTTCCTCTTAGATATAAAGCGTGGGAGCCAGGTGATTAATAAAAAATACACGTAAAACCTCCCAAAAACTTGCGCAGCAACACGTGCACAGATAGTGGAAAGGATAAGTGGGGATCCCAGGACCCCTATTAACTGGGGGGATTCCTTGACAGTAATGATTTTTTTTAATCCTTAAGTCATGTGTAACATTAAATTTCTTGCATGGAGGAATATTAGATGGGTAAAAAGATATCAATAAATAATATGGATATGAGTACATTACTAAATCTAGTGTCGTAGTTATACATAAATCTTTAATAGAATATTGCATAGCCAATCCATTCTGTATACTGTCCCCTGAGTGTACTTATATTAATCTCAACAGGGTCAAACATCCAAATATTCTGCAGCTGGTTGACGTGTTTGAGACTCGTAAGGAATACTTCATCTTTATGGAGCTGTAAGTTATATACATGCATATATTATAGTAATTGTATAAACATTTAAATAAATAATGCTAGCCTTGGCTGAACTGTTATTGCTTGCTATCCATTCCATGCGCTGCTGACACTGACTTTATAGACTTTTGGTTTATTGGGTTTGAATATCAAAATGCACAGTTACAACCAACTGGAACTCATAAGCTTACTATTTACCAGGATCCATGCAGTGACAGAGATAGTAGTCTTGCAACTCTGACGCTACAGAAGTTGGTATACAATCTAGGAGTTAGGCAGGGAATTTGAAATTGTACATGTAAAGCAAATATGATCATAGTCAGATACATCTAAAACATTGCCTTATAAAATGTCACCAATAAACAGGATGTTTTAATGTTTAAACAATTTAATGACACCGTGTTCACATGACGCTGTCACATTAAATCACTGTGATGTCTCAATGAAATAGATGCTATAAGGGTAATCCTGAAATTGAGGAGATGGTTTCGCGATAAAGAGTTATGGTTGGTGTAGAACTGTCTTTAGTGAGTTATGGTTGGTGTAGAACTGTCTAAGACATAGAGATGTTTCGAGTTAGAAGCGACCTGAGTTGAGATTGATAGTTGAGATTCATAGGAGTTACATTTCATAGCAGCTCCAATCAGCAAATAGTCTTATGAAGGCTGCGTCAATATAGTGATGTTTATACAGCGAATTGATCATGGAGATAAATTAGAGAACATATCTACGTCAAACTGTGAAACAAAAATAGAGTAAAACATTTTTTTAGCTTTAACATGCCATTGGCATAGAGTATGTGAGCGGCAGGGGGTTTGCATGCCATATGTGAGCTCCAGAAAAGACAAGCCTGGCGCTGCAGGACGCTGTACTTGGAACTGAAAAGTGCGATCACCAGACAAGCCAATCTCTAAGCAAGTATAATATTTAGTATATACTTTTGCTGATGTCACCACATCTTGCAACTAACTTTATGTTGTAAATGCCAATGGCTGGATTAAATGACAGGCACAGCTAAAAGGCTAAAAGGGAGTTTTGGGATATTATTGACCAAACAGGAAATAAGCTGGTGAGCATTATTATATTAGCTGTAACTAAATAAATGTAAGTGAAATAATCTTTATTGGGCAAATCAGCAACTCCACACTTAAGGGAACTTTAACATCAAATATTGCGTTGTTTTAAAGTAACTGTCTGGCCATTTGCACAAGAACAGCTCCTAATGTGGATATTCCCTGAGTTCAAAGTGCATACAGTTAAATACATTCATTATATGTTAAAATGAGGCTGGATCTCTGGCTTCTCAACTCTTACAGGACTCCCAACAATCCAGGTGGCCTGCTTTAGTTCCTTGGTGTTCAGCATTTGGGAACAACAGGGAACTGTCCCTGGGTAGCACATCGGGAGCTCATCATTAGAGGTGCTTGAGTAGTGCAACAGGCACTAGGATCATGCAGGGAAAGGTTCTGGTCCTGATGGCTGGGGACCGGATAGGCTGTCGGTCAGTGGATTTCTGGATGGGTCGCCCTTTAAGGGGGTAACGAGTGACATGTGTGGCGTTATATATATATATATATATATATATATAAATTATATTCCATATGTCAGTTATGACTAGTCTTGGAAAGTCATAAATGTCCTAGCTAGTACAGCTCGAACAAAAATAGGCAACCTTCTACACTCCAGATGTTGTGGACTACAGCTCACATAATGATATTTCCGCCGTAATGCTGGCAAAGCATCAGGGGAGATGTAGTCCGCAACATCTGGAGTGCAGAAGGTTTGCATACAGGTGGCGTAGTAGATGTTTGAGCATGTGAGTTCCGAAACATTAAAAGTGTTAAAAGAGAATCGGAGCAGTCAAATCCCGCCTATCTTTCAAAAAAAATTTCAACAAATTACTAGGAAGTGAAACTCCTCATGATCTCATCACAACCTAAAGGGATGGGCTTTACGTAAAAAAAAAAAAAAAAAGTTAGACGAAACCCAAAGGTCTCATATCCATAACCACTACAATAAGCTTTTGTCGTGGTGCTTTAAACAAATACTCCACTTATAACAAACTGATAAGAAAAATATAAAAATACATTTTACCTTATATTAGATATACTCCTATATAAAACATGCAGTTCTAGCACTCTTGCACCACTCTGTTGTGGTGCCCAGTTATAAAAGTGAGAATTTCTATTGAAATTAGAAGTTTTATATATAACTATATATATATATATATACATATAAAGACTCCAGACACATAAAGCACTACAGCAAGCTGTTTTAATTGGAGTATTCCTTTAAGGTTTCTTGAGCATCATGGGAATTATGGTACAGAAGAATCAGGGGTAACAAGCTTAGCCATCAGAAACACAGCGGCTGCATCATATTCAGCAGTCTCCAACTTAGCCTTTGTATAAGCACAGCACATCAGCACTTTAATAAATATTTATATACCCCAGAGGCGGAGAGGGATACTGTTTATGCAGGCCTTGCATATTTTAGCATGTCTGCTCTTTAAGCAAGGCAACATATTAAGTTATATTTTCCCTTAAAGACGTTCCTTCAAGCGTGATATCAAACAGAAGATGAATATGCTCACGTATTTACACAAACAGGCACACAAAGTACTGTGAACACATATTGCTTGCTTATAAGAATACTGCCAGTGTGACACATAACTAGAAAATGCAAATTAGTCATACGTTTAGGGTAAGCCTAAAAATCACTCTTCCATCCTATCATGCATTAGAGATATAATATGTTGAAAAACTATTTTTTTTCTGTTAGCATTTCATATGTCACAAATTCTATTACTCAGTCAAGCAATTGCAATTTAAGAAGAAATGTGTTTTCTGAATTCTATTCCATGGTTTTGCCATTCCCTAATACAGCAGTATAATGACATAAACCTGCCATAATAGATACATAGGGTTTCTATTTAACAAGACTTAGATTGTTCTCTTACTAGCCTAGCCCTGTTTGCTTTATTACATTTGTGCTAGATTGTACTAAGAAACATAGTTATCAATGATGAATTATTCCATAAATCCATAGATTTGCCGTTTATAGCACTTACAGTTATTGATTAACGGAAACTGTCACATTATTATTATTTTTTTAATACGAGATTACATGTATACTAGCCTCTATGTGTATCATTTTATAATACATAACTATATGCAAATACCATTCTTCAGTATACATTGCCTGCTGGAGGACTACATCTTAAAATCTTTTTGCATGGAAGCAGTTTTTCCATAGACCGCACAGGTCATTTAGAACTACTGAATATTCAAAGATCTTGATATCAAACACAAGAGCTGGATATCTCAACAAACAAACATCAACATATTTTTGGCCATTCAAATTTTGCATGATTTTTGGTTGGGCCAGTACTGGTTCCACAGGAGACTTAATAATCTGACCCAATTGGAGTAATGGTAAGACAAGAGATGCACTTAAAGAAGTATTTGCGTAAAGGTGCGGAGTAGAAAATAATACACAAAGCATATAGAGTTGTCCCTGGTTACACATTGGATAGGGGCTAATTGGGAAGAAATAAAAGAACATAGCGTCAACTCACTTATAATCAGTTCTAATATGTTGTTCATATTTTGAGAAACGGTTAACTTTGGCATCAACCTACAAATCCCTAGAGACAGTAGAAATTAGTAATTAATATGCGAGCAGTAAGGGTCCTAATTAATAGTTTAAGAAATAGCTAGTAATATGGAAACTTGATATAAAAGTGATGGTTTCACATCCATCCTCCAGCTGCTGTTAATCTGTCCATCTGCCTCTGCAAGGCTAAGAAGCAGAATGATGGGTTATGTCATCTAACCATAGCTGGGGGTGCAGTCCAACACCCTTAAATTTTATGAGTTGACTTCTTTACATTTGAAGTTAGAAGCATGTGCCTAATCCTTAAATAATTGACACAGTGAGATTTATATACCAAAGTGGAAATTGTGGATAATCCATGATGACATTGCAAATATTTGGAAAAATAGCCAGCATGGAAATACAGATAAATTGAAGAAAGTTTACCATTTTTATTTGTCCTATTCAACTATTTTGTCAAATTTCTAAAATATCTTGGTAAAAAAATAATAATTCTTTTTGAATTCTAAAATAATAGGAATTCACATTGCAGTGAAGGGTTCTCTATGTATAAATGACCATTGTGGTAATTTGACCAAGATATCGGTGTGAGATTGACAAATAACATTGTATCAAAGGTATATTTAAGCTGTCAGAGTGTATTATAGGGCTGCCCTGCACTAATGGTTTAAACGTAAATGCTGGAGAGTGTATCATTGCTAAGAGTTGTTTCTGCAGAGAAGGGCTTTTAAATGAAATTACAGCCTTATTGAGTGACAATGCATTCGTAGAGTGAATCTGACAGCTATATCCCTGATGGACTGGGGTGGCGTGAGTCTACACAAGCAAAGGTTAGGCACCGGTAGATTACAGGATTGACATATATTAAACACTAATGTATATTTTACCAAGTGCAGGCACTAGGATAGATACAGATTAATAAGATATACTCAGGTAAGTAATTGAGGGTTATATGTTATATGCATGACGCAAAGATTTTCCTTTTATTAGAAAAATAGTTCCTACGCAAGTGGTGACACTTAATGGTGAAGTTGGGTAACTGCAATGAAGAAGAAAGCGATGCATGGCTTCATTCTAGGTCAGAATGCACTTTGTGCTTCTACAAAGGTTTGGACGCAGCCCTTCTGTATTACTGTCAAGTAACCATTATATGCAACATCTTTTACTTTGGTTTAAAAGAATGCTCTTTTCATTGTTTTTGAAGATCTGAGATCAAGTGATTTTCAAACATACTTTTGTCGAGACTGTACTTTTTTTCCTTAACATACAAAACAAAAGAGGATACAAAGGGCCGACACCGCAGGTTTTATAGAATAAGATAACATGATTTGCTAGCAAAAAATAATCTGGATGGACACCCGTGTGCAAGAATCAATAAGCAATTGAAAATAGGGGCTCAAAAAGCAGCAAATGCTTAAAGGGACACTATAGTCACCAGAACCACTATAGCTTAATGTAGTTGTTCTGATGTCTAAAGCCTGTCCCTGCGGGCGTTTCTTTTTAAAATGTAAACACTGCCTTTCATAGAAACACCTCTATGTGCAGCACTGGCATTTAGTGTCTCTGGAGGCAATGAACCCATAGCAATGCATTGATTCAATCTATCTCTGAGGAGATGCTGATTGGCGTAGCACAGCATTTTGATGCGCATGTGAATAGCCTTCCAATTCTTTCCTAGGGGAAAGAATTGGATTGGCTAAGATCATCAAGATTGATAATCTCAGGCATGAAGGTAGGGGAAAGTGGGTTCAGTCGCAGCTAGACCAGTGAAGTGTGGGAGAAAAAGTAAGCTTTAAACCTTTACAAAGAGATGTGAGGAAGACCGGGGAGCAAAATAGTTAGTTTAACATAAGATTGTTAGAAATACATGTCTATATTCCTGACATTTTAGTGTTCTTTTAAGAATATTGTTACAAATTACATTTTGAATGCATTGTTGCAATTGGCGCACACAACATTTTGTTAGCTACAGCACATAAACTAAATTGAAAAATATGCAAAAACACCTGGTGATGTACACTACACATTTAAAAAACAATTCAATCACAAAACTGCAAAGTTGCCTGTTCTTATAAAATACACTTTAACAAATGTCATACACTGAAAGCACAAACGTTCACATGCAAACATTCGATACAAGATTTGATTTAATTAAATGTTCTTTTAGTACAGACTGAGCTTCTCCGCAAAAATGACTGACAGTGGGAGTAATTAGATTGAGTGATTTTGGGGGTTGCTATGTCAGGCATGAGATGTGAACGTGAAACTGGACAATATGAAGTATAGCAGGAGATATATGGTCTGAGAGAGGGAGACCTATGGATTTAGACAGGCCGTTACTGATACCAATTCTGGTACAGCACAGTCAAGAGCAGGGGTGCCTGTTAAAGTGACACAGATTTACCAGGCTGAGTATACTGTCCTAGTTCTACTGGATGCATAGGCAAGCACAACATAAGAAGAGGAAAAAAAAACATCTTGCAAGAAGACCAACCTACAACATTACCTACTCTGAACAGGAAAAAATACTGCTCCAGGATAGTATTTATTTTTCAGCCATTAGGGTATAGACAGTAGGACAAAAAGCAATCTGAGGGATGGCATGGAGATTGCACACGGCATGTGAAGGATTGAATACAGTAAGTGAGGCTGAATACAGGCTAACCATGCTTGATGCTGATTGGAAAGATGAAATACAAAAAAGTGGGCAAATTACAATGGAAGGAAGGTCAAAAAGATCTGATGACATGGGAATGGAGGTTCTGGCTAATGAACACAAAAAGGAGAGACAAAAAAGATGACAGATAAAAAAATTGCATATTATGATACTTGTGTCTGTATGATAATAATATCAGTGCTGCTCTCAGAATTCGAACTGTATTTTTGCATTTAAGGCCAATAGCGGAAATGGACACATTCTCTAAATCAGTTTTAAGTTCATCATAATCCTATATGTTATCAAACTGACTATATGTCATAGTTCCAAGAGGACATACAATAAATATGGAGACAAAACATCAAACATCTAGAGGCTTTAGAGCTATCTGCCATTACAATTGTTTTTGTTAAAGAAGAAAAGCAACATCTCTCTGGAAAATAAACCATTCTTTACAAAATTGACAATACACTATACTTGAGTGAGCATCTTTTCATTTAATCCTCTGTTTTCTTTTTATGTATATTAACCCCTTAAGGACACATGACTTGTGTGACATGTCATGATTCCCTTTTATTCCAGAAGTTTGGTCCTTAAGGGGTTAAAGATGGAACACGTGCCATCACAATCCCGTTCAGTCAAGGTACAGCCTTGGCACTCAATACAAATGAGAAGGAGAACCAAATCACTGGTTTAGTTTCTCCTGTTCTACTAATAATATTCAATGGCAGAAAAGGTTAACATTTATAATGAAGATTGACAGGGAACCAAGATGGAAGCCTACAGTTCCAAGATAGAAAAATGTATTTCTAAATTAATTTTTTGTTTTAACATTTCACCAAAAAACATTTGCTAACTATAGGAGGTAAGTGTATAGACTATATTAAATCCTTTTTGAAGTTTTATATATATTTTATTATGCTTTTTGTCCTGGTGTGTTTACAACAACCACTTAGGGCTGCTCTAGAATGTCATACAGCCAAGTCTCCCAAAAAAAAAAACCTGATCAACTAAGTACAGCTTATTTAGTTTTCATTTTATATTGGTCCTATCATGTCTGCTCTCAGAGTTCCTGCAGGCTGAATGTTACATTCTCTATCCTAACAAATCATCTATGGTATACTGGTGGATTCCTGTTTAGAAAGGACTCTTCAAGACATGAATTTCCTGGAAAATGTTAAATATGACTCACTGATCAAAACTGAGCGTATCCATGGAGATGTGACTGTGCCTAACAGTGAAACAATTCACTTGGAGTAAATGGCAGATAAGACACACCAGGCTTTGCAATGATGGTTTTATTTCCATCTCCATTGCTACAAGAGACTAGTCATTTGATCAAGAAAATTATTTTTCCACCTTTGAAATGCTCTTCCATTGTCTACCACCAAGGGACTGATTTTCCAAGAACAGTGAATTCAATAATGTAGGGATTATCCCACTGAAAGGTCAAAACACTAGCTGACATTTTCACAAGATTTACCAAAATTCAAAGATACAACTTTTGAAGACTCTGCGATCAATTGTACAAGGTTCTTTTTAGTTATTGATTAAATCTACTGACTAGTGACAGTCCAAAGCCATTTACTAAAACTACTTTGTCTAAGATTCTCTACAAGTCGTAGTGAAAGGCAGTTAAGAAACATTGGTGCTGCTAACGTTGGTCTTCCTGCTCTACCCTGTGGAATACACTTTGGAGCTGTAACAGTCCTTAAAAAGTTATCTAAGGAGTATCCTGGTACAGTTTACCAGTAATGGGACAAACTATTTCACAATGGTTTGCCCTTTTACTTTGCTCTTTGCTGGTGACCTGGTCTCCTCTGGAGCTGCTCATTGATTGTCTGAGAGAGTCTCAACCAATGAATGACATTCTGTGCATAAAAATGTGCACAGAATTGACATTAGCCAGCTGGGAAATCTTGTTCTGAACTTACTAATGACACCCCAGGCTTGTTACTAGAACTAGAGCTAGCGCTATACCCATGGCAGCAAAGGGATTAAACACTTTCGTTGCAAAAAGAAAGCTGCTTATTAAAAAGATTAGCTTGTTCTTGCACACCACACTAGTGGTAACCAGTATAATAATTTTTGATGTGTGATATACTTTGTGACACAAGGTTATCACTGTTCACAAAGCAAGAAGCTATTAATGTACACATAGAACAAATAGAATGTGTTCACCTTGTGCTTGTTTTGCCTTTCTGCTTTAAAAAAAAGGTAATGACAAAAACTCCATAAGTAACACACATAGAGAGAGAGAAAGATAGACAGACTGATATGTTTTAAATTGATATTTTGATCCATTAAATTTTTTTATTTTTTTTTAAACCAGTTTCGGAGGTAAATACATTTCCTTAAAAAGACTAGCTTTGTCCTGTTTGTTGGTATTAGCACCAAAACTTTCCAAAATTATTAAATGTTGTTAGATATGAATTTGTTGGGTTTAGTACGGAACCTTCAATTTATTGGAAATTCATTACTAGAAAAACCAAACATTCCCTTGATGCTTGCAAGAAAGCACGTACTCACCTAGTTTTTCTTAATGTTCAGGTTCATTCAGCAATAGCTAACCAGCATGTAACGCTTTCACAGGATTGTCAAATGCTAGTTGAGAAAAATAAACATTTATGAAATTATTTATGCACATATCAACTTCCTAAATATTCTAAAAAAAAAAAAAAGAAAAACAACATTTCTGAAAATAGGTGACATGGGAATTTTATAGCCCTAGAGCACTGTGAATATGCCCGGGGTCCAATTCTCTAGTTAGCTGTTAGCAGTCTACAGGGAATCCGGACTCAGTTACTTAAACTGCAAACAGCTCTTTAACACCCTGTGTCTGCTAAGACACATACTACGGGGCATGTGAAGGGGAGAGATTAAGTGAGAAGTTATCTGTCTGCACTGTGTCTACTTGTTATTTTACATACTGCCCAAGATCTGTTAGTGGCAGCTCTACTAAAGCCTGATTAACGAAGTGGCTGAAATGGAACCGTGCAATGCCAGCTATCTGCGACTGTTAAGTGCAATAAGTGCAACGCACGTATTTAATATAACATGAGTAACAGGTATCCCGTTTCCTAAGAGACAGTAACTGTAAATGATGGGAAACATAATTTGAGCATTGATCACAATATCATATTTTCTATGTCACTGTAATATTTTCAGGATAGGGAAATAGAGCAAGTGTTAGGAGAGCATGCACGTACTTTTTTTTTACTTTCTCTATACCTTGGGGAAAAAAAATCTCAAAATATTGTTTTTAATTGGCTTGTGACAAGGAATTGTCTGCCTAATGTCATATTACTGGTAGTTGCCTTTGCTATGTACTTTGAATAACTAATCCATTATGTCTATCTTCTTCATGTTTATCTGTACACCTTTGCAAATCTATAAATAAAGATTGCAAAAAAAAAAAAAAAAATGATGGGAATTACAGTCTACTTCAGTCCCGTTCTGTGAAGAACCCCAACTGTACCCACTAATGTTCTAAACAAAGCCAAGTAATGTTCCATTATAAATACAGTAACTCTGGCTACACTACTCATATTGCTAAGCAATAGCCAGTCATAAAAAGATGGAGCGTAAGTGTGGCCATTTTAAGTCGATATTTAGAACTAGTTGACAGCCACTGATCTATAGTCAAAAATGTAACATAATACATATTACTGTTTCATAGCAAATCTTTACCATCCCAACACAAATCAAAGAAAAGATAAGCAAATATTTACTGGATATATAATGCCTTAGTGACGCTGCTTGTTTTGTATATAGTGACACAAGCAAATACTAAAATTTTGCTATGTGTATACTCATCAGCAATTTCCATAGTTCTCATTTAAGGACAAAAATGGTTTTACCGTCATGTAATATATACATACATAAATTCTTATTTAAAAAAAACAAAAAAAACCCCAGCAATATATATATATATATATATTTTTTTTTTTTAATTAGGGCTGCTTAAATTAACACTACAGGGTCAGAAACACAAACATGTATTCCTGACACTACAGTGTTAAAACACCATCTAGACCCCCTGCCCTGCTCCCTTGCCCTCCTAAATATAGTAAAATTTAAAGGACCACTCTAGGCACCCAGACCACTTCAGCTTAAAGGACCACTATAGTGCCAGGAAAACATACTCGTTTTCCTGGCACTATAGTGCCCTGAGGGTGCCCCCACCCTCAGGGACCCCCTCCCGCCCGGCTCTGGAAAGGGGAAAAAACTTACCTTTTTCCAGCGCCGGAGGTTTCCTCTCCCTCCGCCAGTTGACAGTATCGCCAGCAGTATAGCGCGCTACAAGACAGCCGGGTTCATAGAGCATTTACAATGCTTTGAGCGGGGCGGCTCACTGTGATTACAGGAGCATAAGCGTTTAGTGAAGCGTCAATGAGACAGCCATTGAGATTGGGGAAGGTTAACCCATTCATAATTATAGCAGTTTCTCTGAAACTGCTATAATTATGAAAAATGGGTTAACCTTAGGGATTTGCGACCCGTGACCTCTACACAGCGGTCTGGGTGCCAGAGTGGTCCTTAATGAAGTGGTCTGGGTGCCAGGTTCAGCGGTTAACTTATTTCTTTCTATGTCATAGCAGCTTCAGAGAAACTGCTATGTTTTATGAATGTTAAGCTTCTATTTTCTAGTGGCTGTCTCATTGGACAGCCACTAAGGCGCTATGCTCTCACTGTGATTTTCACAGTGAGAGCACGCCTAGCGTCCATAGGAAAGCATTATGAATGCTTTCCTATGTGACCGGCTGAATGCGCGCGCAGCTCTTGCCGCGCGTGCGCATTCAGCCGACGGGGAGGAGAAGAGGAGGATCGGAGGAGGAGAGCTCTCCGCCCAGCGCTGGAAAAAGGTAAGTGCACTATAGTGCCAGGAAAACGAGTATGTTTTCCTGGCACTATAGTGGTCCTTTAACATTTAGTAAAGTCTTCTGCTTCTGGCTCTGACTCTGACATGCCTGCTTGGCTGACATCATTACAATTTATGAACTGAGCCAATCACAATGCTTTCACATAGGAAATTATTGCATTGGCTGGGTCTGCAGATAAATGGCATAGCCAGCACAAGCCAAACACAGCCCTGGCAAATCAGCATCTCCTCATAGAGATCCAATAAATCAATGCATTTTTATGAGGAAAGTTCAGTGTCTCCAGGCAGAGTGTAAATGGCAGTACTGCCCCAGGAAGCACCTTTAGCATCCATCTGCGGATTGGTCAGTGGAGATATTACTAGGCTGTAATGTAAACACTACATTTTCTTTGAAAAGACCGTGTTTACTGTAAAAGGCCTGAAGGGAATGATTCTACTCACCAGAACAAATACAATACGCTTTAGTTGCTCTTGTGATTATTGTGTGACTAAGAAAAGTCATTTAATATAAATTTATGTACAAAAACACAAATTTTGTCCAGCAACATCTTTTGAGTACAACTCTCTATTGTATCGTACATGGTGATTATAGTACCATATATAACAGCTTGACAGTTCAAATATCCCCGTAAATGCATACCTTTTGCAAAAGTATACTCCACGGGGTATGTCGTGTTATATTTTGAGTCTACTTGTACAGTCAATTGGGCACTAATTTCTTTCAAACGTTATTGTATTATTTCGTTTTCACGTTTTTTTTACGTGTATTGCAATTTAAGTTTATTTTGTACATGTCTTCTGTGATATTGTAATGAACATCACTAAATTGTGCTCAGCTATATCTCGAGAGTACAGAATGGAACATTTGCATACCCTTGTCAATTTTTTGTTAAAATACAGGACTGAATTAATAACCAGCACAGATTAGATATTTTGAAAATATGGCAAACTGAAGATGGATCTATTGTGTATTTTGGGCCATTTTAGTAGCTCACACATTTAAATTACTCCATAAATGCATATCATTTGCAACTGTGGACACTGTGGGGACTCTCATATGAAATATTTTGAGCTTTATCACAAATTTTGTGTGTTAATTTTCCTTAATATATTCCTTGTACTCAGCGACATATATTAGGTGCAAGTTATACAGTTCCAAATATCAATCCTGCCTCTAATCCTATCCATTACCTGAATTCTATTCCTAACATAAACATAGTGTTAGAAAGATTCTCTCTGCTGATGTCAGCAGGGGGATTCCCGTGGTGATTTAACCAAAGGGATTCCAATGCTAGTTATAATCCACATGCTTAACCACAATGCTAACCCCAATCCTACACATAATTCCAAAGCTAACACTCAACTTAATCCTAGCAATATTGTTAAGATTAGCAAGATAAGAATTGCTATCTGAATTCAGCAAAGGGAATCCCTTGATGACTTCATGGGAATTCAGCAAAGGGATTCCCTTCTGAAAATTAGCTCACTTTACAAGGTCAGCATGAGGGCTTAATTCCATCTATAATACTAAATCATATTGTGATAAGTTTTCACAGTATGATTGAAAAGGCCCATGCAGCCATGATAAAAATCACAGTCATCAGCAATGGGCAGCCTGTGCAGCTCAGCACTGATCACCCTCTGCAGCTGCAGATCATGTTACACGGGTTTACAGAAGGGATGCCCCAGTGACAGAAATTATATTTTGGTACCATGGCTGAATGCAAAAGTTCTGCAACTGCAGTTTAAAGGGCTGAATGTAGCCAAGTAGTAGCCAAAGGGATTTCAATTTAAAATTAAAAGGGCTTTATGCAGCGCTTACTCTACAGCTCATTTGAGTGCCTGGGTATACTAAATATGGCCCCAGCTGACAGAGGGGAGACACTTCGCAAGGATTTAAACCCCATTTTAATGGCTGTATGCAGCGCTCACTATACAGGTCATCTGCTAGTCTGGAGCCACTTAATATGGCCCCAGATAACACAGGGTTATCTGTATTGATCGATTTAACCCTGTTTACATTCAGCGCTACATACAGCTCATCAGTTAGCATGGGGCCACTTATTCTGGCCTCAACTATGAAATTATAAATTAAACAGTCGATGCTCATAAAATTGTGCATTAGTTCCTAGTCCTTTAGAAAGACAGCCATGATAGTATGAGGCAGTGGCGTACATAAGGGGGTCGCGGCTGCGACCGGGCCCGGCCGCCCAGCGACCCGGTATGTATGCCACTGTGGCCAGCCTCTTCTCCTGGGGGGCCAAGGACCCGGCCACCTCAGGGCCCCCCGAGCCTGGCCCTGGTGGTGTCACCGTGCGCACGAGGGAGCACTCTGCCCTGATACCGGAGCCGGTAGATTACGTCATCTTCCTGCACCGGCATCCCTCGCGCACCCGGTGACAGTAATGGACCCCAGGGAATCCCCTCAGCACTCCCACAGGTAAGGAGGCTGGGGGGATTAAATTAAAAAAAAACGTGTGTTAGAGTGAGTGTGTTAGTGTGTGTGTGTTAGAGTGAGTGTGTGTGTGTTAGAGTTAGAGTGTGTGTGTTAGAGTGTGTGTGTTAGTATTACAGTGTGTTTGTGGTAGTGTTAGAGTGTGTGTGTTAGTGTTAGAGTGTGTATGTTAGAGTGTGTCAGTGAGTGTGTTACTGTGTGTCTGTTACTGAGTGTGTTAGATCCGCCTCTTAGCTCCGAATGCACATGCGTGGCAAGAACCACGCGCGCATTCAAACCGCCCATAGGAAAGCATTGTCAATGCTTTCCTATGGACGTTCAGCGTCTTCTCACTGTGATTTTCACAGTGAGAATCGCGGAAGCTCCTCTAGCGGCTGTCAATGAGACAGACACTAGAGGCTGGATTAACCCTCAGTTAAACTCAGCTGCAGGGTTAAAACTAGAGGGACCTGGCACCCAGACCACTTCATTGAGATGATGTGATCTAGGTGTCTGTAGTGGTCCTTTAAGTGTATGTGTATCTGCATGCACTGGCGTACATACCACGGTCGCAGCCCTGCGACCAGGTGCCTGCCACCATGTGGTGCAGAACCCACGGATCAGTTTTCGCACCGGGGCTCATGGACTGTGTGTACGCCACTGGTATGAGGCATTGGTCGCGAAGGGTTATCTGAAAGTAAAAGAAAAGCAAAATATACAACAAAAAGGAAAATAAGATCCTGTGTTTTGGGGATTATGAAAATTCAGTGCAAATAGCTTTAAGGCAGTTCCTTCCATTTTATCCATACCTAAATATAAGCATCTTGGCCAACTAATCCCCAGAAAGACATCTCATAAGAATTCTGAAGAGATGTAGGTGTCTATGTCAAAAAAATTCTTCCCGACAGTGAGGCTAATTAAAAACAAAACTACTTGCCAAGAAATACTACAGAAATAACTCCTGATACTGTATCCATCAGGCAGCTTCTTCCTGTATTACAGAATGACGTTCATGTTTCCTGACTCCTAGAGTACCTGTAATGACTCACAATGATTTGGTGATGGCCTAATTGGGCCAACGTTAACTCGAGAATGTTCATTGTAATTAGTGATAAGTTTGGTATAAGTGGGATGAGAAGCTAGTTGGATTGACAATAACTTAAAAATATGCATTGCAATTTTGTTAAATACCTGTACACCAGTAATTTGTTTGCTTATAAAAGAAAGTTCTATATTAGCTTATGTTTTTAGTTGTTGCACACGGTACCGTTATTTTGCTGTACTTCAGTTTTTTTAAGTGTTTATTGTATTAGAATGGAGACTATTTTGGGGCATATAAATATGGAACCTCACCTTAAAGATGATTTTTTTTCTGTAACTAAATATAATGTCTATATCTCATTTGGGTAGTGAAGTGACACTTGTCTATAGTGAAAGTATCCAAGACAAATACGGATATAGAGTGCAAGAAGTCTCATCTGTTCCGACGCAATTGCATCAATGTTGCTGCAGTCCCAGGGTCAGTGGTGTATTCTGGATTTGTGCTGCCCTAGGCACAACTAAATTCGGGAACCCCCCCAACCTAAATTTGCCCCACCACTTCGTATTAAAGCCACTTTTTTGACTGACAGACGCACGCCCTCATTGACACATGCACTGATATATACACAGTCATTGGCACACACACTGTCTAAATAACCCACACTTTCACTAACAGACACACACTGACAGGTACACACTTTCAGATAGACATACACTGACATACACATCCTCACTGGTTTGACACACACCGACAGCTACACACATACTCACTGACACACACACACACACTCACTCACTGACAGACAAATACACACACTGCCAGACACACATAAGCACTTACAGCCAAAAACACACAGAGAGACACAGATGCACACTCACTGACAGACACACTCTGAAGTGGATCCTGTCCCTGACTGCTGCTGGGCTGACTCCTTTTGGCTAGGCAGACAGGGAGACGCTCAATGGAGGCGGCGGCGAGGGAACTGAGCTCTTCCAGTTCTGTACCCTTGCGCACCGCCGAGGTCAGAGTGACGTCATATTCCGGCTCCTGGCATCATAGAAGGGTGTGCGAGGGAGCAGGTAGAACTCAGGACTGAGCTCCCTCGCTGCCTGCCACATGCTAAGTGTCTGAACGCATTGGGGGGCCCAAAGGTGGCCAGTCGGCACCTCTTGGGCCCCCAAGATGAGGCAAACACGGCATTTGTCTGGGCACTTAGGGCGGCGTTTTTTGCCACCCTCTGAAAGTGCCGCGCAAGGCAAATGCCTTGTTTGCCTCGCAGCAAATACAGCCCTGCCCAGGGTACAATTTTTGCCGCAGCATCAATTCAACTACTCAACTCTAAAACTGCAACAGCTACGTAAATTCAGCAACCTCGTCCACATCCGACCAGGCGTCTTTTATACTAGGAAGCAGTCATATCATTCAGGCTACAAGTAAACACAAAACACGCAATTAATGCATTTTATATCTTTCAATGTTTTTGGGGTCTAGACTTACACAGTATGCATGCGACAATGACACAAATCTGATGCAATGACCTGATTCTATATAAATGTCTTTGATCTTTGGACCAGTGCCCATTCGTGGTTAAATATTAGAACATCATGTCCTTCTGTTCCTGTAAGGGCACTTATATCTGGGATGTTCTCGGGAGAATGCATATGTTTATTGAAGCTCTGGCAATTTCTGTAATACTTAGCTTCATATGAGACTGCACTAGGGCCAATTTCTTCAAATTGTTTGGCAAACACCTGATGCATGCAAAAATTAGCATTTTTGGATTCATGTCGGAGGCAGACAACACAATCCCACTGAGACTCAACCTGACTTCCGTGTACAACACGACCTTCCATAATACATGTTCTACAAGCATAGAGAATACCGATTATTGCAACCATCATGATTTTATATCTCTTACATCATCTAATTTTGAATCTCTTCTAGTTTAGGTTTTACGATATATTCTATTACTGTTCTTTCTATGATTTCCTTAGCTTCTGTGTTAACATTCTGGTATGTTGGATTTCCCTCAAAGAATCTTGTTTAATAATGAAAAACTTCAGGCAAAATTAAGTTGTTATGGTGCTAGGACGTTTGTGGTCCTGTATCACCTTAAGGGGTTAAACCGTACTGAAAAAAGTACATTTCTTTTCAAGCCAGGATTATGAAGTGCATCAGATTACCACTTTCAGCCAAACAGCAGAGCTGCTGCCCAATTCTGCAAGAGCCTTCAGGACAGAGGCAGGGACATTTGGTGTTGGAACACAGACTTTTCGAGAACAATTTAACCCCTTAAGGGACCCCCGGGCACCATAACTAGTTAATTGTTATGAAGTTGTTATGGTGACCAAACTGGTCCTTTAACCCCTTAAGGACCAAACTTCTGGAATAAAAGGGAATCATGACATGTCACACATGTCATGTGTCCTTAAGCGGTTAAAGTCATCAAAATGCAAATTTCAAAAACTTTTCCTTTTTACAGTAATACTGCTTAAGTAATTAAATGAAGTCAGAAAATGTTGTTTAAACTTGAAATTTCATCTTGGTATGTCATTTCAATAGGCTAGCATCGGATTTGTACGGTTTAAAAAAGTAAAAATAAAAATATTTGCACCTTCACGAGTTTTTCAATGAAATCCCAGGTTCAATGTTAAAGGCAGCAACTGGTGTCTCATTATTACATTGTGTGCATCAGTGAGGTACCTCTAAACAAACATTTCAAAGATACATGGTACACATGGGTATTTATAAGATTCATTTTAGTAGTTATTTTTTTGTTACAGTTCTTATTTCCATTTAATTTGGTATAATTAATGAAGAATTGTAATTTAACTGCTTGTACATGACTCGGGGAGGTTGCTGTAAGTATTATCTCTATTAAAACTATTATAATATTTTGGGGTATTGGTTACTTGTTAGAAAAGGTGTTTTGTAGTGCTTGAGTTGTTTAATTCACTAGGCTATGTTAATAGTATCATTAAGGTGTTAATAATCCTCATTATCAGGAGTGCGATTTCTGAAATTTGATTTCTTAATATAAAGTGCAAGGTCATTTTCACTGACCTGATAATGGAAAAGGTAGTGTAAAAAACACTGGAAGAGTGACTCTGATCCTGTCAACACCTTTAAAAGCTATTGGTAGCTGTTAACAGGTCTATAAATATGAGATTATTTCCTAACTGTTTTGTTCAGCAGCTGGTACATAATCAACATATACTACTCAAAACAATATTTTTTAGGAATGTAACTTTTCGGTAAAAACAAAAACATGTTTGTCTAGTATACAATCAAAAAGAATCTAAAGCATGGGTCATCAACCTGGTCCCTACCGCCCACTAGTGGGCGTTTCCGGATTCCAGGTGGGCGTTAGAGACTTCAGAGGTTAAAACCTCCTTTTGAGCAAGCGGGTGCGTGTGGTAGGGATTTCGGAGGTTAAAACCTCCTTTTGTGCGAGTGGGTGGGCACGAGCGCACACATCAATTTACTAACGTGCGCATGCACGCAAACACGTGGTAAGAGGAAGGGGAGGAGTGGAAACTGAAAGCAGGGACAGGCAGAAGCGGAGCAGAGCAGTTGCAAAATAGGAGAAAGAAAAGTTATAGGCAGGGGAAAGAAAGAATTGTTGTTGGCTGATAATAATAAGTGGGCTAACTAGCTCAGCTTTACTTTAGTACCTAAGGAAGGTAAAAGAAAGGAGATAAAAAGGAAAAATAGAGAAAAGGGGTTAAAATAAAGGAGGAGAGTAAGCATTGTTTAGTCTGGCTCATAAATTAAGTTTTGTTATCTAATAAAAGAAAAGAAAAAAATAAGTAAAAGAAGGAGAAGGAAAAAATTAAAAAACAGGGAAAAAGAGATCATTGGTATAGTGATCTACTATAAGGAAGGTAAAGAAAAAGAAGGCAGGAAATGGGATTTCTTTTGATGGTGACACTTAATAAAAATTGGCACCTAATACAGCGTTGTTTTTGGTGTTTGCATTAAAGGGAAAAGAGGAGGGAAAAAAGCACTGTGTGGAGTGCAGATCAAAACAGAAGAGTAAAAGTAGTTGTTAAATTGTGAAACAAATTTAGAACCCATGTCTGAAAAAAAGAAATTTGCTCGTGGCTATTTACCATAGTATCTGAAGATGGGTTTCATTGAATCTGTTACAAATAAACAGCTTCCAATGTGTTTACTGTGCCACAAGACATTATCTAATGAAGCAATGAAGCCAAGTCGATTGCGAGAACATCTTGCTACAAAGCATTCGCAAGATAAAGATAAGCCCATTGAATATTTTCAAGAAATCTATAAAAGATTTCAAAATCGTTCAACAATATCTGCATCATTTCAAAAACAACATGTAAAGAATGAGGATGGATTAACTGCAGCTTATCATATATCACACTTAATTGCAAAAAGTGGTAAAAGCCATAATATTGGAGAAACTTTGATAATACCCTCTATCAAATAATTTATCTCAACAGTAATGCATCAGGATATACCTGAAGTTTTAAAAACATTGCCCCTTAGCGATAACACAGGAAAGAGACGCATTGACGAAATGGCGGCTAATGTTGAAAATAAACTTATAGGTATTCTCCAAAATTCTTCATTTTACATACAATTGGATGAGTCTGTCATTGCAGATAATAATGCTCTACTGATGACATATGTACGGTACCTTGATGAAAACAATACATTGCAAGAAGAAACGCTATTCACTGTCAATCTGATTACAGATACAAAAGGATTATCAATATTTAATGCTGTGAAATCATACTTTGCAAAAAATAATATACTCTTGAACAATATTGTTGCATGTGCTACTGATGGAGCACCATCAATGGTAGGCCGCTATCGTGGGTTTGTTGCTTATTTGAATGAAGAAGTGCCAAACGTTTTGTGTATTCATTATGTTGTGCACATACAACATATTGAAAGAAAACATTTAAGTACAAGTCTCCATTCATCTTTAAGTATAATAAATAAAGCTGTAAATAAGATAAAATCTAATGCCAAGTGTGATAGAATGTTTCGACAGCTGTGCCAGGACAAAAACAAGCAGTTTATTAGGTTACTTTTACATACAGAAGTTCGATGGCTCTCAAAGGGTACATGCTTGTCTCGCTTGCATTATTTGATAGTGTCGTACAGTTTTTTGAAAGTGATAATGAGGCTGGTCTCTATGAACAGTTAAAAAACGTAAAGAATGATGCCTTCTATTTGGCAGACATTTTCAAGAGATTTAATGAAATTAATTTGCAGCTTCAAGGAGCCAATATAACTCTTATAAGTTGCAAAAATATTGTGTCATTATTTATCGAAAAGCTTGATCTTCTCCGTCATAATATTTTCAAGAGAGAATTTCATCAGTTTCCTGAATTGTCCTCTATAAACAATGATGTAACTCCGGGGGATATTGAAAGGTTCAGTAGCCACCTCAAAGAACTCAAAGTAGATATGGAAAAACGATTTCAAGATACTTTGAACTTAAAGGTGCATTACTGGATAATAAATCCCTTTACAGCAAATGTTGCTGAGGTTGATATAACTTGCCAAGAAGAACTATTAGAACTTAAATATGACGAAGAGAGTAAATGTAATTTTGGCAGTGGTGGATACCAAAAACTCTGGCAAAATAAAAAAATGCCTATGTTATATCCAAATATGTGGAAAATGATGTTCAACTTATTGATACCTTTCGCTACCAAATATCTTGTACAATCAGGCTTTAGTGCTGTTAATCATATTATGAGCAAACAGAGAAACCGTCTGAATATCACCGAAAGAGGAGACCTTTGTTTGTTCCTTACGAAAATCGAACCAGATATCAAATATCTAGTCTCGCAGCATCAGCCTCAAGGATCTAATTTCTAATTAAACTTTATAAAGTTAACATTATAAACATGCATAAAGTAGAAATAAAAAGATAAATGTACGTACATTTCCTTTAAAAAAACAAAAACAAAAAAAAAACACTCTCCTTTCTTAACCAATATTCCGCACTTGTGCAAAAACTGGTGGGCGATAAGGACATTTTTCATCAAGAAAGATGCATTAGTGGGCGGTAGGTAGAAAAGGGTGGACTACCACTGACCTAAAGGATAACATTCTCACCCAGTTCAATAAACTAACAGCACAAACTGCTCTGGTTTTCTTGCACTTGATATTTTAATGCAAACTTAAAAGGGAGACAAACCGAGACCTATTGTGCTAGTAACAACAACAATTAATTTCTTGCTTTAATACATGCAATGAAGTTATCAGATTAAAAATTCATGACACTGCAGGTCATGTTTGCAAACAGAAGAAAAATAAAACAGAAGGAATATAACAATCAGCACATTAGGGTTGCCACAGATGTCAGGGTGACAGATGGGAGTCTTCAAAGCAGCTGTTGTTGATCGCAATGATTACAAGTGGCTATCTCTAAAAAACTAAATGTGCTAAATAAAGAGTGTAAAAATATATCTGACTGCATATAACATCAGACATCCCATTCCACCCGAAATAATATCATGCCTTCAAACCATCACAATTTTTAAGTCCCACCGTCACCATAGAATGTTTAGAGAGCACATTTTTGCATGGAGAAGGTAGAAATAATGTTAGATGAAGGGGGGTGGTCAAGTTGAAAGAAAACAAATTTACAAATAATTCAAACAACACCGCCTTCCTATAAAGTGGTACTACCACCATGTATGTTCATCATTTGTCACCCAGACCATCAAGATAATCTATGGCAAGCATGTCAAACTCAAAGACTGGCACGGGCCACATAAACAAGGTTTACGTTTATGTGGGCCGCCAAAAAAAAAAAAAAAAACATTTGCATAGAAATGTAAGTTTATTTTAAAAAGTACAGTATATATATATTGTGACAGAAAGCAAGGAATTGTGCTGGAAGGAACCTATATACCTCCCCAGATTTTGCAAGGTTCTTACTTTGTGTAATTAGCCCCAGGGAAATGTGTTATGTTCTAATGAATGTTGCACTTTAAATATGTGTATATTTGGGCCCTGGGGTGGAGCACCTGGAGAGTAGGGTGGGCCAGTGCTCCACTCCACATTTTGGAAGTTGCTTGGTGAGAAGTCCAGTTCTGGAGTTTGAATCCTAATCTAACTCACCTGAAAAGGATTGTCAATTACCAGTGCTATTAAGTACTCCCCTGCCAAGGAAGAAGGGAGATTGTGTTTGGTTTCTGTGAGTGGAAACAGAGAGCTGAAAACCCTGAAGCAGTAAGGCTGTTTATGTTTATGTTTATGTTGGGAAATGGACAAGCCATCCAACCCAGTTAGCTGATTATTTTGTTTAGTTAGTGCTCAGAAGAGCAAGGCTTTTGTTTGATATATTTTTGTTACCTTTATACCTTGCTGTGCATTTATTTTGGAACCTCAATAAAAGAGCAAGTCAGTTTACCTCATCCAGCGTGTGACGTGTCTCTAAAGCCTGAAAAGACTGTGTGTAACACCCCAATCCCAGGTACCAAGGGAAAGGAGTACTTTTGTCACGATATATAAAAAAAACTCTACTAAACCACAGGCCCACCCTCTACTAAACCACAGTACCCCCCTCTACCACCCTGTGCCAAATCTGATTCTCCCGCTGACACACACGTTTACTGACAGACACACACATACCGACACATTACACACACACACACACACTGACAGACGCACATACTCACTGACAGACACACACACACATTCTGACACACACTTATCATTCTTGCACACTTATCATTCTTGTTTTAGCAGAGTAGGCACTTGCAATTTGGGGAAAGCAATTGCCTACTCTACTATAACACCAAGCATGTACTCGCAAAGATGGTCCTTGTGGGCTGCATGTAGCCCGCGAGTTTGACATGCTTGATCTATGGCATCTTTGTTTTATTGTGAGCAGAGGACCCATCTAACTATTCCTTATAGTAACCTTGTGATATAGGAATATTAATACAAAAATGTTCAAGTCATAAAATACCGATGCAGTGTTAACATTATTTTACAATCGATCAGCAGTTTCTAAAAAAATTTTTTATTAACAAGTTAGTGCTTATATTATGTATCCCAGTGTCTTACTGATCTACTGTTAGTAGAACATGAGAAGCCTCATGTGAGAAAGGCTCATTAAACAGAGAAAGAGACAGAAACGGTCTGTTCATTAATGTAAAAAAAAAAAATCTATATACATTTAATAATTCAAACCATATCTATCATTTTTTTTATTAAATAAATGAGTGCCTGTCAGTAGTCCTTGAATGCTAACCAATGCACACTGTGGGTTTAAATAATACAGAGAAAAAATACATTTAGTTTTCATTATTTTCAAAAAGCATGGTCCCAATTCAATGTCATTTATTCCGTTAACCTTGGCTGGAGTTAAGGCTGTGAAGTTGAAGCGTTCTCTAGAGACACAGCAAAAGGGGAACCAAATTCCTTCACTATCACGGAATGTTGCAGATCATAAAATGCATCACTCCAAAATGGTCTGCTAGTTAACCTTCAAACGCACATATGAATCTTAAGCACTATAAATGTAAATATTTTTACATCCAAAGATGGCTTTTCTGCACATGCTGCTTTATCGCAATATTGGAATATTACAACATTCAGCTGCATTGAAAGCGCTCTAGAGAGTAACTGCAAAATAAAACAGTTTCTTAAGAGTCTGATGTAAACACATCCAGTGATAAAGCTCTTGCACTTTTTCAATATATAGAAATGTTTGCTAAATTATATAGAAGTGGGATTTCAGTATCCATACATACAAGGAGCAGAGGGTGGCTTGCTGTAGTGATTTTGGTGCAAGCTGTGCACTAAAGCCCCTCTATTTTTAGAAGTCAACTCGTTTTTGGATTGTTTAACTTATCTAGGATCTGCCTGTCACCATTTCTAATAGTTGTGGTGCTTCAGGTGTTCTTTTAACAATACTTACCTTTAAAACAACGATACAAACTTACATATAAGGTGTCACATTCTCTCTGTCTTTTAGTTGCTATTGTCACCTCCTACTTGCTGTTGGCAGGTTTTTCATCAACTTCTTGGTGCACACATGGTCTGTTTTCTGCCTCTTATTTTTTTTTAACCTGTGTTTCCTTTAATTGTATCCCTTTTGGCTTTCATTTACATTACTAATGAATTAATTTTGAAAAGCTGAAACCACATATTTGATCGATATATACAAAAAAAAATAAATAATTATTTAAAACACAGAATACATAATTATGATATTGCAGGCATTAACATTTGGAATGAAAGTTATTGCTTAATTGAGTAGACAGATGGAAGCATTGGCTGCACTTTAAACTAAATATAGATTACCGGTAATCACAGGGATGCCACTTAGATAAAGACTGGTGTACAAGTAGGCAATTGTATAAACTCCATGTGAGGGCCTAGTATCAAGATCTAGTAGAGATCTTTCACAAAGGTCACTCGAATAGGCATCCCTCGAGGTCAACTGTACCAGCCCTAAACTTGAGAATGGGCCAAAACCTTTCCTCCATGGAACCAGTGACTAATAGTTCTCCAGTCTATCCACCTTAGTGATCTGCAAGGGGGCCAGGATCAGATTCAGCTTTTCCTCCACAGGTGTGGGTGGTGTGTCGAGGTCATGTCTCATATGGATCTCAGCCTGGGTAGGCTTCGCTGTAGAGGTGTGCTGCTGCTTATGTTAGAAATGCCTCGCACAGACCTCACAAGACATTCCTCTGCTCCAACTCTTTCACATTCTCTCTCTCAAGAGGGTCACTAAATGTAACTTGTTTTAGGGTTGGTTCAATCATAGCCAAAATTCCTCACAGATTCTATTCAAGGTTTGCAAAACCTCTGCAGTTTAAAGGATATACTGCAGGTCATTCAGCTTTGCTGCCATCTTGGAAATAAAGAAAGCACATGCGGGTCAGTGTGTGCATATACATCAATATGAACAGACAGCCTCCTCTTTGGGGACCAGGAAAGCCCTCACCAGTCAAAAGGGGGGGATTTTGGGAACCAACTGGTCGATAAACTGGTTTGTGATAGAGGTATTACTTGGTTGTCAGAGTAGGCCTCAAGTCTCTGTAGCTCTAAGGACACACATTTCTGCTTACCCTTAAGAGCTCTGGAACAATGCAATCAGTCAGCATGGCTGTCAGATCCATTCTCTCCTCTATATTCATTTTTACAAATTTATTACAAAGATAGATGAATCCAACTCAAAGTACACTTATATGATTTTATTCCATTCATGATAATAGCTCAGGTTTTTAGATGCTTGCAAACATATAAATGACCTTTTTTATTGGGAGGGATGGAGAGCACCTACTATTGGGAGCAATGGATAGTTTTGCTGTAATCTCTCTTTATGCTGTGAAATTTCTATTTTTTCATAATTTGTTTAACTTGCATAAAATCCTGTTGATGTACACTGAGTTCTTGCTATTAAGCTCTATTTAATCTTTAAGAAAATCTGGACGTTTTTGCTTTTAATAAAAGTGGGCAGTAAGAACTTGATAAGCTCCAAGTTAAGTCACTAAAAGCACATTTAAAACTGCTTTATCAATGCAATGCCTTTATGCAAGAAGACAGACACATGACTTACGAAAGCCCATATAAAACATGGAGTTTGCAACAGTTATGTTTCAAATTTTGAGTCCCCGGGCAGGGGGGCCTGACAGCCAAGATGGCCGGACGTATTTCATTTCAGCTCCTGTCCAACCAAGCTAAATATAGGAAATTAATGCCCAATATTGCACTAATGAATGAAACTCATTCTATTTGTGATGCAGCTGTATCTTGCAGCAGTTTAGTAGATTACTCCATAATTCCCACGGTATGGAAGCAATCTACCAAAAGGCTGAAAGACCTAAATTGGTCTTTCAGCCAAATTTACTAATACTAAGTAAAGATTACTTAGTATTCTGCCCCCTTATTGTCATTGAGGGACCCCACCCGCTGCTCATGGGTGGGGGCAAGGGGAGGACAATAGGCTCCCCCCATTGTTTTTTAGGGCCCTCATGGGCGGTGGGTGGGGGCACACCTATTATCCTCTCCCCTGACCTCCACCCACCACTCATGGGTGGGGGCCAAGGTGGACCCTACGTCCACCATTTAGTTGAATAGCCCCCATTCACGGGCCACTGGCAGGGGATGGGGGGGGCACTATGCCCCCCTGCTAGTTAATAGATGCCCCACCATGGGACCATTTGATGGAGGGGGGAGTTATTTTTTCAACAGTGAGTAGCCATTGGCTGAACACTGTTTAGTAGACATGCCCCTACTCACGGCAAAGCTTTAATCTCCCTAATGCTAAGATAGGGGTCATATTGGCCCACACAGAGTGAGGGAGGCAATGGGGGTGCTTAGGAAATGGCCACTGGCTGCTCACTCTTTAGTAGACATGCCCCTACTCGCGGCATAGCGAGTAGGGGTATTCGGGAGATTTAATCTCCCTTATGCTAATATGGAGGTCATATTGACCCACACAGAGTGATGGAGGAAATGGGGGGCTTAAGAAGCACTGCTTCCTTCCGCTTCTATTTTTACATTTAACAAGGAGGGAGCTGCGCGCTGGTAACTCCCTCCTTGTAATAAACTAAACAAGCGAAAAAACGAACACTGATATTCGTTGTTTGTTTATTCGTCTGACATTTCTATCCATTCCTTAGTCTTTCTGATGAATAAACAGACGAAAATTCCTATTCGAATAAGTGTTTAACTGGGCATGCGCGGGAATTTCACAGCGCTATGTAGTGAGGGCAGGTGACGTGTCTCACAGGGACTTCATCTACCCGCACAAAGATGGCGGCGTCCAGGACCTAGGCCCGGGCAGAAAATAAAGATGATAAAATATGTAATATGGGAGACTTTTGGGGGTGACGTAGGGGGTAGATTTGTAGTTGGGGGAGGAGGGGGGACTCGAAGGGGGTAATTTTCATTCCTGGGCTGCCATAAAGTTTCAAAGGCAACATAGGTCCAGCACACCAATCTGGCAAATTTCAATGTGTAAACACTGTAATGGACAAGCTCTTTATATGACCCTGTAACTTTTCAAAAAACTATAAAACCTGTAAATGCGGGGGCATTTTTTGTACTCATGGGACATAATAGAATACAAATATGTGTAGTTTATGACATAGTTACATAGGTGAAAAGAGACATGCGTCCATCAAGTTCAGCCTTTCTCACATCTATTTTTGCTGATGATCCAAAAGAAGGCACAAAATCCAGTTTGAACAACCAATTTTTCAACAAACTAGGGAGAGAATAGCAGTTCTTTCCTTGGATCAAAAAGCTACAGCAAAAAAAAGCTAAGAGTATTATGACATTCACAGTTAAAATGCCATGCAGAACTTGGAGGAAAAAAAACTTTCTTAATTTCTCATTTTTTGATCTTATTCATTTTAAATTATGTTTAATATATACATATTTGATGTGCAATGAAAGCCATGTTTCTCTTGAACAAAATGATATGTAAAAAGTGTGGGTGTACTTAATATGAAAGAGGTAAATTATGGTTGAACAGAAATATAGCTCAAATTCTAGGTTTTGTTTTGGTTGAGCACGTAAACAATTGCGTATGTCCTTAAGGGGTTATATATGTTGTAACCCAATAATGATATGCTGCACTTATCAACAATCTGCACAAGAAATACATCGGCAGAAAAATATTCTACCACAAATCTTAATATGGAAATGCTATATGAATAAACACTTAAAGGGACACTCGGGGCACCATAACACCATAAAATTGGACTTACCTTAAGGACTTAAACCGCAAACGGACACTTTAACTCAAAGGGTTTCTTTCCTGAACTAGTCAGCTCTGCCCTTGAACTTCAGTTTCAGTCTGAGGTGTCACAAAGCTTGCCATTCAAAATATGGAGTGAGAATGGATGCATATGTTTCTTATTTCGTTTTGTGAATGGGTTGATAATGATAGGTTGAGAGCGCCAACTGCACCCTTGTCCAGGGCTTCCTGTTTAAACTTTTTCGGGGCAGAGCTGATTGGTCCCGGACAGGAGACTTTGGAGTATACCTTTTGTTAATGGTTTAACTACTGGATGTAATCCAACGCCATAGAGCTCCTGGCATCATAAAAAATGCCATTCATATTAAGTTGCTAGGGTGCCTGGGGTGTTTGAATAAAATATTTGTTTAAAACAAAACAATATGATATCGTTGCCTTTTAGTGAGACTTAAAAATAAAAAAAACAAGGCTGTGATGTCATCAACAGATCAGAATGAATGATCTACTGAGTAGCTCCCAGCATGCCATTAATTAGGACAGTGTAAAAGGTTTACTAATGCTGTGTGACTGATATGCAAAATAACAACTAAAGGGTAAATGGAAAGCTGAATTTAATTATTATTAATGAAGAAATCTGCAAAAAGAATTCAAAACTGATCAACACAAGTGTGTTTTTTTTAGCTGTTAACCTATGAAGCACTGGTATTCTATAGACTTCACAATTGTATTGTAAATTGTAGCAATCCACTTTTTAAGATGATTCACTCTAATTAAAGGAACACTCCAAACACCAAAACCATTACAACGTGCTGTAGTGGTCATGGTGCCAGAAATGCCATTGTGACCATCTGAGAACGGTTTGACAACTTAGCAATTATCCCTTGGTGCCAGTATCGCTAGCCTGTGGAGCGGTCTTCCAAAGAGGTTCCATTAACTCCACCGAGCTAAACACTGCAGTGTCTGGTTGGCTGGGCCACTGACAGTGAACTTCAGTTGAGAGTTCTAACCCAATGAGCTAAGACTTGCACCTCCGGCTTAGCTCAGTGCAGAGAGCTTCCAGCAGCACATTAGCAGGTGAAGTGCGCCCAGTGCACCCAAGAACCTTGTTAAACCATTTGCAATTTATTTGACTACTTACCCTGGAAAAAACCCAGGGAAATCCTGGCACCATAATCACTACACTGAGCTGTGGTAGCCATGGTACTTTAAGTGTTCCTTTAAACTTTATATTGGAGTAGTAGAATAAGACTTGAGGAGATTCTCACTCAAATTTAAAGTACTATATAGAGGAGCTCAGGAAAAAGGTTTTCTTTCCTCCGTCATACCCATATTCTGGCTGTGTAATAATTATATACTAAATGGATACTATAAAGCTAGGAATACAACACTGCATTCCTAACACTATAGCTCCCTCTGGAAACCTCTGGCTATTAAAGGGGCTAATCATGTGAAAGGCCAGTGTTTACATTAAAAAGTCGTCCCATTCTGTGCATGTTTTGTCGGTAAATCTGGTATTTGTAGAGCCCATGGTATTTTAGAAGGAAATTGCTCTGACTATATAACCCACTGTTTAGTGCTTTATAAAAAGTCAGGTTAGTATATGTCAGGTGTAGGCAAACTTCAGCACCGCAGATGTTGTGGACGACATCCCCCATAATGCTCTTACACGCATAATGCTGGCAAAGCATGGGAAGTGTAGTACAAAATACCTGGAGTGCCGAAGTTTTCCTATGCCTGGTATATGCAATGCTTTAATGTTAATGTGTCACAAGTGTTGTAATACCTTCCAATAAACTCAGTTTTGTAATGAAAAACCAAAGTCTGAATGGAATGAATATACTCGGCAGACCAAATACAATAAGCTGTAGTATTTCTAGTGACTAGAGTGTCCCTTTAAATTATAAAGCAGGGACTGCCAGCACATACACACCCAAATCTGCCTAACTAAACATTCCCGAATACTATACCAACCTGCAGGCCATCTTCAGTCTAAAAGAAATAGCTGAAATGATTAAAGATTAGAATGTTAGGGTCAAACAAGTTATTGGTATCTGACATGCCATCATGTTTATAAAAAAACAAACAAACTGAAAAAAACAAACACACGTGTTTAAATAAGCAAGTCCACCCTTTTATCTTGGCCACCTGTGCTCAAGAGAGACCGAGACAAGGCTTAAACCTCAACAGACAGGGATATATAAACAGTGCAATAGAACACGCTGAACACTAATCCAATCCGCAGAGATTAGATTTGTCAACATCTTGTAGTTTTTCTGATTACATTGTGCAACTCCCAGATGGCAGAATCTTTCAGTTGAGATTACATAGTTTTTATTTTTATTTTATTTTTTATCTTCTCCATGAAGCTTTTATTTCGATTTTATTCCCTGGCAAAAAAAAAAAAAAAAATATGACTGATGTTTTCCAAGGTGCCTTAAATTGACCCACTTCTAAGTCACATTCTCCCTGCTCAGCATGCAATGTGTATTAGACTGCACAGAAAGTTTTAAACAATTGCCAACATCTCAGTTAGACTCCCCTCTGTGTATACCTCAGCCATGCTGATGAGAGATACTTAAAATTCTACTGAAGATAAATCGAAAAAAGCTAGAATAGTCACAGGTTGCCTGCAGGGAGACAGAACAAAAATATCAGAGTTTAGAAATATTTGCCAGTTGCAGGAAGAAATACCGAATTTACTGTATTTCTCTGGACACATATCATGACATGTTGATGGGAGATACATGAAAAGGGATGCCCTGCAGCATATAGACTTCATATGCATCAGGAAGAAAACAAGTTACAGTATATACTCGAGTATAAGTCTAGTTTTTCAGCACATTTTTTGTGCTTAAAAACCCCCACTCGACTTATACTCGAGTCACTGTCTGTATTATGGCAACTTAGAGAGCCGCGGCCGTCAGAGCCATGGCAACGATCCGTGCGGCAACCAGACCGCGAGACTTACAGTGGAGCTGACCGGAACGGAGGAGAAGGGATCTGACAGGAGCTGCAGGAAAGGTAAGTAAATGCTTCCTGCTGCGCCCCCCACTTCACAGCCGATGCCACTGGACCACCAGGGATTAAGATAGCCCCCCTCCCTGACCAGTCAACAAGCGGGGGGGACAAAAAAAATAAAAAAATATATAATATAAAAAAAAAAAAAAAAATTTAAATAAAAATGCCCTCCCCCCACCCAGTTCACACTACACAAACACACTCAGCATTATATACACAGTGTGTGTATATAATGCAGAGTGTGTGTGTGTATATAATGCAGAGTGTGTGTTTGTATGAGTGTGTGTGTGTGTATATAATTATAAAAATCACAGAATTTCATAGTCCCAAGTTTTACCCTCGACTTATCCACGAGGCATAGCATATTTCACAATTGTTGGTCACAAAACTGCACTCGACTTATACATGAGATCGACTTATACACGAGTATATACGGTAATCAAAGAAGAATTTCAAATGACCTGTAAGCAAACCGATTTTCCCCCTGCAGTATACCGTATATACTCGTGTATAAGTCGATCTCATGTATAAGTCGAGTGCAGTTTTGTAACCAACAATTGTGAAATATGCTATGCCTCGTGGATAAGTCGAGGGTAAAACTTGGGGCTATGAAATTCTGTGATTTTTATAATTATATACACACACACTCATACAAACACACACACTGCATTATATACACACACACTCATACAAACACACACTCTGCATTACACACACACACACACTCATACACACACTCTGCATTATACACACACACACTCATACACATACTCTGCATTATACACACACACACATTCATACACACACTCTGCATTATACACACACACAGTCATACACACATTCATACACACACACACACTCATACACACACTCTGCATTATACACACACACTCATACAAACAATCTGCATTATACAGACACACTCATACAAAAACACACTCTGCATTATATACACACACACTCATACAAACACACACTCTGCATTATACACACACACTCATACAAACAATCTGCATTATACACACCCACACTCATACAAACACACACTCTGCATTATATACGCACACACTCATACAAACACACACTCTGCATTATATAATGCAGAGTGTGTTTGTTTGTGTGAATGCAGAGTGTGTGTGTGTATATAATGCAGAACCTGTGTTTGTATGAGTGTGTGTACAATGTAGAGTGTGTGTTTGTATGAGTGTGTATATAATGCAGTGTGTGTGTGTATGAGTGTGTGTATACAATGCAGAGTGTGTGTTTGTATGAGTGTGTGTTTGTGTGTGAACTGGGTGGGGGTGGGCATTTTTATTATTTGTAATTTTTTAATTTTAATATTTAATTTTTTTTATTTTAGTATTATTTTTTTATTTTATTATTTACTTTTTTAAATTTTAATATTTAATTATTTTTTTATTGTAATGTTATTTTTTGTATTATTTAATTAAATTTTCGTCCCCCCTCCCTGCTTGTTAGCTGACCAGGGAGGGGGGCTCTCATTCCCTGGTGGTCCAGTGGATGGGCTGTGTAGGAGGGGGGCTGGCAGAGAGCTGTTACTTACCTTTCCTGCAGCTCCCTTCTCCTCTGGTCCGATCAGCTCCACTGTAAGTCTTGCGAGAGCCGCGGGGTCAGAGCGTTGCCACAGGTTACCGTGGCAACGCTCTGCTCGGCAGTCACACCGCGAGACTTACAGTGGAGGAGAAGGGAGCTGACCGGAGCGCAGGAGAAGGGAGCTGACAGGAGCTGCAGGAAAGGTAAGTAATAGCTCTCTGCCAGCCCCCAACAGGACTGCCGGGCTTGTAATGAGCCCGGCGGTCCTGGTCTGTATTATGGCAATGTAAGTTGCCATAATACAGACACTGACTCAAGTATAAGTCGAGTGGGGGTTTTTCAGCACAAAAAATGTGCTGAAAAACTAGACTTATACTTGAGTATATATGGTATGAATTCTACCAGCTACAGGGCAACACTTTTCATGTGCTGCCTATCAGCTGGAACAGGAGGTATGTATTCAGAAATCAAGGTGGATCTGACAGCCCTGGTTAAAAGAAACTAATTGGTAAGGCACACAACAAACAGGGAGGTTTATGGTTCTCATCTTGAGATTCTACAAATAAAATGGTTTATTTCTGTCAACACAAAAAACTAAACTCTTCAATGACTCAAAAAGAAAATAGCAATTTGATTTTGCAGAGAAAACATCATAATTACACACTTTAGGAGAGTCATACTATTTTAAATAAATAAGGCTTTTAATAAAAAAACAAAAACAAAACAACTTTAAAACACTTTAAAAATTATGTAGTGTTGCAATAAGATTAAAGGATCACTATAGTGTCAGGAAAACAAAGCGGTTTTCCTGACACTATAGTGCCCTGAGGGTACCCCCACCCTCAGGGTATCCCTCCCATGGCGCTGAAGGGGTTAAAACCCATTCAGCCACTTACCTTAATCCAGTGCCAGGCTCCCTCGGTGCTGGTGACCTCCCTTCAACCGCCGGCGTCAGCTCCCCCGTCCGACATCAGCGGAGCCGAACGCGCGGCAAGTGCTGCGCGCGCATTCAAAGTGTCCATATGGACGCTCTGCGCGATGGAGGCGAAATGTGCTTCCAGCAACGCAGATGCGCCTCTAGTGGCTGTCCGGTTTCTCTGAAACGGCTATGTTTGCATCTGAAGGGTTAAAACCTGAGGGACCTGGCACCCAGACCACTTCATTGAGCTGAAGTGGTCTGGGTGACTATAGTTTCCCTTTAAACATTGATAAATAACAAGAAAGATAAAAATAAAATGTACTGATGAAATGTAAAACGTCATTAAAAGGGGCACTCCAGGCACCAAAACAACTTCATCTAAATGAAGTTCTTTTGGCGCACTCTTACCTCAAGGGGTTAAAGTTGCCTCCAGCACCAATCTCAGTTCCACCCCAGGAGGCATTCGGCTTTAAAATGTCAGTTTCAGATAGCTGAGAGTGATGCCGGGCAGGTGCACCGATGTCAGCCAATCAGTGGCACCCCTGCTTGGCAGCACTCCACGCTTCCTGAAACTGAAATTTGCCATGGAGTGCCGCGCTGGAGAGAACTGAGATTGATAGAGGCAAATTTGGGGTTAATTAATCTTTCCTATGGAGATTTATAAGATGCTGGATGTCCTTATACACAATGCGAGGATGTCCAGTGTCATTTCATGGCGTTAAACTTTGTGAAACTGAAGAAAGTGCTTATAGTGGCTGTCTGGGAGACAGCCACTACTAAAAGCAGACTTAACTCTGCAATGCAAACATTGCAATTTCACTAGGTTAAAAAGACAGGGAAACTGCACCATGACCACTTCAATGAGATAAAGTGGTCAAGGTGCCTTCAGTGTCCCTTTAATACAAATAATTCCATCTACAGACTGTAAAAATATTTTATCCTTCATCCACTTACAGAGCATGCAATCTGTCCTTTCATGGCAAATTATTTCAACTTTAATATTTGGTCTAAGTTATATCATATGGTTTAACCCCTTAAGGACACATGACATGTGACATGTCATGATTCCCTTTTATTCCAGAAGTTTGGTCCTTAAGGGGTTAAAATGCTTTATTATTTGCTGTGTTGTGAAAAAGTCTTCAAATATAATATTTCTGGAAATGTATACATTTGAAAATAAAATGCAAACCGCAGCAGATAGAAAAACGAAGTAAATCACGTTATGCATAATATAATCACTTTAAGGTAGAATTACCAACTCGACATTCTCAAAGAGGGACAAAGTGAAAGCACAAAGGCTTATTTTAAAAATCAAAAATTGTTTGGTGCATAAAACCACAAATAATGCACATCCTCCAAAAAACACACCAACAAATCTGAGTGAGCAAATTGCAAAAAAAATGAGGAATGGAGTTGACTCTGGTATGAATATAAACAGCCACGCCTTCAAGCCATCTGGGTATGAGAGTCGGAAATCTTACTTCCTTTTTCTCATACCGTAACATCTATTTCATATGTGCAGTGCCGTCAAGGTAAGCCATTGCATTCAATCAACCTCCTCTATGTCCCTGGAGTATAAGTAATTTGTTTTATTTTTATTTTTTTATTCCTAATGGTACAGTGTTCCTTTAACAAGACTTACTGCTCAGTAAATAAAACCCACAAAGTAATCTTTACAACATTTCAATGAGCCACAAGCTTTGAGACAGAATATTTAGACTGATGCTGAGAACAATGTAATACCTCATTTAAAACGTGCTGAAAATCTGCTTGGCTTTGGGATTAATTTTCATGTGTTGCTCATTAAAATATTAATTTTAACCAACATAAAAATTCACTTAACTTTGTTTTCTAAGTTACACAATACCTTCTGGACTTTCTCTTTTCAGTGCATCAGGCCGTGAGGTTTTTGATTGGATCTTGGATCAAGGCTATTATTCAGAGCGAGACACAAGCAACGTTATCCGACAAGTCTTGGAGGCTGTGGCTTATCTGCACTCACTGCGCATTGTGCATAGGAATCTCAAGGTGAGAAGGAAGGGGTAAAAATGGTATCACACATCACATTGTCCTACACTATCTTCAGCAACTGCTGTATGAAGGGTTTTTTACCCTCATGCTCTTTATAGACCAGAAGGAAACCAACCAACAGGGTGAAAAGTGAGAACTAACTGGAATTCAAAGTAAATTTAGCAAATTTCAAATTCTTAATTTCAGGTACTTTGACTATTTTAACCTTAAATATGACGTTCACTTCGAATTCTCAATAATCCTCAGTTCAGTAACCCTGCTTTTTTTTTTTTTTTCCTTCAATTTTCTGGGGCAATTCTCAATAAAACCATGTGGACAACTTTTTGATTGAGAAACTTTATTGCCACATGCAAAGGGGATAATTAAAAATAAAGTCCAGCTTCGTGCCTCTGAAAATAAGGACAAGGGCAGGTCTCACTGGAAATGTTACAGACAAGTGAGAAAAAAAAAGAAAAAATGTTCAGACAAACCACTAATGTGTCTGCCATGTCTTGGGTTAAAATATCACTGGTGGAAAGAGAGATACAAATTGTTCCAGAATCAGAATAATTAGTTTCAGCCATTACCTTCTATTTTCATGCATAAGATCACACTGGGAGAGAAAATATTTAAAAGAAACTGTCAGCATACAGATAATAACACTGTGTTCTCTTTCCAGACGTCATTCTAGCTCATAAGATGTCTACAGTGATCAGAGATCTTTCTAATTCTGACTCTTACAGGGAGTACAAGAGGACCAGAGATACATTTTGGGCATTGTAGTATTGAAGGATATAGCATAACACATATTTTGTTTGCATGCTGCAGTAGCAAACATAGGATTGTGAGACACATCATTAATCAATGTTTAAGAGACACTTCACAATCTAAAGCTGAACTATCCCAAGGCACATGTATTTGGCTGAAGGATCCTGTTGTATAATAACAGTAGGGATGAGTTTTTCCCATTTTTTACATATACGCCATTTAAAAAAAATAAAAATCTATATCCTTTCAAAACTTGATGAAAGGATTATTATTTTAAAAATGTTTTTGAAGTCACATTTGTCCTTTAACAAAGTTATAAAGTACAATATTGGGAGGACAGTCTCGCTACTAATGTATTTTCTAATTTGCTTTTGTTTTCATATTATCTCCCTGCTTACCTCCAGTTGGAAAACTTGCTGTATTTCAATCGAATGAAGAATTCCAAAATAGTCATTAGCGATTTCCATTTGGCCAAAGTGGAGACCAGCCTCATCAAGGAGCCCTGTGGGACCCCAGAGTATCTGGGTAAGAATTTAGCACACTATATAGGGCCAGGTAAGCTTAAATAATCCTGGGTTTCATTTGATTGGTCCACATCATGCCTGAGCCCCAAGACGTGCGTGAATGGGGGGGCATTGGAATGACATGGGACAACGGGAACCGACCGCAGGGTTTACAGGCCGTGCGCCCGATCAGACTGGTCAGCCAGGAGCGTTCGAGCTGCAGGTGGACCGGACCGGTCAAGTACCGTTAAAGCAACAACTTCTACACTTGTCGAAAAATAAATTTCTGTGATAAAGTAAACAAAGCTGACTTTTTGAATAAGAACACATTTCAAAGGATCATTTTGTAACAATAACAACTACATACCAATGTAATAATATTGATGCCACATAATATTAATAGGGCTACAGGTGCAGCCCCCCGGTTCCAAATCAAACCGTTTTGGAAAAGATTAACCAAGACTTTTGTTCATATATTGCTAATGTGGATGATCTCACGTTTAAAGCAGTTAATAGATTGAGTCTGACAGCTCACTAGCTTTAAAGGACAACTATAGGCACCCAGACCACTTCAGCTCAATAAAGTGGTCTGGGTGCCAGGTCCATCTAGGGTTAACCCTGCTTGCTCTAAACATAGTTTCAGAGAAACTGCTATGTTTACATTAGGGTTAATCCAGTCTCTAGTAGCTGTCTCATTCAAAGCCGCTAGAGGCGCATCCGCGCTTCTCACTGTGATTTTCACAGTGAGAAGACGCCAGCGTCCATAGGAAAGCATTGAGAATGCTTTCCTATGGACTGACTGAATGCTTGCGCAGCTCTTGCCGCGCATGCGCATTCGGCGGAAGAGGGAGGAGAGGCCCCAGTGTTTAATCCCTTCCTCCCCCTAGAGCCCGGCGGGAGGGGGGACATGTTGGTGGGGAGGAACTATTAACACTATAGTGCCAGGAAAACGAGTTTGTTTTCCTGGCACTATAGTAGTCCTTTAAAAAAAAAAATATAAAATTGATATAGCTAGTGCAGAAGTAAAAATTTCACGTTACCAAGTCTGGCGAGTGGGAGCAAAGCCACAAACGCCTCAATGACCCAAGGTTTCTCTCACATGTTTTGATACCATAAACACTACATCAGAATGTAGAAGTTGTGGTGCTTGGACTCCACCTTTAAAAGAACAACTCACGCACTACAAGCACAGAAGCCTGCTTCTGCCATAGTAGTTTTTATGGTACCAGGAATCTCCTGATTCTATCTGAAAATTTACCTGGGTCCCGCCGTGCCAGGTCTGCTACATCAAGTCCTCTCAAGTAGGAGAAGCAAGATGTTTCAGTAGAGTAAAGCACAGTCATTAAAGCACTGCACTCATTAACTGAAAGTGATTCTTTAAGTTCTACTTTTTCTTTAAAGGTTCTAATGCTCGTGTTTTTATTCCAGCCCCTGAGGTGGTTGCACGGCAGAGATATGGACGACCAGTAGACTGCTGGGCAATTGGAGTCATTATGTACATACTGTAAGTAAATGACAATGTGCATTATTTTTCAATTTAAAGGGATCCTGTAGTGCCAGGAAAACAAAGCTGTTTTCATGGCACTATAGGGTTAATAGCCCACCACCCTCCCGTGAGGCTGAAGGGGTTAAAACCCATTCAGCCACTTACCTGAATCCACGCTCCTCCCCCGCCAACATCAGCCAGCGGGGGAGACCTAATGCACAGCAATGGCCGTGCACACATTTGACCTCCCCTTAGGAAAGCATTATTCAATGCTTTCCTATGGGGAAAATCTGACGCTGGAAGTCTGTGAGGACGTTCAGCATCAGATAATGGACCAAGAGTCCAAATAGATTCGGAAGCATCCCCCAGTGGCTGTTTGGTAGACAGCCACTGGGTTCAGACTTAGAGCTGCAATGTAAACATTGCAGTTCTCTTGAACTGCAATGTTTTACATAGCAGCACTAAGTGTAAAAGGGATACAGCACCCAGATCACTTCAATGAGCTGAAGTGGCCTGGGTGCCTACAGTGTCCCTTTAACTTTGGGCCCAATCTAAGCTAAACATTGCAGAAACCAATGTTTCTGCAACCTGCTGAGTTCGATGTAAAAAAGTATGGACAGATTATCTAAGGTGGTTATCTCAATGGATCCTTACTTAATTATGGTAGAGGGGTTCCTTTAAATAATTCCCATTTTGCAGGTCATTAACTTTCTCACTGAAGACAAAAATAAATTTCTGAAAAATATTGGGATTATCAGAACTGATAAATGATATGGAAAATTGTTCTGAACATGATGGTTAAATGCAAAAAGTCGCAAGATGTTAAGATTAGCATATAGTTTATAATCATTAGTTAGAGATTGGGGTCAGGCTAGAAGTTATGGGAGTTAGATAAATTTAGAGATTATTGCTGCTTATGTTATAAAATAATATATTTGATCTACTTTTTTATCACATACAATCACAGCATCTTGAAACTGAAGGTTGTTCCAATGCCCATCACCTGAGTGAAGTACTTTAGACTAGGGAGGGCTTCCTGAAAAGCTGCGTGGTTTCAGTCCACAGCAAGTAGGGTAATCTAAATTTTAACAGTGCAGAAAACTCAACACATAGCAATCAGTCAACATATGGCACTCTTTGATAGGAATACGCAATTTAGCACACCTTTGCAGGTGACACCAGTACCCAGGAGAGCAGTTATGCCAACAAGGCTACCAAAAAGCTCAGCAACAACATAAGGGCTCCGAGACACACCAACACCACCAATGTAATTGGGATCTACCCCCTAAGTCTTCTTCAACATTCCAAACATTCCACAACGCTAGTGTCCGTTCCTGTGTGGCCAGTAGTGAGATGCGAGACAGGGGTGGCTTGCCTCACAAGTTAGTTGTGTATGACACAAGGGAAGATAAAAGTGTGTAAATCACAATGACAAATAAAAATATGTGCTGAAATGAGAACCAGTCAATTTCCTTTTGCAGGCTTTCTGGAAACCCTCCATTTTACGATGAGATGGAGGAGGAAGATTATGAGAGCCATGACAAGAACTTATTTCGGAAGATCCTGCATGGAGATTATGAGTTTGACTCGCCATATTGGGATGATATTTCGCCTGCAGGTAGCATAAGACTCTGATATTCAAACAGTGAAAGGATAAGGGTCTGAGACAATGTGCATTAGTGATAATTTCACAAGTGGTATGCTACGTGCAGAAGGAATGGCTGCATGCTTAAAGGGACACTATAGTCACCAGAACAACTACAACTTATTGAATTTGTTCTGGTGAGTATATTCATTCCCTTTGGGCTCTTTGCAGTAAACACTGTCTTTTCAGAGCAAATGCAGTGTTTACAATACAGTCTAGGGATACCTCCACTGGCCACTCCTCAAATGGCTACAAGAGGTGCTTACTGGGGCTGTGAGGCACTGCTATTCAGTGTCTCCACTCTCTGCATGGAGACACTGAACTTTTCTCATAGATATACATTGATTCAGTGCATATAGGGGGAATTGGGGGACTAGATGGTGGTTTTGCCACTATAGGGTCAGTAATACATGACTGTGTTCATGACCCTAGTGTTAATTTTAAACATAATTGCATGGCTTTTAAACAGCATACTTAATCTCCTAAATAAATAAATGGCAGTTTACATTGCCACGGGAAAAATATCCCAAACATTGGGTTTCACTTTGAAATTTGAGACATTAGGAGGATGCAACACAACTGACACACCTTTTTGCAATGCATTCCTAACCTCACCTGAACCCTCTCCAAACTAGTCCGTAACTTACAGCAGCAATGGGTTGAATGTATATTTTTCTTACGAACTGCAGTCACCTAAACATTTTTCTCTTTTTCTTGTATGTTTACGACTCTTTGTTTACGTACACTTTGTATAATGTATTATCTCATAAATTAGCGTATTATTACTGTTTTTAAAATACCCTTGATAAGATTGATGTACGAAACATTGAATAAAAATAACACAAAAAAAGTATTGTAAAGCTATACATGTCCTATTCGTGGTTCCTGCCTGTGTTACCCTAGGCATAATTCATATGTCACTTCATTCTGCAGCCAAAGACCTGGTGACTCGTCTGATGGAAGTGGAACAAGACCAGAGGGTCACTGCCGCAGATGCCATCAGCCACGAATGGTGATCTAAAGTGTCAAATCTTGCAAATTTTCATCTATGTTTTCACTTTTTTAATAGGGGTGTTAGCCTTGGATTAGAATACTTATATAAGCTTTTCAAATTTTGGAATGTTTTTAAGTTTTTAAAAATGACTTAATATTTTGAAATAATCATAAAATATTAATTAATACTTTGAAAAAAATCACTTTAAAACTTTACATAAAAATATTACATAATTTAAAAATCTTATCCAACATATTAAGTCCTAGTTGAAGTAAGAAAGAAAAATAGGATGCAGGATAATACAGAAATGGTATATGGACAAATAGAGCAGCCAGAGCAACTGTAACTATGGAAACAACTACAACTCCTTATATGGAGTTAAGTTGACCATGAAGAACTTGGGAGCTCTAGATTAAGAACTGCTGGAGAGGCAGGTTGGTTTTTCAGTTCAAAATACAAAAACTCAAACAATACAACATGTTATCAGCTTTTACAACACTTTGCATTAGTCTGTTGTGTGACCTACAATAATCTTACTCCTACCTGTGAGGGTGAGGTGTGTGATATAGACCATACATAACGTTCAAAGTGTCACTTTCAAAAGTAACTCCTACTCATAAAGAATAACTTGTGTAGTTCCTGATAGGTTCTGGATACCCACTAGTCATTCAGGATAGAACTTGATAATTGTGCTAACATTAGGATTGTCAAGAAGTCAGGATTCTGTGAATGTAATAATGAGTGGGCTACTAATGTGTGTTCTAATTGATGTGCTCCAGGATTTCAGGAAATGCTGCGTCTGATAAGAATATTAAAGATGGAGTTTGTGCTCAGATCGAGAAGAACTTTGCCAAAGCCAAATGGAAGGTGAGGAGTCTTAGTATACATTACATCACCTAATATTAAATCAAATTTCACCTCTGTTACTGGCAAATGCCATTCCATTCTGAGCTTCATATATTTTTAAAACCCATTTAAAGACGTGCATGTCCCATCTTACACTGTACTCAATCACAAGTGGTTGTATGTCCTATTGCTGGCACTGTATATAACTGACTAGTTGTACTGTACAGGGCTAAATAGTTGCATTGTGTATAGGTAATTTGCTACATAATATTCTTAGACCCGGTGCTCTACAGTAGTTTTTGAAAATGTAATTTATCCAGAAATGTAACCATGCATGCAGTTGTGATTGCAAATTATGATTATTAATCAAGCTAAAATGCATTAGATGAACTGCATTCAAACAATTCTAAAATGTTCTACCAATTGGAACTGCAAAAAGGAGAGATAACATAATAGAGATTTTAACTAGTGACAGATAATGAAGAAAACATACTGCTGCACTTGGGTAAATTTAAAAAGTGCCCTTGACAGGGTTAATGTACATGATGTGACACTTCCCATCTCTCACTGGCACTTCAGAGATTTTTAATCTGGAACACTGACTTGACCCCGGCTATAGACACAGGCAATTGTAAATGTTAAAAATTAAAACAGTGTACATAAAGCCGAATATTCAACAAGAATAACCATCAATTGAATTTTGATTGGAACACAGTTCTGTTGCTAAGATTGAGGAGAACCTCCAGACTTCACAGGATTCTATAGGTGTGGGGATTCAGTTAAAAGAGTTGTTACTGAAATTTTTCCTCAACTGAATGCAGAGTATTCATTCCAGGTTTAACACAGACTTCCATACAAGTTCCATCACAGGTAGTCCATGTTCAAGTATAACCTGCTTGGTATAACAGGAACAAGTGTTCCCCACTACCTTAGAATTATAATTCTATATATTATCTGTCACGGTCTTAACCTAGAATTATGACCCCGTGGTACTTTCTATGATCTCAACTAAAACTAGGCTTTTGGGATTATATTATTTAGGCTGTTATAATATTTTATGACCAGAATTTCTCCCCAACTAGGCGTTCATAAATTAACCATCTAGCACTCAAAATCAAATTTGAAAAAAATACAAGGTTAATTACTGAAAATTAGTTTTTTTTGTTTTTTTTAATTGGACTAAAATTTGAAATTTAAATTGACTTCACAACAATTCGCACTTTGAATAACCCCGACAGAGTTTAATTATTATTATTTTATTATTTATATAGCACCATCAAATTCCGTAGCGCTGTACAATGGGTGGACTAACAGACATTAATTGTAACCATACAACTGGATGTACAGGAACAGAGGGGTGGAGGGCCCTGCTCAATGAGCTTACATTCTAGAGGGAGTGGGGTATAGTGACACAAAGGGTAAAAGTATTTAATCACAGTTTATGGTCAGTCACTAAAACTTAAACCAGTGAAAAATGTTGGTTTTTCTTCAGCCCATTTTCCAGATTACAGGCTAAAACCATTTCATTGTACCATCTGTGTTAAACAAGGGTATTGAAATCCTTCCCGTTTCCATGATATGCTGCTACAGCCTAACCTGTTTACTGCTAATGGAAGATGGCTGGTCTCCTAATGTGGTCTGGATGGATGTATTTGTGATTCACTTTATATCCATCTGTTTAAGATATGTGCAGCCATCAAGTTAGGCGGATGACCAGCTGCTGTTATTTGAACCAGTAACATACATTCAATGTAATGGGGAATAATCCTTAATCTGCTGTGACATTGCAATGTGATTGTATTTAGGCATTTCTATTTACTGCTGTTAAATTTAACATGGTGCAGGCTTCGATTATCTAAATATATATGTGAAGCTTCTTTAAGCTTTTATTTATGAGAATAGAAAACACAGATAAAATGAATAATTTTGAAACAAGGTCAAGAAACCATTATTCATATTAATACAGTGTTTGTATGAAATCTATGATACTTTATACTCAGCGGGATCCTTCCTGAATGCCACCTACAGCAAATCTGGATTAAGTTATAACCAATGTTTGTAAGACAAACCGTATTTCCTAATGAATGCAATTCATTATCTTTATTATAATGTTATGCCACAGTGTTACAGAATTGCAATTCTTATATGGAAATTTGCCAACACCTAATGTATTTAGACATTTTAAACAGAGAAGGAAAATCCAACTAGACTTTGTTACATTTTCCTCTGTAACCACTAATTTGTAGCAAGTTAACATTTCAAAGGTAATTGTTACTTCCCAAAGTTTTGAATATTATGTTTACATATCTGTTTTATATATATATATATATATTTGTGAGGCAGGAAAAATTAAAATTTTATGTGGAATCATACATCTCTAGATGCCAACATCTCAGCTCCTAGTCAATCACTGCTACAAGCTCTGTCAGGCATACAGAAACAGACCGGGAACAGGAGAAATCAAGCAATATTTCAAATTTTCCTCATCATTTGCAATGTTTACCCTAATTGTGCTTAGACTTGATTATAAAGTAATTTGCTAAATATAAATTTAATATAAAACAGGGCACCACATAAAAAAAAGTTTTCAAATAAGTAACTTTGTTTTTTTTTGTTTTTTTTTACATAATGTCATATCCAAGCGGCATTTACCCCTTTAACTCCTTAAGGACCAAACTTCTGGAATACAGAATACATGTCATGTATCCTTAAGGGGTTAAAGTCCTTGCTTATCACTATATCTGGTATATATTTTCTGAGTCATCAGTGAGTTTCACCGACTGACAGACTTTGTGTTTGCTGTGGTTGAAGAGTTGGGCAGTCTATTAAATACACTCAAAATTCTAGCTAAGGTGGATGCATTTTAAAGCATATAGAATTTTTCAAATTAATATAAAAATAATTCAATTAAAAATAATAAATTTAATGCAAAGCCTCTAAACCGTCACTGAGCTCCAGGTGCCTGACCATTTCAAATGACAATCTGATAATTTAAGTCCTTGGTTATCAATATCATCTGTCAGGGGAAGTATGAAGCCCATTATGGGATTATAATCTCACCCCTAACTGTGCTGGTAGAGAAATGGCCTCAGCGTAAATTCATCTTCTTTGGCCACCTATGACTAGATAAAATGACTCTACTCCCTTTTGCAGTACCTGGTCAGGTTCAGAGAAGTGGGTGAACATTCTACTTTCTACATTCTACTATAGAACAAAGATCAATGAGCTATGGCATTGCAAAATAATACTTCTAAAAGGAAACTTTAAAAATATGCACCAACATTTGACTACAAAATGGGAAGGGGTGGGTAGAAAGAAAATTTATAAAGGTATACATATTCCAACATCACTTGTAAAACTATAAAAAAATATAGCCCTTCTATTGTCACCTTTATATTTCATATCCTTTGGAACATGCTTATGTTGTTGTTTCTCATTTTTGGTTCGTCCGTAAGGCTTTTTATAGACCGTCATTCCAAAAGACTGTTTACTTGAAGAGTTTTAAACACAAATCCTATTTATAGTTGGTCTTTTATTTGACGTTATTTCTAAATCATTTTGATATGTCTTCCAGTCAAGCCTTAGACAGGGTGCCCGCATTTGTTCTATTCTTTTTATATTATTATTTTGATGACAGAGTCTCTTAGGAATTTGTAAAGCTGCACGGAATGATAGCGAGAGGCATGGAATTGCAAAAACCGATAGTATGAGAGAGATGTTTTATGTCTGAGAGAGACACAGTTCAGGGATAGATTTATCAAGCAGTGGGGAGAGAACTTTGCAGTCACAATACATTCTCCAATTTCTCACTTATCCTGTTGAGCCTGGTTATCAAAGTTTCTCAGAAAATGCCTCAGCTTGATAACAAGCCTCTATAAAATCACAGAAGATTTGAAAAACGCTTTGTGACTGCAGATATTCTCATTGCCGCATAAATCCACACTTAATGGGACGCTAACTCACAAAATAGTTAACTTCAAAGAAGTATTTAAAAATACACAGAACTACAAGTTTAATTTCTACTTTTTTTGGCTGATGTAAACACAGCTTACCCAACACTCAAGCCAAGATATTGTTCTGGAAGCATTGCATAGATTTAAATGAATAGGACTGTTGAATGCTAAATAATATATTTAATTATCCTGAGTAGACATTTATTGGATATGCTCAACTGAAAGCAAGAGTAAGGCTAGTATTGGCTGACAGATGTACAGCTACTTCCTAGTCAGACTAATGCTCAAAGCAGGACATTGCAATCCTTACAATTTGCAGCAAATTCTGAGACGTCAAAGGATCTTCATTAAAAATGGTTTGATGACAAGTTTATCTAATTCTTAAAAAATGTGGGGTCAACTTCAGCATGGGTTAAAACAGAACTGGAACACTTGAGATTTTTTTAACAAATGAATAGCTAACTAAAAGTTAGCTAGTAGTAGTGCTATTAAAAAAAAACAAAAAAAAACCTTTATAGTACTTTCTTCAACAAAACCCGTTGCAAGCAACATATCTCTTTAAATCCCTAACAAATAAAAAATTAAGTTGGTGTTGGTTCGGACTTCTGCCGTTCCTAGGGGTAGAAATCAGAAGTGTAAAATACTACTAGAATTTAGGTCTGATAAGGTTGAGTGCAAAATATATCAGCCTCTGCTAAAGTACAACTCCTATCATGCTCAGATTCTGATTGTGATAAAATGTAAAGCTATATTAATTAAATTGCCACTATTATGTATTTTTACTTTAGGGCATAAAGTATGTCTTTTTTTTTTCATACAAATCCTTGAAGCTCTCGAGCCGAGATTTATGCTTGATGTTTCAATATCCAGCACTAACAAGGAAGTGATGGGCAAAAGGGATTGGTCTTCATTATCTGCAGTGACCAGTTCTGCAGCTAATAGTACATTTTGGAGTTTAAGGAAATATTTGTAGAAAATGCACCACTTCTTGTGGCATGATTAACTGAACGGTGCTGCAGAAAATGTTGGCTCCTTATAATCAATAATACTGATAAAGAGTCACTGAACAGACATGAGATAAAAGTATAACATAAAATGGAAAAAAATAAAAATAATACTAGTGACTACTAAAATTCCATTTAAAAAAGTGGATCTAGAGTCTTTGATTAATTAGTATTAATTTTTTAGAATGGCGCAATATCCATTTCCTGTTGGTATTATTGAAAATGAAGATATGTCGCTTCAGGTGGATCTCTATATATTTATTATTTAGCGGTAAACAAACTGCAAAATGTAACCAAAAAGAGTGAAATTGTAAACAATATTATAAATTGAGGAATGTTTAAAGTGCAGATATTTTGGTCTACAATAAGGTGATTTTTCAATTCACTGTGTAGTGAATAAACCCTTAATAGTGTTGAATATACGCCTATATTCTGACATTTTAATGGGCAGGTACTGCAATTAACGAAACAAAAGAACTTGTCACAATGTAATGAGTAAGCGAGATAGAATATATTTTTTTTTAATCTTGTGTCATAAATCACTCATACTTGAGAGATAATGCAGGGATGTAGCAGGAAGGCAATTCTGTAAAGGGTTTTTTAATGTAGGTAGAAGAAATGAGGATTGCATGATAATAATTACACATACAGAGACAACATATATCTCCAAAAGCACTGTGCACTTAGCCGTGTTCAACGTTTCAAGCAAAGTTTTCCCAAACTCAAAGTAAAATAATAGCTGTCACTCATGTTTCATAATCCATTTTATTTTCCAGATATGTTGCCCAAATTGTTTTTCATTTACAATTTTAGGGTTATTCCAACCACCATTACCACTCCTGCTTTTTGAAGTGGTCATGGTGAAAGGACTCTGGATAAGAAGTGTTGCAGCCTAAATCACTGCACACCCAGAGTAATTAGCACTTGTGTGCGGGAGGCCACTTGCACCCACAGCACAGGTGGCATTGGCAGCCAAAACTCTGTTATGCGCTACCTAATGTATTGACGGTGCGTATTTAACATATGTCGTCAACACGCAAAACAAGCTTTTGACAAATGTAGTGTGATTATTAAGTTGTATATGTCCACTCACTCAGAGCAGGTCTCCTAACTACTTATTCCATTAATTGATGCCTGCCTACAGTCCTCCCCTGCCTCTTACCAATCAAAGGGTTATGTATGAGAAACCTTGGATTGGACCACACATTAGCTGCAGTGACTTCAGGGAGGGAGATAATGACCAATAGGGCATCATTCATATTTTTAAACCATTTAAATAACCGATTGTTAACCACTATTTTTTTCATGATGGTTCATACTCTTGAAAGGATTCAACACAATCCAAGGTACATTTCACGCAATGATGATGATGAGAAACAATTGTTAATGGTTGTGACACGCTAACACCTAGAACAGAGGAACAACGTTTTTTGGTATACTTGTCTTTGTTTATATTGTTTCTTAGTATTTGCTATAAGTAAATGGAATAATGGTTATTGGTTTTCTGTCTTATTATTTTGCAGAAAGCGGTAAGGGTGACCACAATGATGAAGAGGCTGAGGGCCCCGGAGCAGCCCAGAACACCTTCTCCTTTAAAAGATGGCGAGCAAACCCCTGGGCTGGCCACACCAGCACCTTCACCTTCACCTGCCAGTACGCCAGCTGAGGGTGACCCTTCCCTGCTTTGCCCATCTCCTGAGGGCACTGGCTGAGAAGGAATAGGAGGGAGACGGCAAAATATATAAAAAGAATAATAAAAAAAGAATAATTTAAAAAATATATAAAAAAAATAAAATAAACCCTTCCTCATAAATCTCCCATTTACTGCAGAGCATATTACCACAAAACCTCACCCATCATCTAACCGTTAAAAGCTATGCAGAGAGTATTCATTAACCACCTACTTGCCAGGGTTTTGAAAACCATTGCAGAGCAATGCTGGGCCTATTGTCAGAAAACGCATTTAAGCGGTAATATCAATTGTGATAAAGACCACTGCTTTCTTTTCTGCATTAACCCTTTCACTGCTACAGCAGAGAATTACTTTAACTCTTAACCCTTTAGTTGCTACAGAAATCTGCCGCACTGTTAGACTGATATTATTTCTCCCTTCATTAACCTTTGTGCTGCTGAAACCGCAGGGCACTGCTCCGTTGTCGCATTCACTCCTTCCCTAAAATTAAGATTAAGTTATATCTCTTTGTACATGTCCCCGGGAAGGCAAGTTTCTATTCTCAGATATAGCCTTTTCATTTGCTTCCTCACCTAAATCTTTCATTATGCCTCCTGCCTGGGACAACTTCCCAGCGTCTTTCCTTCCTGTTGGCGGGAGGGGCATGTGATGTACAGAACTTTACCCCGTGTTTTGTATGCTTTACTTTAAATAAACTTGCTGCTTCTCCCAGTTCTAGTTGCGTTATTCATAAGATGGAATTAAATATTTGGATCAGCGGTTATTCCCAGGAGGAAAAAGACCAACAGTGAATTTTATGGTGTCTCACAAATATATTATTATTATTAATTATTTATATAGCGCCATCAGATTCCGTAGCGCTGTACAGTGGGTGGACTAACAGACATGTAATTGTAAACAGACAACTGGACTTTCAGGAACAGAGAAGTGGAGGGCCCTGCATATAGACTTAATAATCACCATGAGCTGCGTCTGACCCCATAAAAACAATACAGGGGTTGTATTGGTAATGCTGCGTACAGTGCTTCTCTAACTTAAATAGTGCATCAGGTATAGAGCCATAATAAAGACAAGCCAACTGTTTATAGAGAGCTACTAAATTTAGGGTAGATGAGAAAAATAGGTCTCCTCCTCCATTAGTATATCATTACATACACTATCTCTCAATAGCCCTCTTAATGGCTATTCCTATCCCACCGTAAGTGCAGACAAGCTCTAAATATATAATTAACAGTGCAATTTTCTAGGCCCAATACCTGCGCACACACTCTCCAGTCATTGGAGCCTCAGTGTGGCAGGCAAGTTAAGGATATGATGGAATGTCCACTCTTTGCTGCTCTTCACAGTTGGTGCAGTGACTTGGGAGAATGGTGGGAAGTCAATGAGCAGCAATATACCTGGCAACGTTTACATTCCAGCAAGTGATCTTAGAATGGCATTACTTCAGTGATGGACCTCCCTGGTCAGCCACAAAACAGAGTACTCAATGATAACAACCAAAGGGTGCTATAGTTAAATGGAGAACTTTTGAAGCCAGGGTCAGCCCTCTGCTAACAAGACCACTTTATGAGAGTGCCTAGGACCAGAAGAGTGTACCATGAGTGTGTGTAGGATAAGAGCTGTTAGACTATTACATTATATAGCAAAGGAATTACGTAATGAATATAGTACTTCCATGCACTTAGAAACTATAAAGAAAAAGAAATAAAATGTAGATAACAATCAAAGTAAAGAAGAGGATTGAAATGGGTCAACGAGAGAGAGATGATCAAAAATTAGATAATAATGCAGTAATTTCTGTACTGGAAAAACAAACAAAAAAGTATTCTTCTATATAAGCACTAAAGAAATTAAAAAAATGCAATAAAAAAAAAAAACCCAATAAATTCCATCTCACATCAAGGAAAAGTAGAAAAGTATTGCCTAAACCGGTGGAAAAGCAGAAGAATATGGCCAAGACATATTTCCTTCTCTGCAAAGCCAGGGTTTTTTGCACCATTAACATTTCTAATCTCTGAAGTGGTCATGGTGCTTGGAATAACTCTTAATTTCATAACAAAACTGTATAAGAAAAAACAATAAAAAAGAAAATCAATCATGTAAGACAAGCATGTCAAACTCACGGCCCACAAGGACCGCCTTTGCGGACCGGCGAGCCGCGAGTGCGTGCTCAGTGTTATAGCAGATTAGGCACCTGCTTTCCTCATATTGCAGGTGCCTACTCTGCTAAAGCTTACCCGGCCAGGGAGGAGAAGTCTCTGTTGGCAGCGAGGGAGCTCAGTGTTCCAGCTCCTCACTGCTCCCTCGCGCAAGCTGACTGAAGTGAAGCCGGGCGCCGCAATATGACATCATATTCCGGCACCCGGCATCACAAACCGCGCGCAGGAGCAGTGAGGAGCAGGAAGGACCCCAGGGAGATGCCACCCATCCATAAAGGGGGGCCCTGTCTGTCAGCAAGTGTGTGTGTGTCTGTGAGTGTGTGTGTGTCTGTGAGTGTGTGCGTGTCTGTGAGTGAGTGTGTGTTTGTCTGTCTGTGAGTGTGTGTGTCTGTCAGTGAGTATGTGTGTGTGTCTGTGAGTGTCTGTCATTGTGTCTGTATGTGTGCGTGTCTGTCAGTGTGTGTGTGTCTGTCTGTCAGTGAGTACGTACATGTGTGTGTGTGCGGCCCACATAAACTTAAACCTTGTTTATGTGGCCCGTGCCACACTTTGAGTTTGACATGCTCGATGTAAGATATATGTCGGTACCTTTCTTACTCGGACCCACAGAATGATTTGTGAGTTCTTCTACATAAATTGCATATTTTTAGATTTTAATGAAACTACTGATTGCCTGAACACACAAAGGCACACACGTTCCAACCCCAGCCACAAAATGCTGATTTGCCAAGAAGCAATGCTGTGTCCTCTGATGCATAGACAACACACCACAGGCCTGCTCTTGAGTCCAGCCTCTCTGATCATGACTAGAGAGGAGTGGGAGGCCAACCAAGCTAATAAAAACATAAACAAAATGCCCATGTCCTTTGGCAGTGTAGGGCCTTTTAGCAAGGTCATTGCTATCTGAAAACCTGTCAGATAAATTAAACCAGAAAAAAACAGGATTAATGACCTCTGTAAAATATATAGCAGTCCATTTTTTTGTTGCATTCATCCGAAAATAAAAAATAAAAACAAAAAACTAAACAAACAATAAAACAGCTGCTAGGGGCCATGCTGCCTTTCTACTAACATGCAGACAAGGTAACCAGAATACTGACATCGTAATTGTTACAGAGTTAGGTTTCCAATGGGTAGTCTGTCATAGCCTGAAATTTGAACTCAGCAAATTGGACACCAAGCCTCAACAGCATCCACTTTACTGCTACACAGAAAATTCTCAGCAAGATCCATACCATGCCTACAAATATTGCATAATAAAATCTACACTACCACCTCCAGGTTGTAATCTCATCTAAGCAAGGTCTTTAACACTCCTTTTTTGTGGTCCTCTATATGTCATATTGTATAATGCAATGGAATATCTTGTTATTACAGAACTCCACAACCTTGCTTGGGGACAGCGCAAGCAAATCTATTATGACACGCTTGCTGGTGATTTGTGACTGGAGTCCTGACAGGTGGGATAACTGAGAATAAGAGCGGGATAGGGCTAGAAAATGGCATAGAACATGTGCCTGGAGACTGCTTGTTGCATTATGTGAGTTTAGTGAGGGCTGTTTGTGGTGTAGTGTGTGAAAATAGGTCTGTGTTGTGTTAATAATATAGTATGTGTGGGGATGGGATGAAGTGTGTGTATGAATAAGGACTAGAGTGGCTGAACAGAGAATATGGTGTGCATCTACGGTATGTAGTGTGTGTTCCTGGGAGCTGTAGACACTCTGTGTGCACATACAGTTGTAAGAAAAAGTATGTGAACCCTTTGGAATGATATGGATTTCTGCACAAATTGGTCATAAAATGTGATCTGAGGGGGCGGAGCCGAACGCCGCGAGGAATGGCCGCCTAATCTCTCAGCTCCTCCGCGGGCGGACGATACACCAGGCTCTATCTCGACTTACTCAACGGCTATCCCATCGCATCACCAGGGGGACAACCACTAAAATATGTCGCAACACAAATCGAGACCAAAATCAGAAAAGATGGTGCCCCTTTCAGCTAAAAAACGGACGGACACGCAGAGCACATGTGGAGGCCCTGAGGAAGATGGCGACCGGGACTCAGAGGAGAGTAGAGACTCCCTCTACTCAGCCCACGGCTATAACCCTCCCGGCAACCAGCTGACAGAATCCAAACTCCAAGCTATGTTGGATGCTCACTCAGCTCAATTAATAGCTCAATTTCACACTGCAATTGCTGGTATACAGAAAGACATCCAGGATGTCGCATCCAGAACAACAGCACTAGAAGGCAGATCGGAAGAACAAGCTGCAGCTCAGGAATCCTTATCTGCCCAATTACAACATATGGAGACCAGATTGAATGCCCATAAAACAAAACTTACAGATCTTGAAGACCGTTCCCGCCGAAATAACCTGCGGCTGCGGGGAGTTCCGGAGACAGTGCCCATGGGAGACCTGCAAGCCTACACTACAGACCTCTTTAGACATCTGTGTCCTGACATTCCGGCAGAAATGTTTCTGCTGGACAGAATCCACAGAGTGGCCAAAGCCAGAACGGCACCGCCAACAGCACCTAGAGATGTATTATTGAGAGTCCACTACTACCACATAAAGGAAGAAATTCTCAAAGCCAGCCATAACAGTAATAACAAGGCGGAAAAATTTCGATCTATACACATTTTTGCCGACGTGTCACCAGCTACACTGGCCCAGAGAAGGGAATTCGCTGTTATCACGGGAGCACTGCGGAAGCAACAAATCTCATACCGCTGGGGATTCCCCACTAAGCTGTTCATGACCAGGAACGGGCAAACCACAGTTCTCTACACACCAGAAGAAGGTCTTCACTTCCTCCAAGAGTGGGATATCCCTCCAGCGGAACCCAGCTCCTCACGACAAAGGCCGACCAGAGGCTTCTACCAAAGCAAGAAACAGGGTGCCCGATAGTCTATTGGGCAGTGAGAACCCTCGCAGAACGACCCACTGGCATGTCTTTCCATCGCCTCGCCCCAGCACCAATAGCAGAAGAAATCCATAGTCCTAGGTTCCCCTACCTCCAACAGCCACCAACTTATGAAGAGATCTTCCATACCACACGGCTGCATCCTAAACACAGTCTCACCATCCACCAGACGGACTTATACCTGTTCAAAGGAAGCGGTACCCCGAAGGCACCCACTCCGTGCACATCCGAACTCCGATGCCTCCCGACTCGAGGCCTCAGGTACCTGGGTACTTCGACCCAGAATGGTCCTTCTTAGGGGTTGGGGGGTTGAGAACACTCGCTAGGCTTCGGCTCCACACAGTGGAGGCCGCCTTCAAACTTTCACTGGACATTCACACCCCTGTGAACTGCTAACCGCATTCCTAGTCTTGAATTTTTATTTTTTTTATTTTTTTTGATCACATATGGGTTGCTCAAACAAGGCGGGCAACATCTGTTGGCCCGACAAGCTGGCGGCACACTGCTCCGGGGGGGAGTTTTCACCCGGCGGCAATTCCTAATACTTCTATGCCAGATGGGATATATTGTCGTTTATCATTGTGAAGTTTAATTTAGATAATGTTTATAACGCGTTGGGATATAACAAGTTACAACAACCAGATATGTCGAGAGAGTTACAAACACAAGTTAGTTTCAACCACAGGTCCGCCTGTGGCGAGTGCAGCAACTCGAGCTCCAGCACCGGAAAACCCCCCAGTGACTGAGCGCTTCACTCGGCACAACTGGATCCACCACCAACACGCCGGTGGGCGGGAGTGTATATTACCACAAGGTACAATTAGCAGTATACCGGACTGTTCATTAAGCCCCTCCTCCTTCCTCCTTCCCTCTACCGCGGTACTCTCTTCCCACTAGACGAAGTACCCTTGAAAAGCCCTCTAGCTTGACCACCCACGAGGCTACTACTCACAGACTACATATTCAAACCACAATGAAGGTAATCTCCTACAACGTCAAGGGGCTGAAAACCCCAGCGAAACGTCATGCTCTCTATAGAGAGGCAGTACGATTGCAGGGTGACATACTGTGTCTTCAGGAGACGCACTTCAAACACACTGACCCTCAGAGACTCCAAATCCGCCAATACCCCCACCAATATCATGCCACAGAGGACTTGAAGTCCAGAGGAGTGTCAACCCTATTTAGCAACAACCTTTCCTTCTCCCTACTTAGAAAAGTTGGCGACACCCAAGGCAGGTACAGGATAATAGTGGCAAAGATCAATGAGCAAATATATACAATAGCCAACCTCTATACCCCTAATGAAAAACAGATACAATTTCTACAACGGGTACTAGCAAAAATAGATGAGGTCCGCGAATGTATATTAATTATAGGAGGCGATTTCAATTGCGTGCAAGACCACGCCATAGACACCTCCTCCACCAAGTCTCCCGCTCGGGAAGCACAACTCAAACGAGACGCAAAACGACTAACCAATATACTTACAAACTCCAACCTATATGACGTGTGGAGAACACTTTACCCCTCTAGTAAACAATACACTTACCTATCCATTGTTCACAACTGCTACACGAGAATCGATAGATTCTATAGCAGTGGCCCACATTTCACCCAGGTACAAGACTGCACCATAGAAAAAATGTCGTGGTCAGACCACGCTCCTATTACTTTGACATTGGCAGACAAATTTGCCTTTAAACACAGGCCTCCATGGCGACTGAATGAAACTCTGCTACAGGACCCCCTACTTATTAAGCATGTGACTGATCAGGTCACACAATACTTCGAAAATAACAACACCCCAGACATGCCAATACACACAACATGGTTGGTACACAAGGCAGTGGTGAGAGGTTTGTTCATAAAACATGCGTCTCACCTTAAACGGACGTCCGTACGGCAGAGGCAGGCGTGGGTAGACGCCTTGAACTCGCTTAACAAAGTCAATGCGCAGAGACCATCAGACAGCACCAAGGAGAAAATATTACTCCTTCAAACCAAAATAAGAGAAGCCCAAGTCAAAAAAAACGGTCGCCTCCTACACAAACTCAAGCACGCACAGTACTCACAGGGCAACAGAGCAGGGAAACTATTAGCGAACACACTAAAGACTGTCCAGGCTAAGTTGAGAATCCCATATATCTTTAACGATCTTGACAACAAATTAATATCACCACTAGAAATAGGGAATAACTTCGCAAAATTTTATGAATCCCTTTACAATCTCTCATCAGACACCTCTCTACACCAGGCGACCATAGATGAAGCCAAAAACTATCTCGCAACGATACAAACACCGTCACTCACGGAGTCCCAAAGAGTCTCTCTAAGGAACCCCATAACCAAGGAAGAAATAGAGCACGCAATCAAACATTTACCAGCCCACAAATCGCCAGGCCCAGACGGCCTACCAAACAAATATTACAAAACCTTTAGACCGATTTTAACCCCTCACCTCCAATCCACCTTCAATGTAGCAATTCTGCAGACACAATTGCCCCCAGAAATGTTGAGGGCCACAATTATCACACTACCCAAACCAGGCAAAGCCCCAGACAGATGCAAAAATTTCCGCCCGATTTCCCTCTTAAATTCGGATGCCAAGCTGTTTGCCAAGATCATCGCGAACAGAATGGCTGCCGCCATGGCCACTCTTACACACCCTGATCAGTCGGGGTTTGTGAGAGGGAGACAGGGTAATGACAACACTAGACGAGTGCTGGACGTAATGGAATCCATGAGACAGAGGGGCGAGAGGGGTCTCTTGCTTTCTCTGGACGCAGAGAAAGCTTTCGACCGGTTGAGTTGGAACTTCATGGAGGCCACGCTAGACAAATACGGGTTTCCGGCCCAATTTGTAGCAGCAGTAAAGGCCCTATACAATCAGCCGATGGCGCAAGTGCAATATGGGGGCTTCATGTCAGAGTGCTTCCCCATCACCAATGCCATGCGCCAAGGGTGCCCCCTCTCTCCTCTCCTGTACGTCCTAGCACTAGAACCACTGGCAACCCAGGTTAGAGCAATGGACAACATTAAGGGAGTTCTAATAGGTAAGACAGAACATAAGCTTAGTCTTTTCGCGGACGATGTGCTGCTAACCATTACAAAACCAGAGTCCTCTCTCCCTGATGGATCTAATAGAGGAGTATGGCAAAATCTCATACTACAAACTCAACAAATCTAAAACACAGGCATTGCCAATTAATATACCCCACACTACGTTACACTCCTTAAAACAACAACACGACCTGGATTGGAGATCCGACCACATCTCCTATCTAGGGATAGCACTAACAAAAAACCCTGCCAACCTACACTGAGCCAATTACACAAAAGTAGCCACAGCCATAAGAACGCAAATGGAAAAATGGAAAGGTAAACACATGTCCTGGCTGGGGAGGGTAGCGGTATTCAAGATGACACTACTCCCCAAACTTCAATTCCTATTCAGATCTCTGCCAATAGCCATTACTAAGACATTTTTTGCCATCCTGCAGAGACAGATAGACCGTTTTATTAATGACCAAAGGAAACCTAGGGTCCCCAGATCGACTACACACAAGAAAATCGAAGAGGGAGGGCTGAGATGTCCAGATATTCACTCATATTACAAGGCAACTATACTAATGCATGCCATATCTACACAAGACGGTACCAATGGCCCCGCTTGGGTCGATATCGAATCGCATTGGTCTCTGCCAGAGGGAGTTCATCTCCTTCTCTGGTTACCCAAGACCTCTCGCCCCAAAATTACCGACCTACTGCCCTTAACTGAGGTAATGCTAAAAACTTGGGATGCCCACAAGCACCTCCTTTCTCACCAGATTTCCGATCTCACTAGCCACACCGCTTAAAAGTCTTCAGCACCTGGTTCCAATCTTTAACAGCACGGGATGGGAGAGTCATGGTATCACACATCTGCACCAGTTGTGGACAGGTGATGTGATATCCTCCTTTCCGCAGTTGTGCCAAAAATTTGACATACCCAAATGGTTCTTTATATCATACTTACAAATTCAAGCAATCACACGCCACTTTCAACACGGAACTTTAGGGACAGACAACCAACACCACTGCATGTCACCTATTGAAAAATTGTGTATGGGTCAAATACCCAAGCAGAAAGTGATATCACTATGTTATGACTCCCTTGTGAAATCTAACAAGACTCCCTTACCGACTTACACATCTGCTTGGGAGAGGGAGCTCGGATACACTATTCCAAGGGACAAATGGCTTACGGCCTTTAGCGCACATAAATCCCTCACCCACTGCGTGTCACATATTGAATTTCTTAGAAAGATCCTAATGCGGTGGTACCTGGTCCCTTCGAAGCTAGCCAAAATATACCAAAACATAAAAGACACATGCTGGAAATGTGGGGAGGAAGGGGGCAACATGACACACATCTGGTGGAAATGCCCTGCCCTACAACCCTACTGGGACATGGTGGCCACTCTGTTGACAGACGTGGTGAACAAACCAATACCTCGAACTATCGAGACCTATCAAATGCTCATGCTGCCCAAAAATTTATCACCCGCTCAAAAAACCTTAGTCTTTCATATCTTAATCTCAGCAAACCTGCTCATTGCTAGGAAATGGAAATCGTCCACAATACCCAACAGGTTGGAAATCACCACACTAGTCACAACCAATGGGCAATACGAAAAAATGGCACACTCAAACTCGATGAGACCCCACAAAAAAACTGAACGGGTGGGTCCAATGGGATAAGTGGTTATCCACGCAGTCGTATAGCCTTCCCCTAACAGATCGACAACCAAGCATCCTCTAAATGCACCCGCATAAAACTCTAGATACGGTCGCTACACCGCGGGTTACAATAGATAGGCAACCAGAGTTACGGTGCATATAATGCTCACAAACACAAGGCAACATAGTACCGATCAAGGGCAGACAAGACAAAGGGGTGGCCAAGGCCTCTATACACTACCTCGGCGTTGGTGCCCACCCTAAGCTCCTTTACCATGAATCAATTCACCGGGCAGAGGGGGGGGGGGGGTAATAGTGGGACTAACTTGTGGAATAGTAAAGCTTGTTAAGTTATTTTACTCATCAACACGTAAAACTGTCGGATATATTAAGTTGTATTATTCATCAACATGTATGTGAACCTGTCAGATACACCATGCTGTAACCTCATCACATTGCACTAACTTGTAACCTATGTACTTTGCATCCCTGTTTAATGTTTCCAGTCTTGTACACCATACTTTGGAAATACAATAAAAAGATATAAACATTTAAAAAAAATTTTTTAAAAAGCCGTCGGAAGTAGTGGTGGCAGTGACGTCAGTTAAAAAATAAATAAATTTGTATCTGATCATCATCTAAGTCACAACAATAGACAATCACAGTCTGCTTAAAGGACCACTATAGTGCCAGGAAAACATACTCGTTTTCCCTGGCTCTGGGGAGAGGAAAGGTGTAAAAACTTACCTTTTTCCAGCGCTGGGCGGGGAGCTCTCCTCCGACGATCCTCCCATTCGGCTGAATGCGCACGCGCGGCAAAAGGTGCGCGCATTCAGCCGGTCGCATAGGAAAGCATTTACAATGCTTTCCTATGGACGCTTGCATGCTCTCACTGTGATTTTCACAGTGAGAATCACACAAGCGCCTCTAGCGGCTGTCTCATTGGAGGAAGGATTAACCCATTTAATTCTCTAAAAATGCTATGTTTATAAAAAAAAAAAAGGGTTAATCCTAGAGGGACCTGGCACCCAGACCACTTCATTAAGCTGAAGTGGTCTGGGTGCCTAGAGTGGTCCTTTAAACTAATAACACACAAAGAATGAAATGTTGCCATGTTTTTGTTGAACTTCCTTTGGCAGCAATAATTTCAACCAAACGTTTCTGTTTCAGTTCAGCAATATTCTTGGGATGTCTGGTGTGAATCGCTTTCTTGAGGTCATGCCACAGCATCTCAATCGGGTTGAGGTCAGGACTCTGACTGGGCCACTTCAGAAGGCGTATTTTCTTCTGTTTAAGCCATTCTGTTGTTGATTTACTTCTATGCTTTGGGTCATTGTCCTGTTGCAACACCCATCTTCTGTTGAGCTTCAGCTGGTAGACAGATGGCCTTATGTTCTCCTGCAAAATGTCTTGATAAACTTGGGAATTCATTTTTCCTTCAATGATAGCAATCCGTCCAGGCCCTGACGCAGCAAAGCAGCCCCAAACCATGATGCCCCCACCACCATACTTCACAGTTGGGATGAGGTTTTCATGTTGGTGTGCTGTGCCTTTTTTTCGCCACACAGTGTTGTGTTTCTTCCAAACAACTCAACTTTGGTTTCATCTGTCCACAGAATATTTTGCCAGTACTGCTGTGGAACATCCAGGTGCTCTTGTGCAAACTGTAAACATGCAGCAATGTTTTGTTTGGACAGCAGTGGCTTCCTCTGTGGTATCCTCCCATGAAATCCATTCTTGTTTAGTGTTTTACGTATTGTAGATTCGCTAACAGGGATGTTTGCATTTGCCAGTGACTTTTCTAAGTCTTTAGCTGACACTCTAGGATTCTTCTTCACCTCAGTGAGCAGTCTGCGCTGTGCTCTTGCAGTCATCTTTACAGGACGGGCACTCCTAGGGAGAGTAGCAGCAGTGCAGCAGTGCTGAATGATGCACTCCTAGGGAGAGTAGCAGCAGTGCTGAACTTTCTCCATTTATAGACAATTTGTCTTACCGTGGACTGATGAACAGCAAGGCTTTTGGAGATACTTTTATAACCTTTTCCAGCTTTATGCAAGTCAACAATTCTTAATCGTAGGTCTTCTGAGAGCTCTTTTGTGCGAGGCATCATTCACATCAGGCAATGCTTCTTGTGAAAAGCAAACCCAGAACTGGTGTGTGTTTTTTATAGGGCAGGGCAGCTGTAACCAACACCTCCTATCTCATCTCATTGATTGGACTCCAGTTGGCTGACATCTCACTCCAATTAGCTCTTGGAGATGTCATTAGTGTAGGGGTTCACATACTTTTTCCACCTGCACTGTGAATGTTTACATGGTGTGTTCAATAAAAACATGGCAACATTTCATTCTTTGTGTGTTATTAGTTTAAGCAGACTGTGATTGTCTATTGTTGTGACTTAGATGATGATCAGATCACATTTTATGACCAATTTGTACAGAAATCCATATCATTCCAAAGGGTTCACATACTTTTTCTTGCAACTGTATGAAATGTAGTATTTTGTATAGGGTTGTAGCTCGGGTATTTCAAGGAGATATTGTATATGTGTAGCGGATGGTGTGTCTGTGTGTGTGTTATGGGATTGGGTTTTAATCTGTGGATTTTTTATAATTAAAATTCAAGTTTATTCCTGTCTACATGCATGCCTTTGGACAAGGAGGGGTGAATACTACACACAGGTGGCCCAGTGATCCCCGCAAGTACTTGTGGCTTGTACACCTCTTCCAGGTGCACATCATGGGCCTTTGTATCAAAACAGTTTTAGAGTTGCTATGGTAATCTCAAGCAACACCCTGAATGCCAAAGCTTTCAAGAGTACTACACATGATCTGTATCAAGCCGAGGGGTAGACCTGAAGCTATCTGCAACCCCATAAACAGTCTTCTTCAAGATCAACTGATATCTCACAGTCCCCGTAACCCTAAAAAAAAAAAAAAAAACTTTTTCATAGAAACATAGGTTTGTTTTGAAAAGTACAGTATCCAAAAAAACAAATACGCATCCCCCTCTACTAAATCCCAGTTCCGTCCCCCCCATGTACTAATTCACAGTTCCCCCCTCTACACTAAATCCCAGCACCCCCCTCTACACTAAATCCCAGCCCCTGCTTTAAAAAAAAACAAAAAAAAACAAAAACAATATTAGCCAACAAGCAGACTACATTCACATTGCCGCTGCCAGTATGCGACTCTGGAGTCCAGCCCCTGGTATATTCCAATGGCGCCGTCCGCATCCTGTGCCAAACGGATCCTCCTACTACTACTTGAAAACCTGTGAAGGTGGAGCACATTGACATCACGTTAGAATGTGACGTGGCGTTGCGTGCCTCTGTGCACCTCCGGGTCCTCCACTGTACAGCTGCAGCCATCGCAACACTGACCAAACACACACACACACACTCTGACAGACACACACACACAATCTCTGACAGACACACACACTGACAGACAGACACACACACTCTCACAGATACACATACACTGACAGACACACACACTTACACATTCTTGCACAAACACAATTTTATTTATTGCTCCCTACCTTTCGGAGCTGGTATGGGGCCTGACCCTGATCTTCCATAAAGCGCACAGTTTAGTTATTCCGGCGCCTGGCAACACTACAGATGGCGCGCGCGTGGGAGCAGTGAGGGCTGAGCTCACACGCTGCTGCCAAGGACCTCTCCTCTCCGGCCGGTAATTTTGGACGAGTAAGCACCTGCAAAGTGGGAAGAGAATGTGACTACTCTGCATTAGTAAGCATGGCAAACTCGGGGCTCGCTGGGCTGCAAAAAATGTCATTGTGGGCCGCATGCAGCCGGCAGGTCGAGCCGCGGATTTGACATGCTTGGTGTAGAGGCTCAGATTCCATATGACCGGAAACAAGAAGGGAGCCTTCTTGGTTATGGCTTTAAACAAAGTCCATTTAATGTTGCCCGAACTAATATATAAAAAATATATAGACATAACAGCTATATTCACTGTATATAGGATCCTCAGGATTGAAGAACACATAAGCAAAAACTGCAAAATATAAGAAATTAAATTAAATTAATAATATATAGATAATGAATGAACCAGTAAAAACAAAAAACCAAAAAACAGACACATGCATATACTATGTAAAAAGGAAAATACAAAAATTAACTACAAAACAAAAAAATAATTTGATATATTAAAAATACATATACATTATTCAGACCAAAGGATCATTAATTATAAAAACACATTAACAGGTACACTCATAATGCTTTATCCAGAAGAAAACAACCTAGTACTGTCATGCATACCTGTGGATTATAAGGAGACTGGTGCACTTATTTTGTACTGTTCACACTTTACACTGTTTGCTTGATTTATCTAATAATAAATGCCCGCCTTGTTGTGTATTAAAGGAACAATTACAAATTGATTTCTATGATGTTCCCTCATTGTATTTTATGGAGTACTACATGGACTATTTTAGTACTGTCACTTTTCTTAGAAATGTGCATGTTTAAACATATAATTATGTCATGAACAAAAAAATGGCAAAAAAAAAATCATGAGCCTTACAGCAACTCATATACTGAATAGCCCCCATTTTCCTGTCTCTAGACTTAAAATCCATGTATATTGATATGGAGAAATACCCCAGACATGCTCAATTAAGCCATTAGGCAGCTGAGTAAATAATGAACAGCATAGTAATTGATTAAAACCAGAGAACTTAGCACATTTTCCAGTCATTATACATGTCATTGAGCAGAGCTGTTATTCCAAAAATTGGAACTCAAATCAGAGATCGTTCCATACAAGCCAAAAGAAAATAAATAAAAACAAAGTTTTTCCTGTAAATGACACCAGCACTGGTTTTACATAACAAGGACACTTATTCCTTGAGAGGTTCTAATTCACAGGAAACAAGCAGAGATTCAACCTTGGACCTTCACCATCCGAAGAGATGAGGGGAACCTGATCTTGTCAAAAATATTGCAAACCCTACAGATTTCAATCCCAACAGACGCTACTATAGACTTAAGCCTTCTAAAACACAAATAGATAGAGACCCATTGCTTGCAATGAAACTTGTATTTAATGCTATACCAATAAAATAACAAGATCAACCAAACTTCTATTGAATTTGAATTTGTCAAACCCAATGAGATTGAACACACAGAGATAAAAAGCATGTCCTTGTATTGGTTCCTAATGTGCTTCATTGTTTGACTTCATGTTTTCAAACCATGTAAACATTCTCAAGGACTGTAAAGGTACACTAAAAGCACCAACACAGCCTTAGCTTATTAGTTTAAGTGTATAGATAGACACTGCAGTTTCATTACTCAATTCTCTGTCATTTAGAATTTAAATATGTTTGTTTATGCAGCATAAGACAAACCTCCCTGGGCTAAGTTTTATGTATACAGGACCAGTGCGACCACAAGGCAGTACAGGCAGCCACCTTGGGGTGCACTGGCCCAAGGGGTGCAATATTCTGGTGAGCAGTAAGAAGGGAGCGAACAGCGCTCCTCACCTTGGCAGTCACTGCATTTAGCATGGCCACCTGGACCATGGTAGAGGATCTTCTTTATCCTCTACCTGGTCTGAAAGAAATCTGCACCATGATAGCATGGAACAGTTTCCTATCAGACCAGACAGAGGACACAGAAGATCCTCTACCGCAGTCTGTGTGCCCATGCTACATAAAAGAAGGCAAAGGAGGGGAGAGAGGGAAAGAGACAAGAACCGGACAGGGGAGAGGTGAGAGAGATTCTGAAGGGGCTAGGGCAAGCATGTCAAAACTTAAAGTCTGGCATGGACCACATAAACAAGGTTTAAGTTTATGTGGGCCGCAAAAAAAAGAAATACCTTCAGTTTTCATAGAAACGTAGGTTTATTTTAAAAAGTACAGTATAAAAAAAACACAGCATCCCTCTCTATTAAACCACAGCACCCCCCTCTACTAAATCCCAGCCCCCCCTACTAAACCACAGCATCCCCCTCTACCACCCTGTGCCAAATCTGATCCTCCTGCTGACACACACACGCATACTCACTAACACACACACTCACTCACTGAAAGACACACACACACACACACACACACACACTCACTGACAGACACATACTTACTGACAGACAGACAGACACACTCACAGACAGACACACACACACCACTCAATTTATTGTTCCCTACCTTTAGGAGTTGTTGTGGGGATCTTCAGTCTGGAGATCTCCTTCCTACTGCTCCCTGGCGCGACTGAATTGTTCCGGATACCGGAATATGATGTCATATTCCGTCGCCCGGCTTCATTACAGACGGTGGTGGGAGGGAGCCGTGAGGAGCAGGAACGCTGAGCTCCTTTGGTGGATCCACCGTCCCTTCCTGCCTGGCCAGGTAAGTGTTAGCAGAGTAGGCACCTGCAATATGGGGAAAGCAGGTGCCTACGCTGCTATAACACCAACTTGTACCCGCGGCTCGACGAGCCGCAAAGATGGTCCTTGGGGGCCGTATGCAGCACACGGGCTGCGAGTTTGACATGCTTGGGCTAAGGAATAGGAAAAGGGGACATACCGAAGGGCTGGGATGATTATGAGCAGGATTAAAAACTTACATTTTGTTAGGTAGTTTGAGAAGTGTTAGAATAAAATTATTTGGCGGTGTGGGGTCTGACCGCAGAGCTGAGCACAAGTATGTATCTGCAGCTCCAGCACTGCTGAGCAAACTCACCGATTTCTCCACTGGCAGAGGCTGAGAACTGGCTCATCTTGATGCCCAAACGGCAGAGGACTTGGATACCTACAAGATGGTATCACAAAAGTGGTGTTACTTACCGGTCCCGCCAAACCGGATCTCGTGGCCTACAAGCATGGATAGCGCGGGGCAGATGGCCGCTTCCCTGCCATTATATCTTGCTGCCCTGACACCACTACCACCTACCTATGAGATAGATGTGAGGGTGACAGGGAAGCGAGCCAACTTGGGCACAGCACAAACCCATGTACCTGCTGCATAGGCTGACAGCCCACCCAGGCAAAAGGTCGCCTGGAGAATTCCTCCGAAGCATCGCCCTCATCACAGGAAGACAGCCAGCCGCAAAACACTGTGGTCTTCCGCAGTGCCAGAAGAGGGAAAGACACTACCTCCCAGAGCTCCCGAGTCTATGGAAAGAAGAAGCAGACCTGCCACAAGGCCCGGGATTGGAAAGAGGCCTCTACTCGCCCATGCTGCATCACCACCCTAGAGGATCCCAAAATGCCTACAGCCACATTGCCCAGCATGGGAATAGGCTGACTGTGGACATTCTGACCTGCGAGCTGTACTATGCGGTACTCCTAAAGAACACTGCACTGCAGGGACAGGATGCAATCTCACATACCCAAGTTATTTTTCCAAGCCTTAGCACGAATTCGGCTCTGCTCACCCATTCTGCTTTGTTTTACTTTTCCATGTCCAGCATAGAATGAGCAGCAAAATAGATAGTGAATGTTGGGTTTGGTTGGCCAGCACGTTAGATAACTCTAACTTAAAAGGCAGTCCGGACAGAGAGTGGCAGGCCTCGGTGGCTTAACTATTATGCTTAACCATTTCCCAAATCTGTCTAGCATGTAATACAACCGTTTATTCTTGTTTACATTATTCGCATAGTCAGTCGGTATAGCTTGATTTTTATAATATGTCGTTTTGTCTCCCCACTGACTATTTCTCCTACTAATATAATAGAAAAATGTGCAGTTTATCTGAATGACCTGTCAATGATTATATTGCCTGCTTACACTATGCTTGTGATTGATGTTGTGGCGTGGCAAGCTCTTTATTTTATACACGACATAAATAAAGACTGACAAAACAAATAAAAAGAATAGAATTGTTTAGGTTAGTGTTAGAGAGGGGTTAAACTTAGCACTGGGGTACATGGTTTGTTTAATACTAAGGAGTTAAACCTAGCATAAAGGGCTGTGTTTCAGGTTCAGGCTTCAAGTACATAACTTTGGGACTAAAAAAAAACAAAACAAAAAAAAAACAGAGTTTAGTTAGGTTTTTGGAGGTGTTAAAGTTAAGGGGTTACAGACTTTGATTGAGAGTACAACTGTTATGGTGTGTGAGAGGCTGTAAATGAACAGACAGGAAGTGATCCCTTCCATTTCCTGTCCAGCCTCACACTCAGACACTGGAGGAGCTGGGGCAGTAACGAGTTCTACACCCTCTATAACTGTTCCTGCAGCTCCAATATCAACCATACGAGGTCGACAGGACTACGGAACACACTGGCCAAGGCTCTTGGTATTTATCTTTCCATTACAACCCATCTAAACCACAAAAAAGGCAAATTATAAGTGCTGTAAATAGGTGCCCCTTACAGGACGGGCACATCTTCAGGTGCCTACTCTACCTAATGTGAAATCCGGCTCTGACTGTGTTCCTCCATACAGTAAAATATACACTTAATTGCAGTGATTTTCAAAACAAATCACTGCAGCAAGACTGTCTGCTTTAGCTTTGGTGTGAAAGGAACAAGTTAAATGTAATCCTTTTCAATCCATAGTCCATCCACACAATTCAAATCTCTATCTATCCGCTACCACCACCACTAAATGACTGCTATCCATTTATTCAAGAAATCCCATCATTCCATATGGAACTGCAGAAGATGGTTAAACTACACATTTCACAAACCACAAGGATGAGAGCTTATGAGATAAGATCACATGTAAAACCTGTAACATACATAGCTTTTTAAATTTCATTTTTCAATCCATGATCTATATATTGCACAATTGATTAATACATCTCTCTTTTTAAAACAACTTACAGTGCCAAAAATATAATTCTAACCTACCTCGTAATATTCAAGAATGAACTTTTTATATATGTAGATTACAGTGTAAATATATTTTCAGGATAACGATCCTTCTCCAGATGTTTTATGGAGATTTCAAAACAAATGGATGTTGAGAGGAGAATCTCATCTAAAAGATAAATATGGGATTAAAGCTACAGGGAGCAGCACTTGCTGTATTTTAGAAAAGCTCACATCATGGAGATTACAACTTTAATATAAATGAGATGTATGATTATTAATATTATATAAGTATTACTTATATTCGTGCTTTTTAATGCAGGTGCAAAATAATGGAGAAAAGTTTAATAGTTTAATATATTCTTTTTACACAAAAACGATGCGGCTCTGCCTGAAGTGATGTAATAAGGATGCTTATCTAGTTCCGATAATAACGAATAATGTTGAACTTTTGCAAAACTCTTTCAGTCACTATAGACTTCCTGGCTTCGCTCACAGGAACAGGAAAGACTACAAAGAAAAACTGTCAGTTACATGCCCAAGGTGCAGGTATATGGCTGAAAACTCCTGTCATATTTTAAAGGTGGGGATGAATTTTTATTTTTTTTAACATATACTTTACAGAGGGGGTGGGGGAAAACTTGATGAAAGGATTAATATATCAAAAAATGTTTTTTCAGGATACAGTTGTCCTTTAAGTAATTTGAATAAGAACACTCCAGCACACTCTAGTGGGCAAATAAAATATTACTTAGAAGTTTGTCAAAATAAGTTTTACCAGATTAAAGACTCAATTTTAAATTTGTGGATAAGCTTTTCAAATAATTTAATATTTTTGGATACATTTTCTAAATATCAAAACAAAGTGAAAGGTAACTGAAAATGGAATAGATAATAAACCTATAAGAGGGGGGGCTGTGTCACATACAGATGAGCGACTAAATCACTAAATATATATAGACCAACGTGAGTATGTGAATGCTCCAAATAATAAATCATTACCATTTGAAAACTGCACTCCGGAAAATAGCAACTACCGATTAAAATAAATATAAATGATACTTTGTGAATAGTCACATGTATAAACGTATTAGTGGTGACTGATTCAATTGAAACTGATCACTCTAGAATCGTCTAAAGAGATATATTGTGACAACGAAATCACTATAATATCAAATATCCAACACAATATTTATAAAACCTTGATCATACTAAAAGCAATAAAATTCAATGTAGCATAGATATTAGAACATAAACAGACTCAATGAATACAAAAAGTATTATGCTTGGTGGTCTTTATTTTTCTATTATTATTTTTCTTTCATTACAAATGTACTTGTTAGGCTATATGTCCCATATTATTTTTTCTTAATTGATCATGTCATTACCAGTATTCACTTTACTGAGGGTCAGGGCCGCCATCAGGGGGTGACAAACATAATGGTTGTCACGGGCCTTGGGGCCCACCAGCTGGCCCAAGCATTTAGGGCCACCCGATGGGCCCTTTATCTTCAGGGGCCGGTCAGCGCTGCGGGTAATTGCGCGACCGGGCCCCTTTAAAAAATAAAATTGCGGCCACACCGCAAGTGCTGCTTACTGCGTGTGGGAAGGGAGCGGAGGGAGAGCAGAGGAAAGAAAAAAGGAGAGGCGAGAGGAGAGGAGAGGCATCCGCTCGCTCCCATCATCCCCAGCCACCCTCCTGCAACTTAAAGGTAAGAGGAGGGTGGCTGATAAATGAGGTGTATGTGTGTATATGTATATATGTCTGTGTGTATGTCAGTATGTATGTCTGTGTGTGTGTCAGTATGTATGTCTGTATGCATGTATGTCAGTGTGTGTATGTCAGTTTGCATGTATGTCAGTGTGTGTATGTCAGTTTGCATGTATGTCTGTGTGTATGTGTCTATCTGTATGTGTGTGTGTATGTCAGTATGTATGTCTGTGTATGTATTTGCAAGTATGTATGTGTGTGTGTGTATGTTAGTATGTATGTCTGTGTGTGTCAGTATGTATGCATGTGTCTGTGTGTGTGTGTATGTCAGTATGTCTGTATGTATGTGTTTGTCAGTATATATATATATATATATATATATATGTCTGTGTGTGTGTGTGTGTATGTATGTCTGTGTGTATCTCAGTATGTATGTCTCTGTATGCATTTATGTCAGTATCTATGTATGTGTATGTATGTCAGTGTGTGTATGTAAGTATGCATGTATGTGTCTATCTGTATGTGTGTGTGTCAGTATCTATATGTCTGTATGCATGTCTGTGTATGTGTCTGCAAGTATGTATGTATGTCTGTGTGTGTCTGTGTATGTGTGTCAGTATGTATGTCTGTGTGTGTCAGTATGTATGCATGTATGTCTGTGTGTGTGTGTGTGTGTGTGTCAGTATGCATGTGTGTGTTTGTCAGTATGTCTATATGTAGGTATGTGTGTGTCAGTATGTATGTCTGTGTATGTGTGTATGTATGTCAGTATGTGTCAGTATGCATGTATGTCAGTGTGTGTATGTGTCTATCTGTATGTGTGTGTGTATGTCAGTCAGTATGTATATGTCTGTATGTATGTCTTTGTCAGTTTGTATATCTATGTATGTGTGTGTGTATGTCAGTATGTATGTCTGTGTGTGTCAGTATGTATGCATGTGTGTGTCAGTATGTATGCATGTATGTCTGTGTGTGTATGTCAGTATGTATGTGTCTATCTGTATGTGTGTGTTTGTCAGTATGTATATATGTATGTATATATGTCTGTGTGTGTGTGTATGTCTGTGTGTATGTCAGTATGTCTGTGTGTGTGTGTGTGTGTGTGTGCATGTATGTCTGTGTGTGTGTCAGTATGTATGTATGTCAATATGTATGTGTGTGTATGTGTGTATGTATGTCAGTATGCATGTATGTCAGTGTGTGTATGTCAGTATGTATATGTCTGTATGTATGTCTTTGTCAGTATGTATATCTGTGTATGTGTCTGCAAGTATGTATGTATGTATGTATGTATGTGTATGTCAGTATGTATGTCTGTGTGTGTCAGTATGTATGCATGTGTGTGTGTGTGTGTGTGTGTGTGTATGTATGTTAGTAAGTATGTGTCTATCTATCTGTATGTGTGTTTGTCAGTATGTATATATATATATATATATATATATATACAGGGCCGGCCTTAGGTAATCAGGCGCCCTGTGCGAACCCAACACGTGGTGCCCCCCCTGCAGCAAAACCCTTGCCCCTTCAACAATAGCCCTGTTCCGCCTACTACAAAACCCTTCCACAAAACCCCTGCCCCCCTCTCTACAAAAACTCTGCCTCCCTTTAATAAAACCCCTGCCCCTTCTACAAAACCCCTGCTCCCCCTTTAATAAAAGCCCTGCCCACCGTTCTACAAAATTCCTTCTCCTCCTTTAACAAAACACATGCTGTCATTATATATATCTACTATACAGTAATGTACACATATCACTAAAAACCTTCCCCTCCACCAAAACCACTGCCACCCTCTACAAAAGCCCTGCACTCATTCTACATAAACCTCTGCTCCCCTTATACTAAACCCCTGCTCCCCTTCTACCCTCTGCTCCCTTATATAAACCTCTGCTCCCCTTATACTAAACCCCTGCTCCCCTTCTACATAAACCTCTGCTCCCTGATACTAACCTCTGCTCCCCTTCTATATAAACCTCTGCTCCCCTTATACTAAACCCCTGCTCCCCTTCTATATAAACCTCTGCTCCCCTTATACTAAACCCCTGCTCCCTTATACTAAACCTCTTCCCCCTTATAGTAAGCCCATGCTCCCCTTATAC
>OW240919.1:103541170-103871293 GCA_933207985.1 Pelobates cultripes
TGATATATATTTTATGTGACCCTTTGACATATTTATTATATATTTTTTCTACTTTTTTATGTGTGCACAGTTCCATTGCTATATATTTCCATCAATGTAGGGGGCCCCCCACTGCCGTTTTTGATGCTGTTCTGGACAACATTGCTACTTCCGGAGTGCAGTTTTTAAATGGTAATGATATATTATTTGGAGCACTCACATCCTCACTTTAGCCTGAAATTTCTAAATGATATATATAATGTAAGGTTCTGTAGATAAATAATTGGAAAAGTTTATCTAAAACTATGAAACCATTTGAAAAGCTTATTCAAAATTATTAAAGTGAAGCCAAAATATAAATCATTGTAATTTAGGTAAATTATTGAAATGAAATCCCACATTGTAGTTAAATGTTCAGGTATACATTAAGCAACGTGTTTTTAAAAAGCAGCAGCCAATTCAATTTTAATCAAAGAAATTCTTAGACATGAGTTTAGGGGAAATGCCATTAACTTTTTAAAACTAGTAATTCTTTTATTTCAATATTAAAATATTACTTACTTAGAAGACCTTGTTGGATAAGTTTTCCAAATGACAATATTTTTGAATACAGTTTTAAAATGATCCAATATATATTAAATATATTACATTATTGATTTATATCAATTTAAATAGGCAATATTTTATGTTGAATTAATAATTTAATTTTAAAAGTTTATCCAAAAACCGAGTTGATAAAAATCAATGATAAAAAAAGAAAAAAAAGACAATGTTTGTTCTTTTTCATTGGATTTAAAATGGTTTTGTATGAAAAATCTATCTAAAGATAATTTTTGTATTTAGAATAAATTATAGTCCAAATGTTACTCAGCATGAACTATGGATTAGACCACATTTCTGATAATGTCAGCAGACAGGGGCAGGTCAGAAGCAAAACTATCAGCTGCAGACTTGAATACAAGTAATATTTTACTAAATTTAGGGAGGCAAGAGTGGGCCAGGAGGGCTAGATGGTGATTTTAACACTATAGGGTCACGAATACATGTGAATATGTATGCTATATAATGTTAGCATGTTAAAAAAAAAAACTATTTATAGTGTTCTGAAAATATGAGTGATGAACCTATTAAACTGGACATGGTAACACAATTAGTTCTGATATATGTATTGAACTAATGTGGTTATTATTGTATATATGAAATAATCATTTGGTAGCAAACATTAAGCTTATAGAAACCAGGAAGAATTATTTTTTTACGTTTAAAAATCATGATTTAAAGAACCACGATAGTGCCAGGAAAACAAACTTGTTTTCCTGGCAGTATGTAGTCCTTAGGTCCCCCCAACCCTCATGGACCCCCTCCCACTGGGCTGAAAGGGTTAAAACCACTTCAGCCACTTACCTTTCCGGGCCCCTGGCTCCGTCGGTGCTGGGGAACTCTCCTCCTCCTGCAGACATCAGCGCCGAATGCGCATGCACAGCAAAAGCTGCGCGCGCATTCAAACTGCCCACAGGAAAGTATTACTCAATGCTTTCCTATGGACGTCAGCGTCTTCTCACTGTGATTTCAAAGTGAGAATCACAGAAGCAGCCTCAAGTGGCTGTCAGTGAGACAGCCACTAGAGGCTGGATTAACCCTCAGTGAAACATAGCAGTTTCTCTGAAACTGCTATGTTTTCAGCTACAGGGTTAAAACTAGAGGGACCTGGCACCCAGACCACTTCATTGAGCTGATGTGATCTGGGTGTCTGTAGTGGTCCTTTAAGTGTATGTGTATCTGTATGCACTGGCGTACATACCGCGGTTGCAGCCCTGCGACCAGGTGCCTGCCACCATGTGTTGCGGCCCCAGCCTGCGCAAATTAAGCGCGGGGGGGCCACGGATCAGTTTTCACACCGGGGCCCCATGGGTTATGTGTACGCCACTGCTGTTACCCCCACTATTAAAAAAGCAGCTGTCAAACTGTTATCTTTCTCAATCCCAATCCATTTCTACTTTTTGATCTTTTTCTGCTAATATGCTTATTCTTATATTTTTCCTCCGATTGATAATACCTGACAAAAGACTACTGCCATCATGTTTTGTTGCTGCCCAGTCTAGTGAATTAAACAAAATATTATTGTCAAGAACTATATTCACAACTATTCAGCCATTTCAGCATTACTCAGATACTAATTCATCTGTCAAAGCCGTTCAAATAAACATCAACCCATCTCTCATTCTGTCCCTACAGGATTTTCCATACAAAATATGTGGAGACATTTGCAATAATTGTAATCCTTGTACATTCTGTAACATGATATAACGTCATTCAGATTACTTAAATATATATTCCAAAAATTCACAAAGTAGTAAAATGTAATAAATGTTTTTTAAAACTTGCAACTTACCAGTTTGCTTTGAATAAATATTGGTTAAGTTTGGTTAATTTTAAGGAATAAATATAAAAGTTGTGTTAATTATTAATGTTTCTTAATGTAGTGGTTCTGGTGTCTATAGCCTGTCCCTGGAGGCTGAGCACTGTAAAAGCATTGCTGCCTAGTAACACTTCCAGTTGTAGTCACTTAGACGGCCACTAGAGCTGCATCCTGTGTTACAGTGTGCAGCACCTACGTTCAGTATCTCCACGCTGTGCATGGAAGCGCTGCACATTCCCCTGCATTGTTGAGATGCTGATCAACGTTTTGTCAAGCATGCGCAATAGCCTCTCAATGCCTTCTTATTGGAGAAGCAGTGTGTTTGCTGAGATAATCAAGATTGAAGATCTCAGCAAAGGACACAGAACCAACTGCTTTAACACCAGCATGGCCTGGATAAAAAGGCTGGTAAAAACATATTTCCAAAGCGATGTAAGAGGGGAGTACGGACCTAAACAGTAAGTTAAACACTATTGTGTCATGCATACATGTTTGTATTCCTGACACTAGTTCCTGTAACCGTTTATAAGCACAAACATAGCATGCAGTGATATAGTACAATTCAACTGAATAACATTTCAAAAACACATAATCTCAAAAAATATGTGAAGATTAAAATTGTCTACGAGAAAAAAAAAAGGTGTTTTATATTATTATTTGACTTTCAAAAATATAATGAAATATCCAGTAAGCATTAGTTGTGTATTTCAAAATTCAGATATTAATGGATTCATAAAAAAAAAAAAAGTTATGTTTGAATGAGCACATTTAAAGAAAAAAAACGTACAGTAATGCATTGTTTTATTGAGGCAAGAAATCACATCATTTACAAATGGATTAATCTCCATATTGAGATATTTAACATTTGAAATACCTCTATCCAGCCCTCAACCAGCACTGTGAAAATTTCAGAACTAGAGAAAACAACTCCCAAAAAAAGTATTTAATTTTCTTTTTTTTAAATGAATGGTGCAGTGACTTATGTTAAAAAAAAAAATGGAAAAACACTCATTCCAATACTCATCAACTCTTCCACCAAATAAGCAATGTCACTGGTCACATAAACATCTTTACTACTTCATGTGATTTCTCAATGGAAAAGCTTTGAGACATTGAGAGAAAATACCATTAAAAAAAGAGAAGCAATTTATTAGTGTTTTATCATGTTTAAAGACTGGATTACTCATGCCTAAACAGATTTTGATGTTGACATAAGTCAGTCATTTTATGATGTGATGAAGGGGGGTAGGGAAGAAAAAACCTTATCCTCTTCACAATATTTGGGTTTATATGCCAATTCGTTGACCTGTAACTCAAGAGTAATTTGGCACATTCCATTAAGTCAGTGACATTTCGCACATGTTTTTCTGTTTGTTATTTTAAAAGAGGAAGTAGTAATTAGGTTTAATAAATTTAATTTGTGACTACACCCCTCTATATCTGGTTTCATGGGCTGGGTGTGCTACATAATAGGTTTTATTGGGTGATCGCAGTGGTTGGAATAGTTAAAATTCAGGAATTTAAGGTGAAGTTTATGTTGTCCTCTTGTAAGCATCGTTTGGTTAAAGACATGGAGGGGCGTCATTAGATTTGCAACAAATATGCTAAGGGCTGGCCTAGGGTATTTAGTGGACTTGACACACAAAGTTTGTTTTTGTTTTCTGTTTAATTAAATTAAATTGTTGATATAAATGACGCATATTGCATGTGTGGCTGTTAATAGGAAATTACACCAACCAACTAGTAATTTACAAAAAAAAAATACGCTTAAATGAAATTCAAGGATTGTTTACATTTATAAAACGTTTCAGATTAACTGCTCGTTGTTTTCTATCAATCATCTGTCCAGGTACTCATGACTGAGAGTTTGTACTTTTTATAAGGTCCACTCTATTACAAGAGGTAACCGATTAAGACTCTGCGGTGCAGATAATCTACTAAAAGGAGCACTGTACTTACCATAACCACTTCAACAAACTAAAGTAATTATGGTGCCTGGAGTCCATAGGTGCTGCATCTCTGCTAAACGGTTTACTCCACACTCAGTAAATAGAATGTCAGTCCCCGGCAGTCAGCAGACCCGGCCTCCATCGATGATATGGTGGCGTTGGTGCTATGATTCCGCCCAGCTCCATATCAATTCACATCAGAGATTGAGGCAGTAATAGGTTCAGAGAGAGCCAATCACTGCCTACTATCCCTGGTATGATGTGAAGCACAGCATGGCTACACTTCATCCAGTTCATCACTGAAGGCAAAGTTTCAAGCTTCGGGGGAACAAGAATCTATACTGTAAACAGAGAGCAAACTGTTTAGAAGTGAAGTAACATGTAACGGCCATGTACTCCTGGAACAAAAAAGAGTTAAGTTCATTGAAGTTACTATGTTGCCTACAGTGTTACTTTCATTAAAATCTTTCAACACAATGTTCTTGCTATAACATTTTAATAGAGTTTACTTCATAAACACAAATCCAGAAGCAATATAACAAATTTACGAATAGTGCCCAGGAGTCCATCATGCAAGTTGTCAATCAATGTAAGTAGTATGCTAACGGTTTGTTTTCTTACCTGGTGTCTATCTGACAAAATCTTCCATTGAAAGCTGAAAGCTCATGCTAGGATGAGAACTGTTTGCTGTTCAAGCTTAGCCAATGAGCTAAGCCCCACACCACTGGGCTTATGGGCAGAGATCTTCCTCAGACAGGCATCCAACATAGTTGCCAACTGTCCCATTTTTGCCAGGACAGTCCCGGCAAATTGCTTGCCATTTCCTTTAATTATTTTACCTTGTACTGTAACAACCTGTTACATTCTGAGGGAATTCAGGAAAGAGGTGCTCACAGCTGGGAGATGCTGCAGAGAGGTGCTGGGGGTCGGAGGGAGCACTGACCATCTCCCTTCTGATCTCCCAGCAGCTTTCCGGCACACAGGCTCCTGCTCCGCCTCGCAGACGCAGGTCCCACCCCCACGACGTAAGCACCACCCATGATGGCAAGCTCCGCCTCCCGTCCCCACCATTAAGCAGGACACCTAGCTGCAGTTGAAAGGGGCCAGAAGATAGCTATCTGACATCCCAGAAACAGCCTCCAGTGCAAGGCAGGCTTGATATACTTAGCCTTGTGTGTCCCTCCTGGTGAGAAAGCTTGTGTGTGTGTTTCAGTGAGCTTGTTTGTGTGTGTGAGTGTGTTTCAGGGAGCTTGTCTGTAGTGAGCTTGTGTGTGTCTGAGAGCATGTCTGTAGGCATCTTGTGTGTCGGTGAGCTTGTTTGTAGTGAGCTTGAGTGTGTATGTGTGTAAGTCAGCTTGTTTGTAGTGAGCTTGTGTGTGTGTGTCAGTGAGCTTGTTTGTGGTGAGCTTGTGACAACTCACCCCCACCAGGGCAAAGCACCCCTCACACACATACACAGCACCCCTTACACACAATCAGCACCCCTCACACACACAGAACCCATCACAAACTGCACCCCTCGCACACAGCAACCATCACACACACAGCACCCCTCACACACACACTGCTCCTCTCTCACACACACAACACTCCTAAACAAAGACACATACACTGCACCCCTCACTGCAGTATGTGTGTATTCAGCAATGTGTGTGTGTGTGTATTCAGCAATCTGTGTGTGAATGCAGATGTCTCTGTGAGTACTCAGCAGTCTGTTTGTGTGTACTCAGTAGTGTGTGTGTGTGTGTGTGTACTAAGCAGTCTGTGTGTGCGTGTATTTAGCAGTAGTGTGTGCACGTATTTAGCTGACTGTGTGTGCGTGTATTCAGCAGTCTGTGTGTGAATGTGTTCAGCAGTCTGTGTGTATATATTGTATGTATATATAGCATTTGTTGGAGGTACCAATAAATATAAGCTACATTTTATCGATAATTTAAAGATTTATTTCTGTGAGTTGTTGTGTATGAAGGGCCCCAGTGCACTGCTTTGAGATTGTGTGTGTCAGTAAGCTTGTCTGTAGAGAGCATGTGTGTCAGTAAGCTTGTCTGTAGAGAGCATGTGTGTCAGTGAGCTTTTCTGTAGTGAGCATGTGTGTGTCAGTGAACTTGTATTTAGTGAGCATGTGTGTCAGTGAGCTTGCCTGTAGTAAGCTTGTGTGTGTCACTGAGCTTGTCTGTAGTGAGCCTTGTGTACCTATACAAGTGAGATTGTCTGTAGTAAGCTTGTGTGTGTCAGAGAGTTTTGTCTGTCAGCGAGCCAATTATGTGTGTCAGTGAACGTGTCAGTCATTGAGCCTGTGTATCAGTGAGCTTGTGTGCTTACTGTATACCTGTATAATATATATATTTGGCTTCTAGGGCTAGTGCGCTTTGCCGCCGAATCACCTGTGTGTGCTGCCGCACTTAAGCCTGCATTGCCCAGCACTGTTACATGCGTCTGGGAGCTGCTGTTGACAGATAGTAGTAGTCTAGAGATTGAAACATGGGGAATATGCTCAGCTATCTGTATAATACTATAGTGCTGCTCTCTGTATAATATCCTGGGACAGTGAGTGCTCCCTGTATAGTGCTGTTCTCTGTAGAATACAGGTCTGTTTGTGTATAATACCCAGGACAGTCAGAGCTCCCTATAAAGTGCTGCACTCTGTATAACACATGCCTGTGTGTGTATAATATCCTGGTACAGTCAATGTTCCCTATATAGTGCTGCTTTCTGCATAATACAGGTCTGTGTATAATATCCTGGGACAGTCAATGCTCCCTGTACAGTGCTACTCTCTGTATAATACAGGTCAATGTGTATAATATCCCAGAATAGCTAGTGTTTCCTGTATAGTGCTGCTCTCTGTATAATACAGGTCTGTATAATATCCCAGAATAGTCAGTGCCCCCTTATAGTGCTCCTCTCTGTATAATACAGATATGTGTGTATTATATCCTGGGACATCCCAGAGCTCCCTCTATAGTATATAGTGCTGCTCTCTGTATAATACAGGTCTGTCTGTATAATATCCCAGGACAGTCAGTGCTCCCTGTATAGTGCTGCTCTAGGTATAATACAGGTCTATGTGTGTATAATATCCGGGGACAATCAGTGCTCCCTGTATAGTGCTGCTCTCTGCATAGTACAGGTCTGTGTGTAGAATCTCCTGAGCTAGTCAGTGCTTCCTGTATAGTGCTGCTCTTTGTATAATATCCTGGGACAGTCACTGCTCCCTGTATAGTGCAGCTCTCTGTATAGTACAGGTATGTGTATAATATCCCGGGACAGTCCGTGCTCCCTGTATAGTGCTGCTCCCTATATAATGTAGGTCTGTGTGTATAATTTCCCAGACAGTCAGTACTCTCTGTATAGTGCTGCTCTCTGTATAATACAAGTCTGTGTGTACAATATCCCGGGACAGTCAATGCTCCCTGCATAGTGATGTTCTCTGTATAATACCTGCAGACTCGTGGAACTAGAGGAATCAGAAGCAGTGGAGTGGTGTCTGAAGCCTCAATCTGAAACATTCAACATGTTGAATTGGGGGCATGAAAAGGGGCTAATGGAATATGTGCATGTGTTTTCCTTTTGCTCACATTTCTCTCATTAATTCCATTCTGTAAATTCTCCTTCTATATCTTTAATTTCCGATTTTCAGCTTTTTAAAAAAAATTTCACTACCCAATATAATTATTTTTGTGAACTAATGTATGTTCTATGGTATAGACACAGGTCTCTGACTTAAGCACATCTGCACAAGGTCTTTCTATATTTGTACTGACAGTGTCACCACTGATACCCAACTCAAATTAAGGTGAGAAAATGTTAGTGCCTGATATAGATGCTGTGCTGCGAATGTATCTATCGCATACTAAGGATGCATGGTACTGTTGGTAGGAACTTGGTGTTATAAAGGTCTACTCACTAAAGAGAGAATTGCAGGGAATTGAGACGGGAATTTCAAACTTTATGTCGAAATAGTGCAGCTGCATGAGAGAATTTTATCAACTCGGCTACTTTGGCCTTAAGTTTAAAATTACCATCTCAATTCCATGTAATTCTCTCTTTATTGGGTAGAGCCTGTAATCTGCACTATAAGTAGGCAGAGATTAATTATGTGGGTTGGGCATAGTAGGCGGAGCTTTGCAACAGTGGTTGTGGTCAATTTATTTTCTAGTAAGTAATTGATAGCTGTGCTGCAAAGTGTCCCTGGAAATTTATTTCAAATGTTGGCAACTATGAAATGTATTTATTCCAGTACACTGCAGGTAAGTATCCTTTTAAAAAAGTTTGTTTTTCTTGTCATAATTTTTACGTGGAATCCATGATTAATTTAAAGTATACTTATCCATCAGTGGGTTCTTCAAATGAAAATATTTTTTTAAATTAATTCTTACCTCTAGATGGCATCATTGTCACACCACAACATTCCTATAAGTAGACGCGGCTCTTATAAATATTACATGAGGACAAATGATTTGCAGAAAAGTTTTGTGCTAAGAGTGTCAAAACCCAGCTGCAGTGTGTGAAAAGTGCAATATTTTGAATGACTGCTTAAGGTTAAGTGAGCTTGTGCAGAACACTGCTAACTATGTTTAACAGTGCAATGCTCTACGGGACACAGGTCATGAGTACAATGCTCTGTAGAACAGTGCTGGGATGTTCAATGCTCTACAGCTCTGCTATCAATGCTGTACTTTGCCGTGCTGGAATGTCAATACTACAAAACTATGCAAAAACAACTGTGATAATCATTGTTATAATGTGTTAAAGAGTTAACCTTAACCTATTTGAGGGGTGCCTCTTCTATGCAAAATGTCCTATTGGGCACTGTGTTGAATCTCGCCTTCCCTTGGTTTGCACAATAAACTGCAAAAAAAAAAATTGAGGTTAAAGCACAACAGGGGCATCGCGCTGTCCAATCACAGGATTCTCATAGTGATTGGACACTGTCATTGGGATATTTCAACATCTCAGAATGCAGATACTCTTGCAAGGGAGAAGATTATCACAGAATTGGCATTGGCAGCCCGAGACAGAGTTATGGGCTGCCAATGTCATGTGTGCTTGGGGTTCATCTAGCCTCCAGCAAACAATTACAAATATCTCATTATGTGCAGTGTTTCAAGCAGTAAAACTGCACCTACTGAGTCCTACCACTATGACCACATCAAATCACCAAAGTAGTCATTGTGGTTGAAGTGACCCTTTAACCCATTAAGGGCACATGACATGTGTGACATGTCATGATTCCCTTTTATTCCAGAAGATTGGTCCTTAAGGGGTTAATATAAGAACTACAACCTATTAAAAAAAATAATTTCATAATCAGCTAACACTTATAAGATGAATGATAAACTGCTCGAAACCTAAGTAACAATATAATGAAAGGGGGGATTACGGCCCGGAGTGCATTAATTTACACCCTTATCATTGCTCTACCATTTACAACAGTGTACTCAGCACTGTATGGCTTCTTGTTATTATATAATGTACCACAATGGTGCTCAAGTCTGTGAAACAGCCTGAATTTTACTATCTGCAGGCCTGTACAATGCCCTAACATTACTTGTGGTGTAATTCTCTGCAAATATGCAATGCAATGCTGCCAGACTTCTTTTAGCCTGCGGTTTGAAGAAGGATTATTAATATCTGAAGCTGAGAGATTTTCCAGCACAGAACAATCAATATGAACCAAACACTTGTTTGTCCTTAGTTTGTCTATCATTATTTCTTAAAACTTCTCTCCATCAACCCAACTTACTTTATATGTCCATCCATCATCTAATTTATCATCACTCCACCCCTGCTCCAAATTAATCCTGTATCCATTTCTAGCCTCTTTCAGCTTTTCCTAGGCTCATCCTGCCAATCCATCTTCATTGTCAGTTGCTCAAATAGCTATCCATCATTTATTTACAATTCCCTTCGTACGTTCATTATACCTCTAAGTACTCAAGTTTTAGTGCAGAGCCACTCACAATTCATTCCCCTCATGTCCCTGCTGGCTTACTAATCTTTAATTGATCAATCTACCTTGCCACGTCACACTATCAGTGAACGCATTCACATAACAACACAATTTATGCACTCTTCCTGTATTCTTCAATCTATATTGTCCATTCATCAAATTTAAACTGTTCGTCTGTCATCCCACCAAGAATACTTTGTTGGTCTGTCAATCCAACTTACCCTACATGACTATCAATCAATTTCACTTTGTTCCATAAAAAGAAACCACTGATTATCTCCTTTTCAACAGATTCCAACTATCTCCATTACATTATACTATGTAGATGTCTCATCGCTTCCTCAATCTCTTCTCAAATCATTTGCTTTTACTGATTCATTGTTGCTTTTACCAATTCATTTCAACACAAAGATATACTCTGTCCTGTCTTCAATTCATACCTTCCTTCCCCTATACGTGCCTTTTCTCTTCAATCTTCAGTCCTTCAAACCATCTGACAAACGTACACAATCAGATTTCCTGCGGTCAAAATGTTTATTCCCTTTTTTTAATTTCCGTTAAATGATATGTAATTTGTGTCTTTTCAAAAAAGGTCACTAATCACATAGCACAATCAGATGAAGGAACACTTCCACTCCAATAACTTAAGCATTTTTATGTTGTAGTGGGGGATGGTTGAGGGAAATTTGCAACAGTTTAACCCAAAAGGGGGAGCTTCAGTGCCCACCTCTCCTTCCATTCCCTTCCAGTTTAGCCAGTTGGCCGGCGAGGGGTTGAAGACATCAGATGACACTTTCAAGTCTATTAGTGGGCACCCATTGAGAGAAATAATACGTATTGTTTATTGCAATGGTTTAACCCCTGCGGAAACAAACAGCGCAAGAACACTCCAGCTGCCATAGCAACTTAAATGAGTTTAAGTTGGTATTGAGGGGGAGTGTGTTCTTTTAACAGGGCTAATCAGTCTCCACTTTTATTGCTTTTTGTCTTTAATTAATTCATCTTCAGAACTCATAGACTGCAGTCTTTCCTCATAATTCACATGTGTTTGTTAGTAACATCTCATTTTCTCTCACTTAGTAAGGGATTGTCAGGCTTTTACTCAATCTGATAGTTAATCTGCACAGGACTGTGTTCTTTCCCTCCTATTTGCCCGTACAGTGGTACCTTGCTGATTAGTAAACAAGTTCTCCGGGACGTTTCTTTTTGCGAAAAAGTTGTAAACCGAAACGCAGTTCCCATAGGAATGCGTTGAAAACCAATTAATCAGTTCCGGAGGTCAGAAAAAAGTCAAAATAAGCTGGCATGGAAACCAACCCACAATACAGAACAAACAGTAAAAGGCATGCAAACGACAAAGCGCAGCTCCCTACCTTTCCACTGCTTGAGAAATGCACCAAAGTTCCAAAAAGTCCCCAAATCACTGCAAAAAACTTCCAGAATGGCTCCAAAACACGATGCAAAAGCCACTCCAACACCTTCAACACCTCCACACTCGACGCCACGTGCTACCCACAGAATCCAGCATGCACGGGGCAGACGTTATAAAACACCCAGGCGCAATGCAATTTGCAAGAAAAAAAATTTAAACAGAGGCATTATTTTCAATGGATTTTCAGTTGTAAATCGAAAATTATAATAACCGAGGCGTTTGTAAAATGAGGTACCACTGTATCTCAATCTTTTTTTTAACCACTTAAGGACACACCATTTAGAATAAAAGGGAATCATGACGGAATATTTCCGTCATGTGTACTTAATTTTTTAATCTTAACTCATTAACCTCTTCTAAATCATGTCTGTCCCTACCTACCCCCCTTGTCTGTCTATCTCTTTCAATTAACAATGCCTGCAGGCTACGTACAGCCAGGTAACTCAGAGGATCAAAATATTCTGAACACAATTCTGATCAAATTGGCAAATACTTGTCCACTTAATGCATCTAAATTCTCCACTCCTTCTCTGTTAAATAACAACCCTAAATTCTCCACTCCTTCTCTCTTAAAGAACAACCAACTTTTAACAACCCAACCAGCCTGCTACTGGTCCCATCTTTAGCCGGGTGCTGTTTTCAATTAAAACATTACTACCATTTTCTCAAAATAATTTTTTTTTTTTTTTTAATTGCCACGAGCCAATGACCTTTCCTGGGCTTCAATGTATTTATATTATGATTACATTACTGCAGGGAGGCAATAGGCAATGTAAAAGTCGGAGGTAAAACGAAAACTACGCAAAAGCAAAAAAATCATTGTTAATTTTCTATTTGTTCCTTCAAACTCTTCATCTTTCTACCTGTCAACATAACCTGGATACCCAATTTAATTCAGAAATCTGCCGTGCTTTACACAGTTTTCCTTCCAGTAGCCACCTTTTAGTCGTTTACTAATTCTACTACATCATCACTTTCCTTGTCTTCTGAAGTAAGCTCCAAACTTTTAATTGCCAACAATTGAACAGCAGTTCAAACTGCAAATACTTGGCTACTCCAATTCTTCGAAAAGAACAAAGTGAAGGAACTTTCCTCAGAACTGGCACAAAAAGAGACACATAGTTTAAAATTGAGCTCTGTGACGTTCTCAGTATTTTGCCTCTAAAAACAACTTGGTTAGATTCCTGCAGATTATTGTTTCTGACAAAACAATGTATGTTGACATAACTACTAATCACTGTCTGCTCTGAACCCTGAATTAGATAAAATGCCTGGAAACCTACTTTGGATACTATATAACCAGGAGCTGACACTGTCCGGAGTCTTTGTATAATTTGCAAGACCATAAAAAAAATTGCTCTGCTGAGTATCTGGTGATCACAAGGTACAAGGGAAGGAAAGTTATACTTACCCAAATCTCTCCCTTGCAGACGTCAACATGGTATCCTTGTCGGTCCTCTACAGCTTCTGGCACTTTCGCTGCCAGGAGTTCAGCTCTGTGTTGGACTTGTATGCATGCAAGGCTCTTCTCTTCCACAGACATAGCCTCTTCTCTTACAGCAATCACTACTGAAAGCTGGGGGAAATTACAAAAGTTTACAAAGGTAGCTCTGTTATTTTGCCAAGCATAGGAAAAATATTATGACAAAGTAGTCCCTTTTTTATCTCAGTATATCTGTTAAATGAGTTGGAATTTCAGTGAACAACAACAATTCTACCTGGTTCGATATTCCCAACTGTTGGCCCTCCCCATGATCATGGTTATTAATTTATCATACCCATCATGTTTGTCTATTATCTCCAAAACACATCATTCCAGGATGACAGTTTAAGTCCCACCCTACAAAAAAAGAGTATTTTATGAAGATAATATGGGAATACTTAGTCTTTGTGTATTTCATACACCTTACCTATCGAGATGCTGGGCAGAGCTCCCGACGTCTATAAGTGTCAATCCCCCAGAGGTCATCAATGAACCTCCATAGACCTCAATGCTGTACTCATGTCAGGAGACATGCCAGGAAGTAGCAGGACCGGTTGTTTACTAACAGCCGGGGGGTGTAACCAGGTTAGTTTATAACAGCTGCCGTTTCTATTCAAATCTGCACTTTTTGTAAAATGTAAAAAAGAAGACACACTCTTCACACATAAAGCAGTTCAGCAAGCTAGAGTGATTTTGGTGCCAGGAGTGTCCCTTTTAAGAATTTGAGTAAGGGGCTAGTTCCTTCTCAGTTAATTTATGTTTAGTTCAACCTGCGTCACTGGACAAACACATAACAATGACCCTCTCATTGCCTATCCTGCATCTACCAAACTTGGACCCTTCCTCCTTCTTCTTTTCCTGTCCTCTCTACTCCCCTCCACGTCTGCCAGTTCCCAACATATCTATCTTTTGCATCCCTTCTGTTTTATCTCTCTCAGTGTATCTCTGCTTTACTTTATTCTCTTTAATTCTTTTGCTTGACTCTTTTCTACCCCCACCTCAAACACTCTCTTTCGTTCTCCCTCCCTCTACCTTCTATTGATCTCACACTTATCCTTTGCAGACATCCAGATCTAGAAGCTCTGCGGTTTCTCCCAAAATGCAGTGAAAGTCAGTACTGTGTGCTCACTCTCTGCCCTTGGAGGCATACAGCCAAATAACAATTGTTTCTGTCTGCCAGTTTAGTTTTTATCTCCTCTATACATTTACCCATCCCAATTATAAATGTTATTAATTTTGTTCCTCTTGGTGTTAAAACAAACATGCATGTGCTTGCATGGCGCACGCAGGAATGAGTGTTTAAACTCTATAAATATAATTTTGTGCAAGAAGGATCAAATGTGCTTTATAAAAAACATAACAAAAAAAAAAAAAAACAGGCTGTATGCCATATCTCTTCAACTGACTTTGATAAAGAGAGGCAGTCCAAAATCGGGTCACCAAAAAAAGATAATCCTCTGAAAATGTAGAGCAAATACATCACTAAATATACCTGTGATGTGCAAAGGCAGAACAGGCCATTTCCCATCTCACAAGAGAAATTTCACCGAGCTCTGAGAGTAAGGAGCTCTGATCGACTAGCAATTATACCTGTCAATTTAGCATGCACATGCGATATTGATGTGCCCTGTTTATGCATGACGGCAGAAGCTTTACATACTGCCATCATGCATACAAATATTGTCATAAATCCATTAATGTCAAACCATCAGTAAACTGTATATTTTTGCAGTGTGTCAGACAGCCAGATTCCATTTGATACAGGGGCAAGATAAAAAAATAAAAAAGAAGAAAAGAGAAAAGAAGAAAGCACAAGCAACGGTAAAAGAAAGACAGGAAACACAACGCAACATGGACAAACAAAGAGCACAGAGAGTATACAACAAGGACACGAGCAAAGTGTGTTCAAAAAATCAAAAGGAAAATAGAAGAAACACAATATTTATGTTTCTTAAAGGAACAGTCCAAACAACGAAATAAATGGGAGGGGAGGAAGAGGAGGATCTAGTGGAGCTCTACCATGCAGCTCCGCCAGGTTCCTCTCCCGAGGTTGGAGCGTTGCCACGGTTACCATAGCAATGCTCAGTTCTTGCGTGAGTGAACTCTACCCCAGGAACTGCAGGGTAGAGTTCACTCACCACTAGGATCACCAGGGACGCACAGCCCCTCTACCAAACTAAAGGTAAGAAGGGAGGGGGGATATAAATTTTAGTTTTTTTTAAATAAAAAAATAATACATTTTTAAATAAATTTACATTTTGCCCCATCCCCCCCACACACAATCCCTCCAGACATATTCACACACACAGCACACTCACACAGCACCCTCAAACTAACAGCGCCCTCAGACACACACAGGGCCCTCACACACACACAGCACCCTCAGACACATACAGCACCCTCACACACCTAATATATAGAATAACCCTCAGTGACAAAGGGTTACAAAGAAAATTAGAAACATAGAATGAGACCGCAGATAAGAACACCCTCACACACACAGCACCCCTCTTACACACACACACACTGCACCCCTCAGACACATGCTGCACCCTTCACACATACACACAGCACACCCAACACACTGCACCCATCACACATACAATAAGTCCAAACATTTATATACATATATATATATATACACACACACACATACTCTACAGCACCTATCACACTGCACCACTACACACATTATGCTCCAGATACATGCTAGATCCCTTACCCCACCCTATATCATCTAATCTACACACACTAGATCCCTATATACACTTTAAATCCTCTACACACACACGATCCACTACACACACTCTAGATCCCCTACACAAACACACACCACCAACACACACTACATTCCTGACATAAAAACTCTGGATCCCCTATGCACACACTACATTCCTTGTAAGCAAATGCATACTACATTCTCTAAATACACACTCTCTACTACAACCCCTACACACACTATGTAACCTATACACACACACACAAGCACGAACACGACAGCCCATTTGCACACTCGCTACAACCCCTATACACACTACGCCCTCTATACACACACACTCTCTCCACAGCCTCTAGCCACACATATTACACCCCACACACACATAAAATTGACCTATTTACACAATGCCACACCACAATCAGCTCACTCTACACACAAGCAGGCTCCAAACACATGCACAATACGCTTTCCTGGCCCTTTTGTCCTCTGGTATCCCACTTATGGAGACACCAGAGACAAGTTAAAAACAAACACAGATCAAGCATGTTATTAAATTTGCTTGTGCTGCGCAGAACAAATACAGGTCCTTTTTCTCATGCTAGAGCTCTTCAGCGGGGCTCTGCGCATTGACCGAACATGCTCACTTTAAAATGGGGCGTGCTTGTTATTAGCTAAAAACACACCCTCTCTGGCACCGCCCCCTTCTCAGGGGGCCGCTGTGATTTAAAAATGCCCGGGTCAAATTTTTTTTTTACCAGTCTCACCCTGATTGCAGTACTGTGAACTCTCTAAGGACGTGGTGGGAAAAAAAGACTGACATCAAAGACCATGTGCAGATTTTCAAATTTAAATCCCACCCCACACACTTATCCGATTCCACCCAAGGTCCCTCGGCACTCTGACTCCTCCGATATGAGTGGACATAATGCAAATAAGCGTCAATCGCATTAGGCCGTCCACTTGAAAAAAGTATTGCCTCACTGCTCTACTATGGGGTTTTTAATGACGCTGGATGTCCTCATGCAGAGCGTGCGAACATCCACCATGTATGCAGAGTCCCTTAGTATCTCGGAAGTGTCTCCAGTGGCTGTCTGATAGACAACAAGTGGAGGCAGTCTTAATGCTGAAAGTAACTAATCGGAGTTTCTTAAAAACTGCAATAATTTATGTTACAGGACTAAGTGGGACAGGGACATTGCACCCAGACCACTTTATTGAGATGAAGTGGACTGGGTGATTATAGTATCTATTTACGTTTGGCTGATCTGTCCTTAACTTTGACATTCACTTTAATTTAACTTTGAATTCTCAATTTAGTGACTAAGTCTGTGAGAATGAGCAAGGACCAAAAAACTGATGCATTGTACACGGAGAGTGGACACTGTAACCATGTAATGAAGAGAGAGGTGTTTGTAACAGAGAGGACAAAGAAAAATTGAGTATGAACACTTGGAATGAAGAGTATACACTGTAACACTGAGAATTTAAACTATAACAAAGAGAAGACAATATAATGATAACAAACTACACTGTACAGAATAGTACATGGCACTTGCTAAAGGACCACTTTAGGCACCCAGACCACTTCAGCTTAATGAAGTGGTCTGGGTGCCAGGTGGGTTAATCCAGCCTCTAGTGGCTGTCTCACTGACAGCCGTTAGAGGGCTTCTGCACTTCTCACTGTGATTTTCACAGTGAGAAGACGCTTGTGTCCATAGGAAAGCATTGTGAATGCTTTCCTATGGACTGGCTGGCTGCACACTCGGCTCCTGCCGCGCATGCGCATTCAGCCGAAGAGGAGGAGAGGAGCTCCCCGCCCGGCGCTGGAGAAAGAGTGAAGTTTAACCCCTTCCTCAACCTAGAGTCCGGCGGGAGGGGAACCCTGAGGGTGAGGGCCTCCTTCAGGGCACTATAGTGCCAGGAAAACGAGTATGTTTTCCTGGCACTATAGTGGTCCTTTAAGGTCTGTAACAATAAGAAACTGCAAAGAAAAATTGACTGTTCTTTCTTTAACTTACATTATCACTTTGGCAGTACACAGCTAATTTGTTTTGCCAATTTAGTAATTTTGTACTGTATTGTACTGGGTTTTGTTCCCAGTGAATGAATGAGACTATGCAACATGTGAACGGGGTGTGTTTTCAATGACAAATGAAGACTGGGGATGACAGCATATGTTTTGAAAAGAACGAGAGCAAGATGTGTTCAAGAATGATGTCATGCTGTGTAAGAGAATCAGTCCGCTATGTGTGAAGAAGTCGTCAGTGAGGTCTGTGTAAAAGAATGAGAGCTGCATATTTCAATGGCTCGGGCATTGGGGAAATGCAAACATGTACTTTCTCTCAAGCAATGCAAACCTCTTCTTTTCTTTGACAGGAAACCTTAAAGGAAAAGCCTTAATATAAATGTAACCACATGGAATGTGTTTATTTTTCAAGCACATTAATGCCTAACTTTGGATAATTCCAGCTCTAGAGGAAGCCAGACTGTTTGTATTCCTTTATATTACCTGTCCCTCGTTAGTTCTTTTCTCGCCCTAATTGTCCTTCTCTTCCAATGATGGCTAATCTTAAAATGCCAGATGTTTGTGAACTATATTTCCCATGATGCAAACATTTACAGTGACAAGGTTACAATTAGAATGATTTATATAATGCCAAAATATTCTGCAACGATGTACAGATGAACAAAGACAATAAACTCGAAAAAAAAACATGTGTGACATAAGAAAACCGTAGATAAACAAGTTTGCAATCTATAAAGAAGAGGGGCAAAAACAAAGATGGAGATGAATCAAATTATTATATTTGAGGAGAACTATATTATGGATTTGGATATATTTGAGGAGGACTATATTATGGATTTGGATATATTTGCGAGAAGAGGGGGTAGATTAGACCTGAGGCGTTAAGGGACTAGCTGAAGGGCGTTTTCAAATATTTTTTTGGAAGACTGCACAGACAGGGAGAGTTGACTGTGATGCACAGCTCTAGAGAAGTCTTGCAGGTGAGTCTGGAGGATGGGTAAGAGAACAGGACAGTAACATTATGTTGAAGGAGAATGTAACATTATGTTGAAGGAACAAAGAGGCCAGGCTAGAACACAGCCATAGAGTTTTCTAGATTAAGGAAGTGAACTTTGAACTGGCTCCGAAATGAAATAGGCCAATAAGAAGAGGGTTGTAATAATTAAGACGGAAAACAGTGAGAGAATGGGCAAGGATTGGCCATCACTGATCTTTGCTAATTGTAAACATATAATATTGGCATGAATATCTTTTATATCACTATTACTAAGTAACTACACCGTCTGTTTTTCTCTGATTAATTTATTTTCCATTTATTTGATATTTCCCTCCCTTCCCAGTAACCATAGACTTTACATTTTAGAAAACAAAGTTCTAGGACATTCTGTATATTTTGGGTTACATCAGACTCTCGAATAGTATGGACCATACTTAACCCTTGACTTAACCCTCTTAATTCTGTCTATCAACAAGTTAAAGAAACATTTAAAATATTAGTTTAATCGGCAGGACCCCCTGTCTCCTGAACTCAAAGCACAGCTCTAATAGGGGCAGTCAAAGAAAAGTAAAGAGCGCAAAAAAACCAAAACACACCACATAGCGGCAAAGAGAGACTGCACGGGGTGAAGGTAACTTTTTAACTACCATGCAAAATTTTTACAAGAATGATCTGTGCCTGGACAGTAATGGGAATGTAGTAAAATGATAGAACTAGTAGGTGACATGACAGAATTATACGAAGGATCAATGCAATATAGCAGAGCAGATAATGGGAAAAAAAGTGTTGTTGCAAAGCTCTGCATGAGGTCAATTCAGGAATAGCTGAGAAGATTGAGCAAGAGAAGAACATAATAGCAACAGAACTTAAAAGGGAGATAAATCAATGCAAGAATGCAACCGAATGATACATTGGACAATTAATTTAACCATTTCTCCTCTTACACATACATAGTGTAGTCCTGGTGGAGAAATGGTTAAGAAAAAAAAAATCTAGGGCCCCATTCATGAGCTCATATCATTTTCCACATAAATCAGCAGCGGGCGCCACCTGTGCTACAGACCCAATTAGAGCAGGGGCTCAGGGACACACTGCTACCTCATTACTTTGGGGGGCTAGGAGGGGTCTCCCTTCATTACCGACACAACCAACCTCTTTTTACCATTATCAAAGGGTTAAGAACAGCTGCAGCCTCCGGAGTCCTAAAATGTTACAGGAAATAAATTAATAGCTGACGGGGAACTTCTGAACTGTTATAGAGCAATGCCGAGCATAGTGCTACATGAAACATATAGTACTGCGCAGCCAATACGCTGTGCTAAACAATAGTGAGTAGTATCTACCACAACATTAATTAATGCAACTCGATTTACGCATGACGAAGCTCAGCACTAATAAAGAACAACCTACAAGGCATAACAATGAAGAGTCTCCCTTACTGTTAACGAACACGGTACAAGGTCTAAAAATTACATAGACATAGCTAATTATTATACAGGTCTCATTAAGTAAAAACTGATCATGGACAGTCTGAACAGTATAATAGCTGGGAGTATGCCAAATTTATGAACGGACAACACTATATAATAATTTAGAATATGTTTTGCATGGACTATGGTACAAAGCAGAGATTATTTGAGAGTCCCGAGTTGATGAGATGGAGGTTCAACAAAAGTCGGGGATCCATTTTTCTTTCTTTTTTTTCACCCCTACTGTAAAAGAACAAAAATGTTCTATGTGGATAGATAATGAACATCCAATGCAAAATTAAATAAAGCAAGAGAATCAAGTGTTAAGTTGGCGCTTCCAGCTACCCAATGGAGCCCCAGTAGGCCTACTCAGGCACCTGGATAATGTCTGAAGCCAGTGCAGGTGTGCAAACCCCCCCTTCAATCCCCTCCCGTGCATCTCACTCCCTGACATCAGCACCAGCGTCTTGTGACATATAAAAATAAATTAATTTCCCACTAATATGAAACCAAAGTGTTATTAAATGGGAAGAAACCCAGGGAATATCTTATAAAACAATAACTCCAAATCAGGGGGAGGCAGGTGTTTCCGCTGAGGCCTCCATGCTCTAATGCTTTGGCCAAAACCCACCCACCGCAAGATTGCTGAAGCTCTGTTGCATTGTGCGCTACATCATTAACCAGTGGTCTAACTCTCTCTGTGTCGGATTCCTCAGATCGCTCTACCTATATTTTTAGCAACAACATGTTTTCAGAACTGGTGTGGTTTAGTCACTAAGATTGTTTTCAGAAATGAAAATATTTCCATTTATCAAAGAGGAGGAACGAGGAACAGGGTTCACGAACGAAAACCATTACATGTAGATGTACTGTTTTTGGTGTTTAGTATGGTCCAATAAAAGGTTGAAATCGAAAAAGATTAAATCCTATTATCTTCACATTAAACTAAGAGAGTGGATTCCTCCCTGACAATCATATTCTCTACTATTATTAACGCAAATCTGTGACCTATGAGACTGGACAATTCAATTAACCTCACATCCGTGAAAACTAACAGAGCATTTACTGAGCTGAGATTTAAATCTGAGACAAAAGCAAAACACACAAAAATGTGCTTAACTCAAAAGAGAATGGCATATTTTTGCTTAAACAAACAAACAAAATAATTGTGTTGAAAAATGTTTAGAATTCTAGGGTTATTATTGTATGATTTCTGCAATTCCCATTTAACTCTTCACAATTTCAGGTGTAATGAATAATGTGCAAAGGGTTTTAGCTATCAAAATGTTATGTTACATTTGGAGTCACATTCTCTTGTTAATTGATCTTAAGTGTGCTTTCAATGTAAGCGAAGGTCACTGTGGCATTCAAAGGTTATCTACCTAACTTTCAACTGAGTAGCCTGTTTAAACTCACCTATATTTATCACTCCTATGACATGTACCTGTCTCTTCTCACAAATGCTTTTTGTCCATCTAATCATTACCTTGCTTACATTTTCCAAATGCTTGTTCTACTTTAGACAAAGTACATCAGCTGTACAAGTGTACAAACAACCATATAAAGGAGATGACTTACTGGCCTAATATCCAATAAGCGTTAAGTGATCAAAGGCAGACAATCATTAGAGATATGTGATAAAGAGAGGAAAGCAAAAGCTACCAACATAACAGCAACCAATGTGAGGGAAAATAAGTCAGAGAAAGAAGATATTTATAGACAGCAAGCTTGTTTGGGTATGCATTCTTCAACTCTAAATATCTACATTCTATAATTGAAAAGTGCTGCAGAATAAACTTACACTTTTTATCAATTTGGCTATTTTAGATGCACAAGATAAATATGAGTCATTTCACTTTCGAGAGGGTGAGGGCAAAGGGGATCCTGATGTGTTAATCAAGAAATTTGATGAGATACAGAGGACGGAACGCGATAATAGACAGGCATTCATTTAACATTATGACTCAAAAACCTGACAAAGGAATTCAAGCCTTTCTTGCCAAGTTAAAACTAGACCTCTGGCTAAAAAAAGATGTGATTTTGGTGCACTAACAGATGAATATGTGACAGACTTGTTTGTGGCATTTACAATAATGCAGTTTGCACTCGGTTATTACGCGGGGAAAAAATTGACACTAGATTCATCCATTAGAATATGTATGTTGGATCCCCTTTGCCCTCACCCTCTCAAAAGTAAAATGACTCGTTCAGAAAGGGCCAATAAAGAATTTTAAAAAGAGACGTAACGGAATCGTTTTGCCAAGTGCTGAAGATCCAAGCTTCAAAATGCATGTGCTCAGATAACATCTAGTGGAACTATCCTAACTATAAGATAAGACTGGGGACTAATGAAAGTATTTAGAAAATTGGGCAGACTAGATGGGCCGAATGGTTCTTATCTGCCGTCACATTCTATGTTTCAATGTTTCTATGTTTCTATGTAACTAAAAAATAATATGGACACAGAATTAATGAAGCGTAGAGTGAGAATCCCCAAAATAGTTTTTATTGTGAAAGTGTGGACCTAATTAAAAATAAAGCAGTTCAAACTAAAAAATGAAATTGGTGCTAAATCCAAAGTCATGTCCTCACCCACATGCTGTACTAAAACAAGCTCCTGAGATGGCTGATTATGAGGGCCTATTTTTGTACTGACACTGTTGGTAAACTTCCAGTCACATATAACATGTGCCTTGATGACATAGTGCATACACTGAGTGTGCCCCTTGAATGATCCCACTGGTTATGAAAGAGAAAGTTTCCGAAAATTGGAAAGAATCACTAATCTAGGCATCATCTCACCAGTAGATGAGGTTGCCCCTTTGAGTGTCTGCCATGGCAGTGGCAGTCAAAAAAGATGGCACTGTACGCTTATGAATTTAACCTATGCACCTTAATAAGGCTCTTCTGAGGCCTCACCACCTATAATAGACTTTAGCGCAAGTGATCGTTGATATGCAACAGGCAAAGGCAACAGACAAAGGCAACAGGCAAAGGTCTTCAGTATTTTAGATGCGAAGTGTGGATTCTTGCAAATCCCTCTGGATGAGGAATCATCAATACTTACAACATTTATGACCTCAATCGGAAGGTAGGAATCCATATGAATTCCATATGGGACTTCTAATAGAAATTAAGTATTTTAGAGATGTATTGAATAGTTCATTGCTTGACAGCCACATTAAATAGTTGTGGATGATAACTTGATTTGGGGCTTTCTCAAAATTCATTCATCAGTAGAGTGAGTTAATGTCGTGTCTATGTCTGCCGCAACGCCTAGATGCTGACTATTATTGACCTGAACAACATGTTGCAGCTATGGATACACTCAAGACACATCTGACAAGACCACCTGTCCTACAGTATTTTGATATGCACAAGCCGGGGATATTGTCTGGTCTTGCTTCGCATCATGGTCTCACAAGCCCACCAGTTGTTATTCGATGGGGAAGAGTGTGCAAACCTAATCCAAAGTTCAACAACTTTATCACACACTGATTTTACACAGCATTTTGTATTGCATGTTGTTACTTTGCATTGATATGCTGCGATCCTCTTTGGTTTTACATATATATTTTCTTTAAAGGGGGAAAGATGTAGAATATGTGTGTGTTGCACATATACATAGATGTGTGGGGATATGGTGGCAGAAAAAGAAAGAAGGAAAGGATAGTGAATCTAGAAAGCAGACAGCTTACAGCTCACTGGAAGTCATGACAATTAATCAGTTAATCACAAAGTTTATCTGGCGATACCATCATTGCTTGTGCAAATCTACACAGACTAAAAGAGTCAGTTGACTTCAGCCAATGACTGACAATCTTCGCAAACAAAATTTACACAGAACTAACATAAGCTCTAGGATATAAATTTTTTGGCTGTCTGATAACACCACTATGGCACTGCCGGAGAGGATTTTACATTTCCAGAAGCTAATAATCTCTGAATGTGCAGCGTTTCAATGCGTATGAATAAAATGCAGTGGTCATGGTGCTTGGACCAACCTTATAAACAAACTGGAAAATTAATTCTTATTCTAAGAGGATACTGTAACATTCACTAGGGAACCCTAACACAGAAACATAGAAACACAGAAACATAGAATGTGACGGCAGATAAGAACCATTCGGCCCATCTAGTCTGCCCAATTTTCTAAATACTTTCATTACTCCCTAGTCTTATCTTATAGTTAGGATAGCCTTATGCCTATCCCATGCATGCTTAAACTCCTTTACTGTGTTAACCTCTACCACTTCAGCTGGAAGGCTATTCCATGCATCCACTACCCTCTCGGTAAAGTAATACTTCCTGATATTATTTTTAAACCTTTGTCCCTCTAGTTTAAGACTATCCTCTTGTTGTGGTAGTTTTTCTTCTTTTAAATATAGTCTCCTCCTTTATTGTGTTGATTCCCTTTACATATTTAAATGTTTCTATCATATCCCCCCTGTCTCGTCTTTCCTCCAAGTTAAGATCCTTTAACCTTTCCTGGTAAGTTTTATCCCGCAATCCATGAACCAGTTTAGTAGCCCTTCTCTGAACCCTCTCTAAGGTATCAATATCCTTCTGAAGATATGGTCTCCAGTACTGTGTACAATACTCCAAGTGAGGTCTCACCAGTGTTCTGTACAATGGCATGAGCACTTCCCTCTTTCTACTGCTAATACCTCTCCTTATACAACCAAGCATTCTGCTAGCATTTCCTGCTGCTCTATTGCATTGTCTGCCTACCTTTAAGTCATCAGAAATAATAACCCCTAAATATTCTGTACTCTGCCCTTGGGTTTTTACGTCCAAGATGCATTATCTTGCACTTATCCACATTAAATGTCAGTTGCCACAATTCTGACCATTTTTCTAGTTTACCTAAATCATTTGTCATTTGGCTTATCCCTCTTGGAACATCAACCCTGTTACATATCTTAGTATCATCAGCAAAAAGACATACCTTACCATCAAGACCTTCTGCAATATCACTAATAAAAATATTAAAGAGAATGGGTCCAAGAGCAGATCCCTGAGGTACCCCACTGGTGACAAGTCCAAGCTTCGAATATATTCCATTAACTACAACCCTCTGTTGCCTGTCACTCAGCCACTGCCTTACCCATTCAACAATATTGGAATCCAAACTTAAAGATTGCAGTTTATTGATAAGCCTTCTATGTGCAACAGTGTCAAAAGCCTTACTGAAATCTAGGTAAGCAATGTCTACTGCACCACCCTGATCTATAATTTTAGTTACCCAATCAAAAAAATCAATAAGATTAGTTTGGCATGATCTCCCTGAAGTAAACCCATGTTGTCTCTGATCTTGAAATCCATGTGTTTTTAGATGTTCAACAATCCTATCCTTTAACATGGTTTCCATCACTTTCCCCACTACTGAAGTAAGGCTTACTGGCCTATAGTTGCCCGACTCCTCCCTATTACCTTTCTTGTAAATGGGCACAACATTCGCTAACTTCCAATCTTCTGGGACTACTCCTGTTAACAATGATTGGTTAAATAAATCTGTTAATGGTTTTGCTAGTACACCACTAAGCTCTTTTAATAGCTTTGGGTGTATTCCATCAGGTCCCATTGACTTATTTGTCTTTACTTTTGACAGTTGAAATAGAACCTCTTCCTCTGTAAACTCACGTGTAATAAATGACTCATTTATCCTTTTTCTCAACTGAGGTCCCTTTCCTTCATTTTCATCTGTAAATACAGAACAAAATATTCATTGAGGCAGTCAGCTAGACCTTTATCCTCTTCTACATACCTTCCTTCTTTTGTTTTAATCTAACTAATCCTTGTTTTACTTTTCTTTTCTCATTTATGTATCTAAAAAATGTTTTATCCCCCTTTTTTACTGACTGTGCTATTTTCTCTTCTGTGTGTGATTTGGAAGCTCTTATAACTTGCTTAGCCTCTTTCTGCCTTATCTTATAGATCATTTTGTCTCCCTCACTCTGGGTTTTTTTATAATTCCTAAATGCTAACTTTTTGTTTTTAACTATTTTGGCCACATCTGCGGAGTACCACAGTGGTTTCTTGAATTTTTTGCTTTTACTGACCAGCCTAATGCAATTTTCTGTTGACTTCAATAGTGCAACTTTTAAATAATCCCATTTCTCTTGGACTCCATTTAAATTGCTCCAGTCTGATAATGACTCCTCTACCCATATTCTAATTTTAGAAAAGTCTGTTTTTCTAAAGTCTAAAATTTTGTTTTTGTGTGGTGTGACTCAGTCACTGTTCTTATATTAAACCACACTGACTGATGATCACTGGATCCTAAACTTTCACCTACAGTATCTGATACCAAATCTCCATTTGCTAACACTAAATCTAGTATGGCCTCTTTACGAGTTGGCTCCTCAACAACTTGTTTTAGAGACAATCCCAGTAGGGAGTTTAGAATATGTGTGCTCTTGGCACAAGTAGCTAATTTTGCTTTCCAATTCACATCAGGAAGAGTACAGTCACCCATGATGATAACTTCCCCCTTCATTGTCATTTTAGCTATTTCCTCAACTAGTAGATTATCTAATTCTTCAATCTGTCCTGGGGGCCTATAAATCACACCTACACAAGTTACTGTGTGATTACCAAATTCTAACGTAGCCCAAATGGACTCTATGTTTGCCTCACTAACTTTTATTAGGGTAGATTTTATGCTATCCTTCACATACAAGGCCACCCCTCACCCTTTCTTGCCTTCCCTATCTTTCCTATATAAAGAGGACAGAGTAGAGAGAGTTTCAATACCGATCCTTAGAATGGTCAGGTTATGCTTAAACGGATAGTCAAAACACAAGCCGAGGTAAAGGGAAACAGAGAGATTGAATAACGAGAGAAAAAGCCAAATACTAGTTACCAGAAAATCCCAAAAAACAAAAAACAAGTGCAATGCTCAATGGTAAACCAAAGACCACAACAGGGCACTAAGGCAAGGGAGAGGTTAGCTTATATACACACCGGGTGTGTCTGATTGGCTAACCTCCAATTACTGTTAACCACAACACGTGGTAGGAGTTTCTTCACTCCCTTGTGTTCTCTGAGGGCCTCACTGTGTGCCGGGTCACATGACCGGCTGCAGCAAACATATAAGGAAGCAGCTCTGCAGCGTGCAGCGTCAGACACACTGCCAGTCTGGAGACAGGGACCAGATGACGCCGCTCGCTGAGGTAAGCAAGGTCACCGCGAGTGGCAGGGAACCTGACAGATACCACTTATAAAATGTCCAGTTAACTAATCTTGCAAATTATTACAACAGTAAAGCATTATATATAAAGAAGCCTAGCTATCTATCATATTCAAATTTTAAGTGGCTGCAAAACAATAGCTTGCCTAAATGAGAGTGCGCTGTGCATCTGCAGACATATACACCCCTTTGTGTTAGGTAGCTTTCTTAAATATAGTGAGGTTCTTATGGTGCTCAAATAAAATTAAAGTAAAAGACATAAACCAAACACTTGCACTCAGGACAAAATGGGAAAATAAAAAAAAGAAATGACCAACACGCATTTTAATGAAAAACTAACCATTAGCAATATACATAGCTAGATACTCTTCTTACTTTAGAGACGAGGAGTGGGTACCTGTCTTTTCCCACTAATCAATTCATATAGAATGCCTATCTCACACTCTGTTTTATTAGCACTGGTCCGGAGACATTATGTGAGAAATAACAGAAAACAACAGTTTTTTTTAATGAAAGTTATGAAACAAAGTTCTATAATGGAACAGCAACTCCAATATTGGCCTCCATTTATTTATTTATTTTTTTCAACAAGCTTTCCAAGTGGTGTATTAAATTTTATATAGTTATACAAATATATTATATATACAAACAATATATCAAAATATTTTTCAAAACACTAAATCATTTTAAAAGTTTACCCATAAATATTAAATCATGTTAAAATATTATCCCAAAATACTAAATTGAGGCCATTACTGGGTGAAAGATGATCAAGAGTCATTTTAGAGCCATTATATGTGATTTTCAAGCCAATGCTTTGCGTATTTACTTGAATTTTGCATCTTCAAATTAAGATGTTTTTCTTAAAGGGTTGCTCTAACCACCAGGACCACATCAGTGATTTGAAGTAGTCATGTCAATTCCTGAATATGTTTTGTCTGTCGTCGGAGCGCACAGTAAACTGGCAACAGACTTTATCATCTACTTTGCATGCAGAGCGCCTGCAAGAGGAAGATTACCTGCTGCCCCTCTCTTCGTTGCACTCAGCACATTTATTTATATATATTTTTAGAAAGCATTCCTCTTCATTCCCTCCCTTCTCAAACCTGCCGAGAGCACATGAAACAGTCCAACTTTATGATGCTCTATGAGAAGCCTGTGATTAGACAGCTCGGATCCCCTGTGACACATTAATTTCTACTACTCAGACATGGCTCTTTCCAACAAATACTGTGACTCTTGCAGCCCTCAAACAGCCTCAACCATCTACACTCACACTCCACATCCAGCGGAAGCTGGAGGTGGTGTGGACCATCTTACATCTTGTCCCTGGGTACCTGCTTCCAACCCATCAACCATCCCCACACTTTTTTGAATCCCGAATCTCTTCTTGCACCTTCTCTGTCCATAACTGTCATTGTTTTATGTCAATCTTCGAGATCAATCCACATTAGTAGAATTTGACTGTCTTTTATCTGCTATTTCTCTATTCAATAATCACTACTTATTCTTGGTAACTTTAACTGGTTTCAGTTCTTGGAGCTTTCCTTTTTCCCTTCTATATGGCTCATCTGTCTCAGCTCATCTCAAAGCATGGCTTTAATACCCATAACTTTGCAGATGACATCCAGATCTTCTTAGATTCCTTTCCTTTACACCCAAACTTTCCTCCAGCATCATTATGTGTTTCTATGATCTTGCCCAATGGATGCATCACATTATCTTCAAATGAACCCAGCAAAGCATTAATACTGCTCTTCCCTGAACCCTCACCTACACCTCCCATTCCAAACCCCCATGCGTACTATCTCTCTTCACCCGCAGCTAGCAAGCTTGGGGACATCCTGGGATCTTTGTTACTCTTTGAAAACTAAATAGCCAGTGTAGCATTTGATGTTGTCACATATCTTTAACAATATGAGCCCCTAGTAACCGTCTAATTTGCATAATTCCCATTGGCGTTGCAGAACTATTTTGCGCCTTAGGTAAGCCAAGCTGCTTGCCACTCACTATATGTGCCTCTCCTCCCTCCTCCAGCTCTTTTTATGCCTCTCACCCAAGTCCTCTGTGTTCCAATCCTTCGCTCCTCTCTTGTGGTCTCCCCCTCATGCCAGCTCAACTCCCTCCTCCATGTAGCACCTGTAACCTCTCCCTGGACTGGAAGCAGTGTGGTGCTTTCAGTGAACACTTCCCATGAGACTGGGTAGAGGTTACAGAAGCTCCTCTACCACGGTCACCACTCTATAAGAAGTGACGGGCAGAAGGGGAATGCTGTGCAGTGCACTCTCCTCCTACTGGTCACCCAGAGACTGTGCCCCATCACCGGGCCAGTGTGCCATTGATTGAATAATAAGACATTTACTAAAGTATGTGCCATGATTTGCTGAAAATGCATTACCTACCGATGGAGGTGGGAAAGGAAGAGAGCAGGCTGCACAGGGCACGAAAAAGACTGAATGACAGCCTGCCCACTTGACTGACTGACAGCCTATACACGGAGCACTGATGAAGCACTCTGTGTATAGTGCTAGTGCATCGTCCCCTTGTGCATTCTGCCAACAGATTTTAAAATGTGGGACAAGTCCCAAGGGACTATTTTTGCTGTCATATCACCCCAAAATGCAAGACTATCCCACCACATTTGTGACTGTTGGCACCTATGTTAAAGGTGTCTTTACCTATTTATACTCCGCTAGTTTCTACTGTCCCAGAATAAAACATGCCTCGTTTCGTTTTAGGCTCTTTCTTTCCATCACTATTTACTTCCTTCCAGTTATTTAAAACTAAATCCATCATCATCATCCCCCCTCACTCTTCTTTGTATCACAGCTTTTGACTTTTTCTTTCATTCAGCCTATCTACGTTTCTGTTACTTTAAACACAACATAATCTGGCCCCTCTTCTTGTAAGTGTCACATATGTCTCTGAACTGCATGTTTGGGTCAAGAAGAAGGTCTAAGGGGACTATCAATCACAGAACACTTCTTAATTTACCCTCATGTTATTCCTTCCCAGAATGCTTCCAGAATGCTCAAACAAGACTGGAGACTCAAGTATGACACCGAACACCTAACTCTGTGTACTAATCTGAAAAGCACATAAGGAAATATATAACACTGATGACTAATAATGGCAAAAGCTTGTGAACTATATTTTTAAGGATGCACTAGCGAAATGTAGCATCAAGGGTGCCTCTTTAAAGCTGCCCTTGACTCATTTCTTGTAAACGGAGAGACATTCAGTAATCAGCTGACTTTTCCTAGACTGTTTCGTGAATGTATTTATTTTTAAATAAAGAACTACATTTAGGAGAAACATCAAAAACGATCAGAATTCTTTTTTACAAATTTGAAATAATTTAACAGAAAGCAGATTTGTAATAATTGAACGCCTGAAATAAATCTTAAAGTATAAAGATTATATAATAATGCAGAGGTGCTGTTAAATAGATAATTCATAATAGGAATTGCCTCCTCTTTAAAGTACACATTATGGAACTAATCTATTGAAATTGCTAGATTCCACTAAATGAGATAAACTTATCTCTAGTAAATGAAAAGCATTTTTACTGTAGACATCAATAGGAATACCGTTGTTTAATTACAAAAAAAATGCTAAATGGAACATAGCACAAACTAAAAGAGGAACTAGAATAACTTTAAAATTAAAGTGATTTTTATTAGTAGTATTTGAGCAGCAGTGTCCCATTAAGGCTCTCAGCCATTCTGTCTTCAGTGGAAATTCTACAACTATCCCACCAATTCCTGAGCAGAATAAGTTAATTATCCAGCATTTTATGAAACGCATGAGCAGTATACACTGATCAGCCACAACATTAAAACCAGCTGCCTAATTATTATTATTAATGAATTAGCAACAAGTTCTATAGCGCTATACCATGGGTGGGCTAACAGGTCAGTATGTGCAACAAGACGAGTTGGACGCACAAGAACAAAAGGATATTGAGACAAAGACATAAGGGTATGATGTATTTCATGTACAAGAAAAGTAGGTAACAGCTACAGGAGAGGAGGAAGGTGTGTTACCAAGTTTCAGGGTGGAAAGATATTAACAGTTTAATTAAAATGCTGCCTAAAGAAGTTCGTTTTTATGATGTTTTGAAGGAACGAAACTAGGTGAGAGTCTAAAAGGGAGGTGAGTGACAGAGGTGTGAGTATAAACAGAGGATAAATAAAGATCTTCGGCAGAGTACAGGGGAATGGCCCGGACATACTTTTGTATTAGAGAGAACAGGTAGGAGAAGCAATATGTAGATATTTGTTAGAAAGTACCAGATATTTAAACTGAGCCCTATATCTTACAAGAGGCAAGTGTAAGGACCGAAAGAACGAGGAGGCAGGGGAGGTGCAGCTGGACAGGAAGATGAGGCTTGTCGCCGCATTCATTATAGACTGTAACGGTGCAAGCTGGGAATGCAAAAGACTACTGAGAATTGAACTGAAGTCGTCAAGGCAAGAAATGATAGCTGCATGGACCAGCACCATAGCCACATTCGGAGTTAGACAGGGAGAGATGAAACAATGTTTTTAAAATGGAAGCAGCATGATTTGGCGAATGACAGGACATGAGTGATGAAAGAGAGGTTGGGTAAAAGAGAACACCTAGGCAGCAAACCTGCAACGTAAAGCTGCTGGTAGTGCCATTGAAGTGGAGAGAGACAGACAAGGAAATCGCAAGAAGTTCTGCTTTTGACAGCTTACGTTTAAGGAAATGAGCAGTCTTCCAGTTGGAAAGAGCAGAGGCAGTCAGAAACATGAGTCAACAGGGACGGCGAGAAATCAGTGTGAAACAGAAAGATTTCTGTGTCATCCACATAGAAATTATATTGGAAGCCCTTGGGGAATGCCAACAGACAGAAATGGTTGGCAGAGAAGAGGAAAAGCCAGAAAAATAAACACTGAAAGAATGTTGGGAGAGGTAGGAGAACCAGGAGAGCCCAGTGTCATAGAAAAAAAGATGTTGATGATTAAGCAGAAAGGTCAAGGAGAATTAGAAAAAAGTAGTGATCACTAGGGTTTGTGGCAATTAAACCATCGGATACTTTGTGCAGGTCAGTTTAAAAAGAGTGTTGCGAGCAGAATCCAGACTGAAGCGGGTTATGCAGAAAGCTGGATTAAAGAAAGTGAGGTAGGGCAGTAGTTATATAGGGCGTTACGGTCAAGGCTGGGCTTGGAGGGTGACGGAAATATCTTTTAGATCCCCCTAAAACTGCCAAAACAGCTCTGAGGCATTGAGGCATGGATTCCACAAGACCTATCGACTTGTCCTGTGGTATCTGGCACCAAAAAATTTGCAGCAGATCCTGTAAATCCTGCAAGCTGCGAGGTGGAGCCTCCATGGATTAGATTTGTTGTTCCAGCACTTCCGATAGATGCCGACCCGGATTCAGATATGGGGAATCTGTAGGACAAGGCAACACCTTCATTTGTTTGTCATGTTCCTCAAACCATTCCTGAACAATTTTTGCAGTCTGCCATGGTGCATTATCCGGCACAAAGAGGACATTGCCATCAGGGACTCTATCAGCAGGATAATCATGAAGTAGTCACAAGATCTGCAACAATCTCTAGGTAGGTGGTATTTGTAAAAGTAACATTCATATAAATGCTAGGATCCAATGTTTCCCAGCAGAGCATTGCCCAAAGCATAACACTACCTCTGCAGGGCTATCTTCTTCCCATAGTGCATCCTGCTTTTCCCCAGGTAAACAATGCACAATGAACCCCACCATCCACCTGATCTAAAAGAAAATGTGATTCATCAGACCAGGCAACCTTCTTCCATTGTCCATAGTCCAGTTCTTATGTAATGATATAATCAATGGTATTTACTTCACTTTTCAGTGATTTTAATGGTGTGGCTGATCTGTGCATCTATTTTAGGATTTTTAAAAAACAAACTACTTGCGAATTGTTCTATCCTCATATAGGTATATATATATATATATATATATACACAGCTCTCTTATAGAAAGCTATGGAATTTACATTTTGTATTCTTTAAAGTTCACTTCAAGCAGAAATCCCGCAGGGATGGCTGTCTTGACATGTAGCAATCTGTAGGAATGTCAAGATCCAATAAAATGAAAGCAGAAACATAAATAATTGTTAGTTTACTAATAACTAATAATTAAAAATTCAAAGTTACAGAAATATATATATATATTTACAGATTGTTACTGGTGAAATTAAACTTTGGGTAGCCTGGGTTATTTGTGTTGGATTTGGAATTGAGATTATATTTTTATCTATATATTTATAGGAAGAGAGAGATAGAGAATAAAATATAAAAACCCCACATTCGGAATCTAACATTCATAACCTGTGCTACCCAGATTCTGAATCTACCAATAACAAACCCCACAATCAAAGTAGCCAATTGCTAAAGTTTTCACCCCTTGCCCCCTACTAATAACTTGTGGCCCCTCACTTACTTGTTGATGTAGGTAGCCAGTAAGTGCAATCTGCTGTTGTCTCCAAGATCAAAAACCTCTCTCTTCTAATATGAAAAATTTAGAAAATGCAGTCTGAGCCGTACAAAATCCCTGGCAGCAAATAAAAAACAGAGTAGGAAAGAGGAAGCAATATGGAAAAGGTGTGTAAGGACGCTTTAACTTTAATGACCTCGCACAGGTTGGAAAAGTGCAAGAGAGAAAGACTAACATTTATGTGCTTTGTATATTTTTCAGTAACTAAAAAAATGAAACAAACATCATAAAAAACATTTAGAAAGCATTTGTACAACCTGAGTGTCACTTAAAAATAACTGATAATGTGTGGCTGTAGACATTCGTTGCCCCAGTAAGGAGAAATGTTGCTACCATAGGCCTGGACATGTTATACCTGCAGAAGGGGGACATTTGGCAGCTTGTCAAGCACAGACGTTGGTACCAGGGTAATAGCAGAATCTCTGCAAAGTAACATCTGAATTGTGCTTAATTGCAATAACTATATTGCCCATGCAACCTAAGCTTACTATAGTGCACAGAGCACAATACTTACATTTAAAAGGCTCTAATCCAGGCTTGCTTATTTTTTTTTTTGCAAACTATTGCATTACAGGATCATCTGGCAGCAAAAGGCATTTTCAACAAACTCCCCCTACTCTCCCTCTGTTTTAGGACACACACAAACATACAGCTTTCTCAAGGAGCCAGAATAAAATGAATCAAGCGTGGTCTGTCTAGGAATAGATGGGACCAATTATGAAAACAATAAACAAGTATACATGAAAATATGACCTGGGGATAAATACATGCATTTTGGTTTATTTATGCAAATCTGTAAACTGTTGTCCATGCTTACATTTATTTCCCATCAGAACTACGAAGTTAACATTTTCTGTGCCATAATTCAGTATTTGCTTCATATATGTGATTGGCAAGCAACCAGCAACAGGTAACTTAAAAATAAAGATATATACACAGAACAAGCCGTTATAGCACTAGTGGAGATTCAGACCGCTTACATTTTAAGAGAAATCTAAAGTATTCCATACATTGTACGGGAATTCTTACTTTTCTAAATGCATCAAACTCCACACACAGAAACATTACAATGACTTAAGGGTTAATTACGAAAAAATAAGGCTGGGCTGTGGCATTGAGAATTTGCCAGCGAAAGTTTGCCAGTGGTTGAAACTAGCTTTTATCATTTTTTAAGAGCAGTATGTTATGGATTAAAGTGCACTCCTCAACACTTAGTGTATAGCAAGCCACAACAGGACTTCTTTCTTATGAAGCACTAATAGCTTGGGGCCAAAAAGGCAGTGCTAGCCCTCTCTATAAATTACTACGGAAACTATATTGTGTGTGGTGCCATCCTACACACAAACAGGGAAATCTTATATCCTGCTTGCCGAAACACACCCACAACCTTTCGCTTATCCTAGGGATGTTTCCGATAGGGCCTAAGTTGGCAAGAAAGTGCCCTTTGTGTATTGACAAAAGGTGAATCAAGGCCAAATCTAAAAGGAAGATTCCCTTGGGTTGCTATCAACTTTGGGCTACGACATTGAAGAATTGCTGGGTTGGTCCACTTTACAAAATTTAACATCCTGAAATTCAGATTTATTGCTTTTTCCAAAGTTAAGCTTGTGAGCCAAGATTTTGAAACAATAGTAAATGATTTGAAAAAATAAATCAGCCCCTTACAAAGGGATACCCAGGGTTGCTGAAGTTACCAGCTAGTGTGATCTGTGCCACCCAGTACAAACATTAAACAGAGCTATTTTATAACTCGTCATAACTCGCTGAGCCTGCCCAGCCCCACTTAAGTAATAATAGCCACAGCAGTGCTATCCCCCAAATCACATAGGTGGCAGTGCCAAAGCTTTAATCCAAAGCATACAGTAGGCCTTTCTTTCACGTACGATTGCTCTGAACACTCTGAATTATGTGAATGGACTTGTTCTCCTACAGAGGGGTGGGGGTGGGGGGTAGCATAGACTAGACTGCTGGATTGTTTTACAAATGGGCACAGAGTTCCTATTGTCACAGGGCAAAAAAGAATAAACCTGCGTTTTCAACCAGTTCAAACATATTACCTGCTAAATGCCACTGTGGGTACTCCCGTAGGGTTATTCAAAACATATTGTGATTATTTTTTTTAAATTTAGCTGTTAGGACAAAGCAGGGAATGTCTATCTAAGTAAATCATTGACTTTTAATGCCCTCTATTCATCCTAAATACCAATTTCCATAACTATTATAAAAAGCAAAAATGTGTGATTCAAGATATAACATACCTCCAGGATGGGTGGTCTTGAGGGGGCATTTCTAGTGTATGTCGTTTTTGCTGCCTGGAAAAGGACAGGCCCATGTGGAAAAAGAGCCTGAACCCCAACCTACAGGCCCTTGCAGAGAGCACTTTTCAAGCGCTCGCTGCAGGATCCTAGTGTAAGAAATGATGACCCTCTTACAAGGATATTCTTTTAGGGAATGTGTGACAAAATAAGGCACAAAAACAAGTGTATAATAAAATGTATTGTTAATATTGATTTAGGATACTGTTTTAGAAGGATATACACAATAAACATTATAACCAATACAGCCCAGAACCAAAAGATACATAGAAAAGGGCAATACTTAAACATTTAAATGAAGATCTTCCCCTTGCGCCTTCATCTTGGTAGTATGAGATAGGCACCTATGCTTGCTGCGCTGTCCTCTCCAAAAGAGAGAGAAAGAGAGAGAGAAAGAGAGGAGAGAAGAGCAGCAACCTCCATGGCTGTTGTCCTTTTTAAAAAGACTGATTCTTGGAGTCATTAACTACAAGTCCCAGAATCCATTTTCCCTCCCAAAAGTGGTTTATCCCGCCTTCTTTTTCCAGAGAGTTATGTCTTTACACAAGTCTTTCCCTTTGATCTCTTCCCTCCAGCTATACTGTAACATTGTGTAAGATGTGACCAGTTATGGTTAGTTTTTTGGTAGGTTGGACAGGATGGCTTGGTAAATCACACACTTCAATGGTTACACCTAGATGTTCATTACTCTGATCTGATAACATGCATGGCAAACTGGTTGGCAGGAGAACTGCTGGAGGGATGGAAGCTTTCGTTTTAGCTGGGTGTTGTAAAATGCAACTGAAATTTTTTATCATTATCACACTGTTATCAAGTAAATGACCCCAACTTGTGAAACCAGTCACATACACAGAAAGTTAAATACAATATTGCAGTTTTGCATATCAATTTCTTACACTAGTACCAGTTAAATTGTATACCTATCTAATAATGTGTTTGCATTGTGTTTCCCAAGGAGAGTTTCCTAGTGCCACGGGTACGTGAAATCAGGGAACAAAATCGTGATGGCAGGACAGGATCTGGAATCGGGACTGTTCCACCAAAAGCTCTATTTAATCTCTAACTCCTCAAATACTTGATGTGAGTCAATAATATAGCCCTGTCCCACGTTTATGAACATCTCTTTCCACTTTCAATTTGCATCTTGAGAGAGAAACTAAATACATTTGCTTTGTCTACAGAAGATAAGAAAATAGATATTTTACATTAGTCAAGAAAAAAAAAAAAGAGTATGGATAGAAAAACCCACGAGGAGAGAAGAATCGTCTTCAGCCAAAAGACCAGTGCAAATTCCTATGGAAAAACAGAGGTCCGAGGGGCTGAACTTACAAAATTTACAAAATATGTTTCATACATATTCTGTAAAAAACAAAAAAAAAACCTGTTTTGTAATTCTTCGGGAGCTGCATAAAAAGGTTAGCTAGAAGACGAAGGCTATTTAAAATAAAAATTATATATATATATATATATATGTATATATATATATATATATATGTAATAGCTTGTCTGAAGAAGTCACATACTACTGTGTTTATAGCATATGTGTTTATGACTAGCATATGATTAAAGGGACACACTAGGCACCAGGTCCAGGTGCATATTCCATGGTCCCTTTAACCTGCAAAGGTAATTATTGCAGTTTTTAATAATCAGCAATAATTACCTTTATGGATTAACTCCACATCAAGTGGCTGTCTGCTTAGTAGTGACTTCGGTGCTGGACTCAGGTAAGTGACAGAAGGGGTTATTAATCCCCTTTATACCACCCACGGGCAGGAGGTCACTACAGGGAGCTAGAGTGCCAGGAAAACAACTTTGTTTTTCATGTTTTCTTGCACTATAGTTTCCCTTTAAGGACTTGCTTAAACTCTTAGAGTCAAAAGGGTAATCAAGATGTGGACCTTTTGCTGACTGGGCTTGAGCCCAACCTGACTGATGAGGTCCAAATAAGGAAGAAATGTTTGTATGAGGTTGATCTATCTCTTTTGCAGAGGGAACTTGCTGGGATTAAAAATTTGATCTACCCTTGCCTTAACTAATTGTTTGAAAAATGACTGGCATTGGTTTTCTCTGTAGCACAATTGACCACCTGTGTAAGACCAGAACAGGGACTAGTTAAGGTGGAATCACATGGATTTCAAGATCAGAGACAACATGGGTTTACTTCAGGGAGATCATGCCAAACTAATCTTATTGATTTTTTTGATTGGGTAACTAAAATTATAGATCAGGGTGGTGCAGTAGACATTGCTTACCTAGATTTCAGTAAGGCTTTTGACACTGTTGCACATAGAAGGCTTATCAATAAAATGCAATCTTTAAGTTTGGATTCCAATATTGTTGAATGGGTAAGGCAGTGGCTGAGTGACAGGCAACAGAGGGTTGTAGTTAATGGAATATATTCGAAGCTTGGACTTGTCACCAGTGGGGTACCTCAGGGATCTGTACTTGGACCCATTCTCTTTAATATTTTTATTAGTGATATTGCAGAAGGTCTTGATGGTAAGGTATGTCTTTTTGCTGATGATACTAAGATATGTAACAGGGTTGATGTTCCAGGAGGGATAAGCCAAATGACAAATGATTTAGCTAAACTAGAAAAATGGTCAGAATTGTGGCAACTGACATTTAATGTGGATAAGTGCAAGATAATGCATCTTGGACGTAAAAACCCAAGGGCAGAGTACAGAATATTTGATAGAGTCCTAACCTCAACATATGAGGAAAGGGATTTAGGGGTGATTATTTCTGATGACTTAAAGGTAGGCAGACAATGTAATAGAGCAGCAGGAAATGCTAGCAGAATGCTTGGTTGTATAGGGAGAGGTATTAGCAGTAGAAAGAGGGAAGTGCTCATGCCATTGTACAGAACACTGGTGAGACCTCACTTGGAGTATTGTACACAGTACTGGAGACCGTATCTTCAGAAGGATATTGATACCTTAGAGAGGGTTCAGAGAAGGGCTACTAAACTGGTTCATGGATTGCGGGATAAAACTTACCAGGAAAGGTTAAAGGATCTTAACATGTATAGCTTGGAGGAAAGACGAGACAGGGGGGATATGATAGAAACATTTAAATATATAAAGGGAATCAACACAGTAAAGGAGGAGACTATATTTAAAAGAAGAAAAACTACCACAACAAGAGGACATAGTCTTAAATTAGAGGGACAAAGGTTTAAAAATAATATCAGGAAGTATTACTTTACTGAGAGGGTAGTGGATGCATGGAATAGCCTCCAGCTGAAGTGGTAGAGGTTAACACAGTAAAGGAGTTTAAGCATGCGTGGGATAGGCATAAGGCTATCCTAACTATAAGATAAGACTAGGGACTAATGAAAGTATTTAGAAAATTGGGCAGACTAGATGGGCCGAATGGTTCTTATCTGCCGTCACATTCTATGTTTCTATGTTTCTATGTTTCTATCTAGGGTTGTAAGTAAAAAAAACAATTAACTTGCTGTTTGTGATTTTCCTCTATTCCATTCTTTGTTGCCATTTTGGGATCAGTTTATGAGATGTTTTTACGTTATTAAAAAAAAATATATATATATATATATATATATATATATATATGATATATATATCTGCATGCTGTTTTAACAAAAAATATCATAAAGAACCACTATAGTGCCAGGAAAACATACCTGGCACTATAGTGCCCTGAGGGTGCCCCCACCTTCAGGGTCCCACTCCCGTGGCACTGAAGGGGAAGGAAGGGGTTAATCCCTTACCTTTTTTCCAGCGCCGGGCTCCCTCGGCGCTGGGACTCTCCTCCCTCATCTGACGTCCCTGGCTAGCCGCGCGCACATTCAGCCAGTCCATAGGAAAGCATTCTCAGTGCTTTCCTATGGACGCTGGCATATTCTCACTGTGAAAATCACAGTGAGAAGCGCGGAAGCGCCTCCAGCGGCTGTCAATGAGACAGCCACCAGAGGCTGGATTAACCCATAGGTAAACTTAGCAGTTTCTCTGAAACTGCTATGTTTACAGCAAAAATAGTTAAACCTAGCTGGACCTGGCACCCAGACCACTTCATTGCGCTGAAGTGGTCTGGGTGCCTATAGTGGTCCTTTAACCCCTTAAGCACACGACATGTGTGACATGTCATGATTCCCTTTTATTCCACAAATTTGGTCCTTAAGGGGTTAAGTTCATTTGGATCATGGACTCAACCAATGCTGTACTTTATGCTTTGATACGATTAGGGTTTCCCTAAGTCATAATGGAGAATCCATACATGGATCTTGTTCACTGTGCCAAGAAGGGTCTTGGTTACTATACCTCACTGACAAAGCTGAAATATGGCTGGAATGATCTGCTTTTGAAGAAGGAATTTATATTCATTTCTGATATGGACTGCTTGGTGGATGTATTAGTCAAATATTAACTGGCACAGCTTCTCTCTAAAATGGCAAATGAGCTAAAACGTGTATTAGACATCATCAATGAAAAAACAAAAGGAAAGCCATTAAAGAGGAACTGTAACTTCTCTGTAACTTCACCATTACCACAACCACTTGCTGGAAGAGTGCCTTATTCCTCTCATTAAATTAATAAAACCATTTCACAATGGTTTAACTTCTCATCTATGGTTTATAGGTGCTACTCCAGGTCTCCACTACAATCAACATAGAGCTTAAAGTTATTAAAAAAAAAATATGACTATTATGGAGTCTTCTGATAGCAGTTTCTTTTCATATAATATGACAACAGATTCCATTTTCATTTCACCTCTTCTTTCAATGCAATTCTAAGAGTGCAAGAGGGGATTCAGGCTTTAAGTACAGGAGCATGACTGGTATCCTGAATGTGTCCTAAAAGGGGGTGTATGATTTTAAGGTTACAGTCCAGGAGCATCCATCTGTTTAGAGAAGAAAACATCTGTCTACTAGTAAGAAGATGGTGTAGGCAGAGGGCTATATGGTCACTCATGCATAGAGGAACTACAGATATCATACTGGGGTGTTAAACAGTCATGAGTGCACACACCAAGAACACAATTTCATACAAAGGTCAGATCATGCTTTAAGAAAACTTGTTTTTCCAGAGTTCAACTATTGCTGAGACGTGAAAGTATACAAAGCATATATATCTAATAATTCTAATATAGTGAATTATTACATATACATAGAAAAACAAAAAATTCACTCACCTTTTTCAAGCATCACGCAGGTCTTCTTGCGGATGGATCCTCCCCCACCTTGGCTGAGATGATCAAACTTCATGAACTCAGCCAATCCAATGTGGAGACTATTGCGCTTGCCCAGCAAAATGATGTGCTCCGCCAACTAGCATATCCTCCTCGGAGATGCATTGAACCAGTGCATCTCTATGAGGAACGTTCAGAGCCTCCATGCAGGGTGTAAAACCACCTAAGGTCAATGCTGCAGAGTGACAGTCACTAGAGGTGTTCCTAAGCAGTAATGCACACTCTGCCTTTCCTCGGTAAAGCAGTGTTAAAGGGACACTATAGTCACGCAGACCACTTCAGCTCAATGAAGTGGCCTGGGTGCCAGATCCCCCAGGATTAAACACTTCAGATGTAAACTTAGCAGATTCAGAGAAATATCGCATTCAGCGTGCAGAAAGTCCATAGGAAAGCATTGAAAAAATGCTTTTCTATGGACTGTTTGAATGTGTACGCGGCTCTGCTCCACTTGGGAGCCGACGTCGAAGTGGGAGGAGAGGTTACCAGCGCTGAAGGAGCCCGGCGCTGGATTAAAGTAAGTAACTGAAGAGGTTTTAATCCCTTCAGTGCTGGGGGGGGGAGGACACACCTAAGGGTTGTATATTGTCAGGAAAACAAGTTTGTTTTCCTGACACTATAGTGATCCTTTAACATTAGAAATTCTGGCAGTAGACACCAGAACAACTACATTATGCTGTAGTTGTTCTGGTGACTATAATATCCCTGTAATATTTGAGCACTCTAATTCACTGGGCCTCCAAATGTAAATATTCTTTACGACTGCATGTGACATATCATCCCATATCACTGCAGTCTGTGTCTATATAAACCGCAGTAAAATATCTAACCACTGCTTTTCACACATCTGAACAACTCTATCCCTGCACTCCAATGTGTACAGTCCTACCCTGTTTAGTAGATTATGAATCAGTTTTTCTGCAACTATATTGTCAAACTGTATTACAATTACAATATGATCCAACTGACAGAATTCTGCCACTTCTCAACTGCCAAACATATATCTAAGAAGCTCCATCCACTGCACTCTCAATATGTTAATTGAGTGTTTTTTGAACACATTTTGAACAATGGATTCTAGCAATCTGAACACTTTCACTCCTAAATTAGTAGTTTCACCCCCATTCAATCACTATCCACTTCAATATCCATCATTACACACTCCATCCGTGTATTCAGTCTACATATTTAAAACACTAAAACAACTGTGCTTTCAATAAGTATATAATATGCCCATTCCCTTATCACTACACTAATCATATCTCAACACCTGTACCAAGACACTCTCTGTATCTGAACATCTCAATTGGTTCTCCATCACTGTACTGTGCTGTTCCTGTCATTGGAGGTTATCTGCTTTTCAAAATGGCATAAAATTATGCTTTTCAAAATGGCATATAAAACATGTTTAAAAGTACAGGTTACAGGCTTGAAGAATGTTTAATTCATATCATTCTCAGCAAGCTGATATGAACTACTATTATTAGCATCACAAGTGACAATTTAGGGAACATTCCACTGTACCCAACATGAACAAGGGTGATTTTTTTTAACACACCATACCTTGGTATTTTTTTTAATTGCTTTTCCTTTACCTCTTTTGCCTGTACTAATTTAATGTTTTCAAATAAAAATGAAGTATTACTACCCTGCTGTGCTTTGGAATAACAGCAAGATTGGTTCTGAGAGAGGTCTGTCTTACTGAAGAGAACTCAGGCTGGCACGGACTTGGATTGGAGCAAGAATCTAGAATCCCAGCAGGAAGTGCTGGGCAGCGAGATACCGCCTCAAATGAAATGCATTTTCTGGCGAGTCTTCTACTGTCTAAATTAGCTAACTTTACATTCCATCACTACACACAGGCTGCATCATACTCGCTCATTATCTTCCTTATCAACTGCTTATCACCTTAATTTATATTTATTTGTAGGTTTAGTAGTAAAAATAATAACTTTATTAGAGCAGAAAAACCTATTTGAGAAAGAATGTTAAAAATTAAACTAATCATATATCGATATTCATAACAGGGACCACACACACATATCTACAGGCCGAGGACGGGTTCTGACCATAAAGGGGTTAACATGCACAAAAAAGGGGGGGGAGGGGGGGAGGGGGGGGGCATTGTTTTATTAAAGGGCCAGAACTGTAATCTAATCTACAGGAGACCTCATTGTTTCAACTTCACCATCTGTAACTGTTTATATATGAATGAGCAAGCCCCCCCCTCAAAAGTCTGTGCGCCGGTCCTGGGTACAGAATCCATCAGATTAAGACTGGGCTCAGAAACAAAATATTATTCACCTAATGTAATAAGCCATATTATTTTGGTTACAGTAACAAGATATAAGTAAAGCAAAAATATACTGTTCAGATGAATAACTTTAGTGTTCGATTCTGAGGTCAATTATTGAGCTAGGGTACAACAAAAAACATTTTGCAGCTGCTTAAATAGCAATACTATCATAGTATGATTCTGCATGAGTTCTGATTATGCATTAATTTATTAAAAGGTCAAAAGCAGGGCAATAAGACATCACTGGGGGATGCTAAGGGCATGGGGGATGAGAAGAAATGACGGGGGATGTGCAACAGTGGAGGATACTTTTCCTCTTCTCGCTTCTTTGTGGTTGAGCTGTGTTTGCACACTCTGGATATTCTGCGTTCGCTCTCTGTCTATTGAAAGTTAATCAGCGTAAAGACACAAAGCCAGGCATATAAAAGGGTGGGAAAATGGGTGATTAAATGTTTAGCTATTCAGTTACTATAAAGGACAGATGAAGACACAAGCAAATATTATTAAAGAATGCCAAAATAATATCACGGTTCAATTACGCATTCCAACATACTTTTACTAAAGGTAAGAAAACAATTCAAACCGTGGGCCCAGTCTAAGGATGGTTAAGTTTGAAAAAGGCTCTTATTGAGCTGAAACATTGTTGATGTATCTCATCCAAAAAGCCTGCCTTGGACCCTACCAGGGCCTAGTCCTTCTTTGTGTTTAAATATTTGGAACTGGTAGTAGTCTAATGGAGATGTTTTACAAGTTTGCACAGTTGAAGAATAAGCCACTATGTACAGCAAGCATGTCAAACTCAAAGTCTAGCACGGGCCACATAAACAAAGCTTAAGTTTATGTGGGCCGCAAATTTTTTTTAAAACTACTTAAATTTTCATATAGGTTTATTTTTATACCACCCCCCCTACTAAATCCCAGTCCCCTCATATACTGAATTCCAGTCTTCCCCCTATACTAAATCCCAGTCCTTCCCCCCTCTACTAAATCTCAGCACCCCCCTCTAGCCAACAAGCAGACTCCACTTACACTGCCGCTGCCAGTATGCGACTCCAGAGTCCAGCCTCTGGTATTCCCAAAAGGCACCGTCCGCACCCTGTGCCAAAGCGGATCCTCCTGCTACTTCTTGAAACCCTGTGACGGTGGAGCACATCGACTTCACGTTGGAATGTGACGTGGCATGCCTCCGTGCAGCTCCAGGTACTCCACTGTCCGGCCGTGGCCATCAAAACACTGACCGACACACACTCCCTGACAGACACACACACTGACAGAGACACACACACACACACACACACACTGACAGAACACTGATAAACACAGACAGACATACACACTCACTGACAGACACACACACAGATAGACACACACACTGACAGACATACACACACAGACAGACAGACATACATACATACACACTGACAGACAAACACACACACTCACATCATTCCCTGGGGTCCAGTGGGATCTTCTATCTGGAGCTCAGTGTTCTTGCTCCTCACTGATCCCTTGCGCTCAGTTTAGTGATGCCGGAATATGACGTCATATTCCGGCGCCAGGCATCACTACAGACGGCGTGAGGGAGCAGTGAGGAGCAGGAATGCTGAGCTCCCTCACTGCCACCAGTATACTGCTTCCTCTCCTCCGGCAGGGTAAATGATAGCAGAGTAGGCACCTGCAACGTAGGACGAGCAGGTGCCTACTCTGATTTTACACTAGGCATGTACTTGCGGCTCACCATGCTTGATATACATCTTATTCGTATCTTATCTTAATATTGTAAAGCGCTACGGAATCTGTTGGCCCTATATATATGGCAATAATAACAATTATTGGCTTATATGTGAAAAGTTCATCAGTCTACAATTTCTCATTTACAATGATATAGCGCACTCTCTAAACCTCACCATACCCCAACATAACTTACCGTGAAGGACCTTGTTGAGCATCCCTATGCAGTCATTGTGCATGTGGGTTCCAGTATGAATCTGGTAAGTGATCTTTATGTGTAAATAATTTGATCATGACACCAGCCAATCAATTTGTTATTCAGATGTGCAAAGCAGCCTCCAAATTGGTAGTCAGAAATGTCAGCTCACGTGTGCTTTGTAGTAAGAGGACCCAAAAACCCACAATGTTATGCAACTAACAACGATGCATGTATTTTGAATAAAGTGGGAATGACCAAACAAAATGGTTCATTCGTTGTGCGTCTATGGGGACATAAGGGAAAAAAATTTAAAAAATCAAGATGACCTGCCAAGTGGTTCTTCTATTTCTCTTCTATAAATCCAGTACAATGAACGAAAACATTGAATACGTTGTTAATTTCAGCCTCAACGTTACAGCTGGCAAAAAACACCTTCTCCATTCACCTGTGTGCCACAGGTAAGGGGTGAACAACTTTACAGTCTGAGAATGACTATATCTATGGCATGACTGATATAGCATAATTAGTAAAATGCTAAGAGGTGACAAATCCCATGGCTAATAATCGCGATGTACAGTGCCAATGGACAGTTCCTATTACTTTAAGGGGGTGGGGGGGAAAGCCAGTTTGTACCTGTGCACCAATATATATGTGGATTAGAAAAGTATGCAATTTTGGACATGGATCCCAAGATGATACATAGCATTATTTCTCATCACGAATAGATGCAATAACAAAGTACGATATTACGTTATTTAACCAATACCAACAATCAACGGGAATAGATATGTCATTTAACTTCACCTTCAACAGCTTCATAGCAGTGTTATTAACAAGTTCAAAACTAGAGTTCCGGGAAGCTAATGCTAAATCTGTGCAGAAAATGGCATCTAAAGCCAGAACATGTAGCATAACGGAGCAAAACGGCGAATGCTAGCAGGCCCCTCCATGCTGGCCCTGTACTACCAGAGTGAGAGATATCAGCGGATGAAGATCAGGCTGAAGGAGAGTACTTGGCCCTGAGTTGCAGAGTAAGGTAAGTTTTAGCAAAAGCAGTGTTATATGAAAAAACTCTTTATTCGTTGGATTAACCCTTTAACCTCTAGACTGGATTTAGCAAATATGCAAATTTCATTGCTGGAGAAAAATATATGGACAATATTCAGAGTTTAGAAAAAAATTTCACTATTGTGTCCATTAAACATTTAAGACAGGAGGTACCTGAATGGAGATTCAATCAAACTACAACACATCAGGTATAGTAAGCAGGACAAAAATTTGTATAGCGGGAATGAACAAATTAGGGCATTCTGTGGATACCTGATATCCACATTCATCACGGAGAGTTTCAGTGTAAAGTATGCAAGTGGTGAGAAATGCTTACAGAAAAAAAGGAAAGAAAAGAGAAAAAAAAATACTCAATTCCTATAAGCTATGGAGCCATTTTATCAAACAAAGAGACTCTTTTGACACTTGGTAACCAGACCCAAGGGGAAAAAAAAAATATCAAAGGAACTGAAGAGTTTTTTTTTCTGACAGCCCTTCTCTTACCACGTCATAAATCTTGTAACAAGGGTATTGCAATCAGATTTGAAAGTCAGAATTCCAAAAATAAAATTCAAATGTTGCAATAGGTTAGCTATGGAAAACCACATATAGACATTTTTTCTCCTAATAATAATTACAGGTTTAATCAAATTTATTAAAAAAAAATACATTTTCTTATCAGGTGGTGACATGCAGAGGGCAAGCAGATTAAATGAGATTATTTAAAAATGTATTTCTCCAGCCCTTATCAGTCATTCAGCAGTCAGGAAATACATTATTAGCGGTTATATGGGGAAATACATTTATAGAGAAAGACTTTCTGCTGTTAGAGAGGATAATAAGTCTATAATATTGAATGATCCTTCATGATCAACCAACAGGTGAAAGTGATTATCTACTTGCAAAGGTCCTCTTGACCTGCGGATTAACAAACTTTTACCGCATTACAAAATAAATGAATGTGTCATGGAACCCAGGGATGGCCTGCGATGCAGCTGTAATATATACTTTGTCTTCTGCTTTAAAGTATGCTGTATGTGTTACAAGCCATAACGGTGGTTTAACCAGGGTAACTGGCTTTGTTCTCCCACCATGGGTTGTCAAAATACTGTAACAATACTACCACACTACAAAATGGCTAATGAATATTACAAAATGAAACAAGTCTATAAAAAGAAACACACGGGTTATCGTCAATGAAAACATGTGTGGATCCAGACCAACTATGAGGAAGAGTAAGCAGCAACGATTACATCTAGTAAATCCCTTCTCATCACATAATTAGGAAGAATGATAAAAGAAAAATGGGTGTATGGTGAGCTAACAAACATGAGAGATAGGGATCACAATGACATTATGGAACTAACGACATTGTCACAAGCAAAGCTGAAATTAAGCTTTAGTTGAACAAAAAGTATTAACATAAAAGTACCATTCTAGGGTCAAGAAGGAATTCATCTCCTAGTTTGTTGCAAAATTGGAAGTGCTTCAAACTGGGTTTTTGTGTCTTCTTTTCGATTTAACAGCACAAATCAGATGGCAGTATAGGGTGTTTGGGTCGTCGTCCCCCCCACCCTCAGGGTCCAACTCCCACCGGGCTGAAGGGGGAGGAAGGGGTTAAACACTCGACGCTGGGAAACTCTCCTACCTCTTCCAACGTCATCCGCCGAATGCGCATGCACGGCAAGAGCCGCACGTGCATTTAATCAGTCCACAGGAAAGCATTTCCCAATGTTTTCCTATGGACGGCAGCATCCTCTCACTGTGAAAATCACAGTAAGAAGAGCGGAAGGGCCTCTAGCGGCTTTCAATGAGACAGCCACTAGAGGCTGGATTAACCCTAATGTAAACATAGCAGTTTCATTTACAACAAGCAGGGTTAACCCTAGATGGATCTGGCACCCAGACCACTTCACTGAGCTGAAGTGGTCTGGGTGCCTATAGTGGTCCTTTAATGGAGTGGATTTGGTGTACAGATCGGGACTTGGCTGCAGACTCACTGCTCAATTCTCTGCCATTTAGGAGGTAAGTCACTTTGTTTCTACAACCCTTGTCACAACCCCATGCATGAGACCAACACCACTTTTCTAAACACTTTCTGTAAAGAGAGATATACTGTTTAAACTCCCTTTAATACACATTTTGCTTCATTTAAAATGTCTTATCTCCTGCTGTTAATAGCCTGCATGAACCTTATTTACATCCTAAATGGAGGAGAATTGAGCAGCGAGAAATAAAGGGCATGGTGTATACTCTCAAACTGCTTCATTAAGCTAAAGTTGTTTTGATGCCTATAGTATCCCTTTAAGTATTTAACTTTTATAAATGTGGGCAACTCTGTGATCAAGCATAGAGAATAGTGACATCAAGCATCAGTAAACGATAAATGACATTTTCTCAGCCAACATTGATCACATTCCAAAATTCACAATCCATTTCATTTTTGTAATTCAAGTACTGAACAGTCACTTAAAGGAACACTCTAGGCACCCAGACCACTTCAGCTTAATGAAGTGGTCTGGGTGCCAGGTCCTTCTAGGGTTAACCCATTTTTTTATAAACATAGCAGTTTCCGAGAAACTGCTATGTTTATTAATGGGTTAAGCCTTCCCCCTAATCCTCTAGTGGCTGTCTCATTGACAGCCACTAGAGGCGCTTGCGTGATTCTCACTGTGATTTTCACAGTGAGAGCACACCAGCGTCCATAGGAAAGCATTATGAATGCTTTCCTATGCGACCGGCTGAATGTGCGCGCAGCTCTTGCCGCGTGTGCGCATTCAGCCGACGGGGCGGAACAGAGGAGGAGAGAAGGAGGAGAGCTCCCCGCCCAGCGCTGGAAAAAGGTAAGTTTTTACCCCTTTCTCCTTTCCAGAGCGGGGCGGGAGGGGGTCCCTGCGGGAGGGGGTCCCTGAGGGTGGGGGTACCCTCAGGGCACTATAGTGCCAGGAAAACGAGTATGTTTTCCTGGCACTATAGTGGTCCTTTAAATATATCCCATGACGATGGGGCCTGTGAAAAGACAGAGGAAATCTAGTAGCTTTAAATGTTATGGTGTGGGGTGGTGAACCTAGTGTCTCTTCTCTAGTCTTCACCCATGCCGGCGGTGGGTGTCCTAATATCTACTGTAAAGGGGTAAAGGCTAATATGTATAATAAAAGTGGGGAGATCTTTGTCCCCTCCCTCAGCCCCAACTGATACAGACAGGTGGGGGCACTAATATGTAAAATAAAGGTAGGTGACAACATTTAATTTTTACTTAAAGTTACAATACACAGTTTATGCTCCCCAGTAAACACAAATTAAATATTTAAGATGAAGAATAAGGGTTGCAGCATCTTGTGAGTGTCTTCTCATCCAGATGGTGCTCAGTACATGAGACACAATACAGTGTAGGAGGTACTTATACTTAGTGAAGAAAATATAGAAATGCACTTACAATATTTTGGAGCTTCTGACCAGCTCCAAATTGTAGTGCTTGGGAGGTATGATCCCCGCCTTTGGATATATCGGTGCAGCAACAATTTTCCAGGAAGTGTGTCAGGATCCAGATGCACTGTATGTGAGTCCTGGAGTAGGTGGTAGCAGCTCTCAATGCAGATGTGGCATAAAAGGAATATAAAAACAACAAATAGTGCTCACTGATTAAAAAAGCAGTATTAAAATAAAATATTTTCTTCACCAAGACTAAGTACCTACTACACTATATTGTGTCTCATTCTCTTTTACATGCACTGAGCACCATCTGGATCAGAAGACACTCTCAAAATGCTACAACCCCTTCATCTTGCATCTTACCTACTACCAGAAAGATGAGACCCTGGCTTGGGTTGTCCTAGCTGCCTACTAACATTATCGGAGGCGCTAGAAATTCTTTTTTTTAAATTTATTATAAATTAAATATTTACTTGGGTGAGTAGCACAGTGCAGTAAGAATATCACACATTGCTCTGCAGTGCTTTCAGATGAGAGTTCCATTAACTTCCCTTCATACTCATATGCCCGCATGCTCAAAAATCTTAATCCATATAGGCTGCAAGAAAAACAGACATGCTTTGGTATTTATTTTATGTGCACACGTTCAAGTGATTTACTTCTCTGCGCCAAGAATTTGATGTAATTATTATTTAATTTTTTTCTTCATAGTACTATAAAAGCTTTTTTTTTTTTTTAAAGTTTGCCATTGGGTCATGTGAAATCTTACAAAGCCTCCTAAACACCAGTAACTTTCAACAAAAAAAAAAAAAAAGTTTAAAAAAATATATATATTATTTCACTTTTAGTTGAAGAGACAATTTCTTAACATTAGAGATCAGATGAAATCTAAAGAATTATGACAGGTCTTATCCAGGAAATCTGTTTCCCAGAAAGAGAATAATGCCATACATTTTAGGATTATTGGGGAAATCCGAGCTGTGAAATATAAAGCTCCATAGTGCCTAGTGGGGGTCAAGCGATAAGAAAATATGTAGAAATGAATAAAGTATTCATTACCTTAAAGGACCATTAAAGGCAACAAGACCCCTTCATCTAAATAAAGTGGTCTGGGTGCAGCGACCCTTTTGTGTAAAACATTGCCCTTTTGTAGAATGGCAATGTTTTAAATTCCGGGTTAAAAACACCTCTAGTGGCTGCCTTCCTGAACCGCTTCCAAAACAGAGTCAAACTCATAGAGAATATTTGATTGGAGAAACGCAGCGTTTTACTTGCATTACTTCTTTAGGAGAAACATTGAATTGGACAAGCTTACGAAAGACATCAGTGGGCATGCTGACAAAGAATGAGACTGAGTGGGAAGCTCAAGCACAGTTGTCTCGGTGCTATGAACAAGGTAAGTAACTTTATTGAACAGAACATTTTTCCAAAAATAAGGGGTGGACAGAGGTCACAACAATAGAAGGGATTTTAAAGGAACACTATAGGATAAGGAACACAAACATGTATTCCTGACCCTATACTGTAGTGTTAAAACCACCATCTAGCCCCCCTGGCACCACTATATATAGTAAAATCTTACTTATACTACAGTTTGCAGCTGCTGCCTCTGCCACTGACTGACCAGTCTGCTGACATCATCATAAGTGGTGGTCTGAGCCAATCACAATGCTTCCCCATATGATTGGCTGAGACTGTCAAGGAGGCAGATCAGGGGCAGAGCAAGCACAAGTCAAACAGAGCCGTGGCCAATCAGCATCTAGAGATGAAGTGAATCAATCAATCAATGATGAAAGTTCAGTATCTGCATGCAGAGGGTGGAGACACTGAATGGCAGTGTTCCACAGTGGAGTTTTCACTAGGCTGTAATGTAAACACTGCATTTTTTCTAAAAAAGACAGTGTTTACAGTAAAAAGCCTGAGAGGAATGATTCTACTCACCAGCTGTAGTTGTTCCAGTGACTTAAGTGTCCCTTTAAAGTCACAAAAAAAATATTGCTACTTTTGGCAATACAGGTTCCCTTTAAAGATGGAACTTTTTGTACACAGCTTCAACACATTACAACATGGACATTATAAATGTCAGGGTTCTGAGAGAATACAAACCCAACTGCCACCTAGCAACAAGAATACTTCATACTCACAAGGACTTCATGATCACATATGTAATCTTCCAATAAACTTAAAAATCAAATAGGAAAAGGTGTCATGTCCATAAAATCTACAAAAATTACCAAATCCATGATTAAAATTTGGGTTAATTTAAACGCACAACATTTTGGCAACGAGTGGAATCAGTGCTGTCATGATGGAAAGGCAACTCTGTTGCAATTACTAATGTGTTATTTTAGTGAACAAGCCAGAAACGCTAATGTAGTGTTGACGACTTGATGAAGCAGCTGACAAATCTCATTGAAAAATGTGACAGGAAGTACATTAGGAATTAAAAAAAAAAAACATAGAAAAGTGCAATTCTGTACTGTGGAACAAAACCAAACGCTCAGTTAACTACAATAAAAACCAATGTATTAAGTTATTTTACTCCTGTCTAAGGCATAGGTAAGTTTTAAAAGTACCTAATCTTCTCTGACTCTGAAAAAAAGGTCACAGTCTAAACCTAAACATTAAAACCACTAAATCGTAATGTTGCCAAACAGCAGGGTTAAAGCAGAGGGAACATGGCACCAGAATCAATTCACTGAGATAAAGTGGTCTGGTCTATAGCAATCTGTGACCTATACACAAGCATCATATCTATCTTGTTCTTTGTCATGCCATTTCCCCCTTTCATTTAGATTGGAACCCTGTTTAAAGGACCATTATAGGCACCCAGACCACTTCAGCTTAATAAAGTGTACTGGGTGCCTGGTCGATCTAGGATTAACCCTTTCTGCTGTAAACATAGTTTCTATGGGTTAATCCAGCCTCTAGTGGCTGTCTCATTGACAGCCGCTAGAGGCGCTTCCACGCTTCTCACTGTGATTTTCAAAGTCAAAAGATGCCAGCGTCCATAGGAAAGCATAGAGAATGCTTTCCTATGAGAATGGCTGACTGCGCGCGCAACTCTTGCCGCGCATGCGCATTCAGCCGATGACATCAAAGAGGGAGGAGAGTCTCAGCACCGAGGGAGCCCGGCGCTGGAAAAAAGGTAAGGGATTAACCCCTTCCTCCCCCTTCAGACCTCTCCTCCAGGAGAGCGTATCAGGAACAAGCTCTTAAACGAGCTAAGTGATTAAAGCTCAGGGGAGTATGCAGAGCTTAGAAATCCCCAGTGTGAGTATAGCTGTCGCCTCCAACCACGAGACAAGACTACATGTTGAGGGTCAAGAAGAACTGAACTTTTAATCCAACATTCTGCTGTTATGCCCATTTTACAAACATAGTACCGCCCACAGGGTTTTGTAAAACAACCAATAAAATACGTACATTACAATAAAACACTCCCAGCAATTACACACAAACACTCCCTTCTGCCTGTGATATTATTAAGGAACACAATGGGTTACAGTTATTATCACAGGCAGGAAAAAATATACTTTTTATACATTTACTGTAACTTTAAAAAGTATACATTCAATCTTCATATTATTAATTAGCACACTCAGAATACAAACATACCCTACCCAAAAATCATACAATTCCCTCCAGTAGTTCAAAAGTTAGTTGGAAGTCCTTTATGACCGACCTCAAGCACATTTTCATGCCCAAAACAGTTCCATGGATTTGGGCTGTGCGGTCGGTCTATTTTACACTAAAAAGCCAAATCCAGTTCCATGGATTTGGCTACACATACCGCTGACCTCATTCGAATGAACAAAGATGGCCGCCGCCACGTGTTAGTTTGCATGAACTGTGGCCACCCAGCGGTCGGCAATTTACCTACAGCTGGCTCCCACCCTTGGAGGTAAATTGCCTGCACATTTCCACTTCTAGATGGTCTGCCTGTGTGGTACTTGGTTCAGTAAGTCCCATGTGCCGAATTAAGTGTAAAGAAGCCAAGAATAAAGTACTTTAACCAAGTTTGGGGACACTGGCGTAAAGGGGCAGTGTCCCAAACAAGTCTGGGGACACCGTCTTAAAGAGGCATTGCCCCAATTTTCCACATGTCTCAAAGATGTGCTTAAAGGGCCAGCACCAGTCCAATGAAACCCCCGAGCCATAGTCGCAGGGCAGGAGGCTGGCAAGTACGGCTCTCCAGGACCAGGTTGCGAAGGGCACTTTGTCATTTCCAGTATTTAAAGCAGGAACTCAGAAGGTATTATTAGCCAATAAACCTAAGCGAAATGCAAGTCCAAAAAATTTCTAGCCATAGCAAGCCTAATATATGGAAAAATATATTTATTTACACAAGCCAAAAGAGTACTTCCCCGTACCCCCTCTCTCTCAACAAAACGTAAGTTCACTTGTTAAGAAAGAATTTTAAATGTTTGCGCCATCTGTGCAGCAACCTTTATACAGGGAGTGCAGAATTATTAGGCAAGTTGTATTTTTGAGGATTAATTTTATTATTGAACAACAACCATGTTCTCAATGAACCCAAAAAACTCATTAATATCAAAGCTGAATATTTTTGGAAGTAGTTTTTAGTTTGTTTTTAGTTATAGCTATGTTAGGGGGATATCTGTGTGTGCAGGTGACTATTACTGTGCATAATTATTAGGCAACTTAACAAAAAACAAATATATACCCATTTCAATTATTTATTATTACCAGTGAAACCAATATAACATCTCAACATTCACAAATATACATTTCAGACATTCAAAAACAAAACAAAAACAAATCAGTGACCAATATAGCCACCTTTCTTTGCAAGGACACTCAAAAGCCTGCCATCCATGGATTCTGTCAGTGTTTTGATGTGTTCACCATCAACATTGCGTGCAGCAGCAACCACAGCCTCCCAGACACTGTTCAGAGAGGTGTACTGTTTTCCCTCCTGTAAATCTCACATTTGATGATGGACCACAGGTTCTCAATGGGGTTCAGATCAGGTGAACAAGGAGGCCATGTCATTAGATTTTCTTCTTTTATACCCTTTCTTGCCAGCTACGCTGTGGAGTACTTGGACGCGTGTGATGGAGCATTGTCCTGCATGAAAATCATGTTTTTCTTGAAGGATGCAGACTTCTTCCTGTACCACTGCTTGAAGAAGGTGTCTTCCAGGAACTGGCAGTAGGACTGGGAGTTGAGCTTGACTCCATCCTCAACCCGAAAAGGCCCCACAAGCTCATCTTTGATGATACCAGCCCAAACCAGTACTCCACCTCCACCTTGCTGGCGTCTGAGTCGGACTGGAGCTCTCTGCCCTTTACCAATCCAGCCACGGGCCCATCCATCTGGCCCATCAAGACTCACTCTCATTTCATCAGTCCATAAAACCTTAGAAAAATCAGTCTTGAGATATTTCTTGGCCCAGTCTTGACGTTTCAACTTGTGTGTCTTGTTCAGTGGTGGTCGTCTTTCAGCCTTTCTTACCTTGGCCATGTCTCTGAGTATTGCACACCTTGTGCTTTTGGGCACTCCAGTGATGTTGCAGCTCTGAAATATGGCAAACTGGTGGCAAGTGGCATCGTGGCAGCTGCACGCTTGACTTTTCTCAGTTCATGGGCAGTTATTTTGCGCCTTGGTTTTTCCACACGCTTCTTGCGACCCTGTTGACTATTTTGAATGAAACGCTTGATTGTTCGATGATCACGCTTCAGAAGCTTTGCAATTTTAAGAGTGCTGCATCCCTCTGCAAGATATCTCACTATTTTGACTTTTCTGAGCCTGTCAAGTCCTTCTTTTGACCCATTTTGCCAAAGGAAAGGAAGTTGCCTAATAATTATGAACACCTGATATAGGGTGTTGATGTCATTAGACCACACCCCTTCTCATTACAGAGATGCACATCACCTAATATGCTTAATTGGTAGTAGGCTTCGAGCCTATACAGCTTGGAGTAAGACAACATGCATAAAGAGGATGATGTGGTCAAAATACTCATTTGCCTAATAATTCTGCACTCCCTGTATACATATCAGATTTAACTAAATAAGGATTATATGGAGGAAAAAGGATGTACTTGTATTCAAGACATTTGATTAAATTCAATTTCTATCCATTCTGGGCCAGGGATTGCCTGTCTTCTTGCCTTATACAAGTTCTAAGAATGCATAATTACAGTGCAGAATAATAGAATGATGTATATCATCCTTAGTAATAAATGGAGATACGGTCAGGGAGATTGGTGCCTCCCTTCCTGATGACCTGTGAAAGGCTCATTTTCAAGAGACACATTTACTTCTCGACTGGGATCCACAATAAAGTTATTCTTCCACATTAGCCTCTATGTACGACACAGCCGGAAGGTCTTTAGCTACTCTTTTAAAGATGGAGCCACGGATAGCCATTGTCTGAAGTTGAAGCAAACCAAGCGTAGGTGCAGCCAGGAGGAGGGTACTTGCCTTCTTTGAAGCTGAAGCAACCATAGAAATAGGAGTATCTGGATTCTCCGCGACAGGTTTTTGCAAGACCTCAGAAGCGACAGCTGTAGGAGGGCGAGGAATGGTCAGGGTGGCCAAACACAGACAGGTAATAGGTTGGCATGCAGATCTCATAGAATATAAAGAAGTAGTATCCGTTTGGAGAGCATGAGGCCTAGGTGGGCGAATAGGACAATAGGAGATGAAATGTCCCCTCTCCCCACAGTAAAAGCACAGTTCCACGTAAAATATTGAATATTCTATATGTTCCTATTCAAATACATATTAAGGTGTGGCTGTCTAATGGGTTAAACAGAACAGATGGCGTTTGCTATTCTGTACCAAGAGGTCTCTGGAATTTGCTGTATAAGAGAGATTTGGGGTGGTCTTTATATGGGGAATATCCTTATATGGCCAGAGTCTAAACTAAACGTTATGACGTAATTTAGGCTATAAAGGGCAGAGGACAAAGGACCACGCGCTCTTCCTTCTACAATCCGTTTTGGTCTCCTCTCTGATGTCCTGAGTTGCTGATACAAAGACGACTCTCTGTAACGTCGTTAAGAAATACTATCTGTTAAGTATATTATTGTTTGTCCAGTAGATGTAGTGTCTACAGAAATGCAATGGCCTAATAAATACTAAGGATAAACTTGAACTTAAAGAAATTGTACAGAGTTATCCAGATTTATGGGCACAAAAGTAAAAATTAATCTGGAAGGTTTAAAAATGTGCAGATTGACATTCAAGGTCCTGATCCACTCCCACATAGGCAGTATCGATTATCCCCAGATTCAATTGATTCTATTGCAAGTGTCATTAATGATTTGGAACAGAGAGGAGTAATTAGAAAAGCAAATAGTCCATGTAATCATTATCTGTGGCCAGTGTTGAAAAAAGAATCGAATTCCTGGAGATTAACTATTGATTTAAGAACATTAAATAAATACACACCACCTTATGCACATGTGGTAGCAGAAACCCCAGATATGATGTCACGATTGATGTCAACAGCTAAGGTATACTCAGTACTAGATGTAGGTTATGGGTTTTTCTCTGTACCACTGAAGCATAGTTGTCGATATAAGTTTGCTTTTACATTTCAAAATCAGCAATATGTGTTTACTGTGTTACCCCAGGGTTTTCACAGTTCTCCAACATATTTTCATCAGACATTGGCAAAAGTTTTGTCTAAGTTTTCTAGGCCAGAATGCTTGTTACAATACGTTGATGATATGCTGTTGCAGACTGAAACTGAGGAAGAACAGCTGATTCTGTTAAATGAAGTATTTTTCCTTTTGCAGGAGTCTGGTTTCAAACTGAACACACGCAAAGTAACACTGATGCAACCATAAGTACAATACTTGGGTGTACACATTGGTCCAGGACACAAGAGGCCAGTGCAGGAAAGAATCAAAACTATTTCTTCTCTTCCTGTACCGACTTCACACAAGACCTTACGCCAGTTCCTAGGATTAATGAATTGTTCCGGAGAATTCATTGAAGGGTTCGCTGAAAAAGCCAAACCTTTATATGATCTCTTGAAAAATAGTGAATCTTCATTTGGACCATGGACAGATGAACATCAGAATGCATTTGAGGTACTTAAAAGAGACTTACAGGTTGCACCTGCTCTAGCGACAATACATCCAACTGCATCATTTGCAATTCAAGTACATACTTCAGAGACGGTTGTCTCCGCAGTACTATTACAATTGCAACAAGAGATATGGAGAATAGTGGGATATTTTTCTAAAATTCTTTCTCCCGTGGAAAGAGGGCTAGAAATTTGTGCCAGACATTTGGTAGGAGTACATTTTGCGGTAATGGCAACTGAACACATTGGACATAATTCTGGAAACAGCACACACACCTTTGAAATTACTTCTTGAAAAAGGAATTCCAGGTGTGTCACATCAGAGATTTTCACAAAGGTAAATAGCTCTATCACCAAAGCAAATTTAGGTAATAAGGCAAAGTATGTACTTCCACAACTAATGCAATATGAGGGTAAACCCCATGAATGTTTAGCAGAAGATAAAGAGGGTTTTCTTTCTCTTTTCAGAAAGGAAGCAAGTGAATCTGATGAACCTGTGTTTGTTGACGGCTCCAGATTCTGTTCAGATGGGAAGTACTATACAGGTTATGGTATCCAAAATGATGATATTCAGTAGAACATAAATTGCCAGGTCATTTGTCAGCACAGAGAGCAGAACTAGAAGCATTAAAAACAGTACTAACACTAGAGGAAAAAGAAGGGCGTCCCCTAGTGATATATAGTGATAGTTCATATGTGGTTAGATCACTAACAGAACATTTAGCTATTTAGAAAAGAAGAGGGTTCGTAGATGCCTCAAATAAAGTGTTAGCACACAAAGAGACAGTAGAGGCCATATTTGGAATTGCATCTCAAGAACCATGTTTACATGCTATAGTTAGAAGTTCCTGCCCACCAAAAAGGTTAAGATTTACTTATTGAAGAAAATGAAATAGCTGATAAATTTGCAAAAGAAGCAGCTTTAACTGATGAAAATGCATTGCAGACAGAGCCTAAGTCAGTAGCAGTACAATAATAATATAGTGAGAGCAAACTCTATACACCAGATAAAATGGATATAAAAACAGGCAATATTACCATATGGCTGCAATGTCCTAAAAATAGAAAATAAGGAACATAGTATAGCCTGTATAGAATATACAAAAAATAATACAATGTAAAATTGTCCACTCACGTGGTACTGAGCCGTTCAGTGGCTCAGACTATAGGCGCCTTGTAAAAATATGGAGACCACAATGCTAGAAAGGCAAATCTCTGTAAGAATTCCCTTTTGTGACTAAATGGAAAGTCGAGTCAGGAAATACAGGAACAAATTTTATTCGCCAACAATCGCATATAAAATGGAATCTCTCAAATTATTGCACTAACGCGTTTCAACCTAAACGGTCTTTATCAAAGTGCACTAATAAAAGTGCGAATAAAATTTGTTCCTGTATTTCCTGACTCGACTTTCCATTTAGTCACAAAAGGGAATTCTTACAGAGATTTGCCTTTCTAGCATTGTGGTCTCCATATTTTTACAAGGCGCCTATAGTCTGAGCCACTGAACGGCTCAGTACCACGTGAGTGGACAATTTTACATTGTATTATTTTTTGTATATTCTATACAGGCTATACTATGTTCCTTATTTTCTATTTTTAGGACATTGCAGCCATATGGTAATATTGCCTGTTTTTATATCCATTTTATCTGGTGTATAGAGTTTGCTCTCACTATATTATTATTGTATTGTATGGTTCTTTGTGTGATTTGGAGTGACTCACACTTGGTGATTTGAGCATTTTTATCAGCTTTTCCTTTCTAAAATTGTGTTTTATATAATAAGTCAGTAGCAGTGGTTAGAAAGACTAACATACAGCCTCCATCTTTTGCAGAAGAACAGGCAAAGGATTCTTCCCTTGCGGCTTCTCGGGTTGATCCAAAACCTCCATTTGTTCATGAGAACCGGGTTTTGTGTCATGCCCAAAACGGAGAACTGTGTCCGGTCATGCCAGAACATCTAAAAGTGTTATTTACACAATATAATCATGAAAGATTAAGTCATATTGGACAGCAGAAACTGTTAGAGGTACTCAGAGATAAGTGTTATTGGGATAACATGGAAAAGACTGTACAACAGGTTGAACAATCATGTTTGATATGTGCACAAATAAATCCCAGACCTAAAGGACAAAAATCACCTATACAGCGTATAGCACCTGCAAACGGTCCTTGGTCTACTTTACAAATTGATTTCATTGGGCCATTACCAACAAGTAAGAATGGATTAAAATATACGTTAGTAGTTGTGGATGTATTTTCTAAATGGTTGGAAGTAATTCCACTTACAAAAGATGATTCACAAAAAACAGCTGAAGCATTATGGACACACATTTTCTCAAGATGGGGATTTCCTAGACATCTTGAGTCAGACAGAGGTACCCATTTCACAGGGAAAATCATGCAAGCACGGTGTGCTATTCTAGGGATAGAGCAGAGATTTCATGTTCCATACCATCCACAATTTGCTGGTATTGTGGAACATATGAATCGAACATTGAAATCTAGACTTTCAAAAATGTTATTTGAGAAAGGCAACACATGGGTACAAGCACTTCCTGCTGTACTTATGGGTATTATAGGCACTATGTCTTCAGCTACACAATACACTCCATTTGAATTGATGACAGGTAGGAAAATGCAATTAATTTTCCTAATGAACCACATTTGTCTACCCCACAGAAAGATGCAATTGCTAAAAATAAATGGTTGCAAATGCTGCAGGAAAATTTGAAGCAAATCCTTCCACATGCAGCTACTCATATGTGCAAAATGGCACCTTCTGATATTTCAAAGTTTTTAAAGGGGGGTATTGTCATGATAAAAACTTTTAGGAAAACTGGACCTTGGGAAGCAAAATGTGAAGGACCTTATAACATAACAGATACAATGGGACAAACAATGGTACAAGTGCAAAGACCTCTTGATGGTTCACGGAATAAACAAAGGCAAAATTGTTTTTGATTTCATGCAGATCAGTGCAAATTGTATAAACCTACAACATAATTTGAGAATATATTGATACTGCTTTGTTTTTCTTGGATTATTTTAGATAATTTGTAAGCAGACCTACAAACGAAAGTTGGCCGGTGACCAGGGCTGTCTATAATATGATTAGGACCCTGGGCAACGCATTTTCTTGGGCCCCCTGGGCCCTGCCCCTCCCGCAGCCTCACCCCCCAATTACGCCCAACCCGCAATCACACTGACACACACAGTCACTGACACACAAATATATACACACACAGACATACATACACAGACACATACACTAACAGATATACTGACACACACACAAACACATACACAGACAAATATACGGACACACAGACACATTGACACACACACAGGCATACTGACATACACACAGACAGACGTACTGGCAGATACAGACAGACATTAAAACATTCACAGATACACACTGACATACAAATATATCCTGGCAGACATATTGACACACACACACACACATATACATACATACACAGACAGACACATACACTGACAGACACATGACACACACACAGGCCTACTGACACACTTACATACACACACATACATACATACTGACACACACAGACATGCTGAAACACACACACAGACATACTGACATACACACAGACAGACGTCCTGGCACATACACAGGGACAGAGATTTAAACATTCACAGATACATTCTGACACACAAATATATCCTGGCAGACATACTGACACAAACACACACATAAATACACACACAGACACATACACTGCCAGACATACTGACACACACAGGCCTACTGACACACAGACATACATACACACACAGACATGTTGACACACACACACACACACACAGACATGTTGACACACACACACAGACATTAAAACATTCACAGATACATACTGACACACACATACACTGACACACAAATATATACTGGCAGACATACTGACACACACATACACACACACAGATACATACTTACATACACACACAGACATGCTGACACACACACACACACACACACTGACATACACATACATACACACACACACACACAGACCTACTGACATACATTTAGCCACCCTCCAGGTTCTTACCTTTACCAGGAGGGTGGTTTCCCTAGTCCTCTGGAACTCTCCTCCTCCCGCGCGCCCAATATCTCCGATGGGAGGAAGTGACGTCACTTCCTCCCAGCCGGCTGCAGAACAGGAAGGGGCCAGGTCGCGTGGTTTAAGCACCACAGCGCCCAACGGAATGAGACCAGGCCAATCTCCATAGGTTCTTCGGCCTCCAAGGCAGATGAATATGATATCTCAGAAGTTTCGGGTGACTTATAGGGGGTTTGAGCTTGATGGGACGTTTGCCGATGAGCCTGCTGAAGCACCTGTCCATGGGGAAGGGGAAGTACAGTCCATATCCAGTCCGGGTTGCAATTTATGCAGAAAAACAGGAAGTATTCTGGGAACATAGGACTTCAGGACTGGACTTTTAGTGAGCAATAACTGGTGGGCCCAAATCTTAGGGTGCCGTGACAACAGGTTGATAGCTGTCCTCACCTTAATGAAGTCTGTAGCATATGTAAGTGGCCTCAGGGAAAAAAGGACCTCACAATGCAACTTGAAAGTGACATACTTCGACCTAATCACAGAAAACTTTCCAGGTAGAGCAAACAGCGGTTCAGTGAGTTCAGGATCACAGTGTACTCTCCCTTTAAGGGAAGCCAGTTCATCCTGTAACCCATGCAAAGCCTGGGTAAGCTGGGAGACTTGCTGGGTCAAGGCTGCAATGGTTTTCTTTAACTCTGCGGACTCCATGTGGTCAGATCGTTAGGTCGGGGATCTTACCTTGGTGAGGAGTCTGACTTGCAGAGTTAAAGCACCCTTTGCAATGTAACACAAACCAAAGAGGCTCAAGGTAGAAATCTCCAAGGTTGTGAGATAGTGCACTGGGGCTGTAAAGACACAGTGCTTTTCCAGAATGTGGTACCGGCAAGGAGAATCCAAAACAATAGTCGTGGATGTAATCAATGGTCAGGAAAACAGGCAGAAACGGGAAACAGGCAGAGATCCAAACCAGGAATCAGACGTACAGCAAATATTCACAAATAGGAGCAAAACGATCTGACCATGATGAGGCTCAAGCAAGGCAGGGTTTAAATAGGTGGATAATAGCCACTTAATCTGGAAACCAGGAACAAGTGTGCAGCGGTCCAGGAGTAGAGACTCAGACAACAGGATACAAGGACAACAGAGACATAGGAAAAAACAAAAGATGTGTGGTGTTAAAGGTAAGGTCACTGACTGGGATGTAGAGGACCAAGGTTCAGACCCAAGAACAAAACTCCAAATGTGGCATGATGAGGATCATGGCAGGTAGAGACCTTACTAGGATGAGCAGCTTTGATAAAATCGGATGCAAGACATCTAGAAAATATTTATGTGATCAGCTTTACAGCCCTATTGAAAGGCCTCATACACCTTGATCAGATCATATACATCCCGAACAACAATTTTTTGAGACTACTAGGAGAAATGCTGACCTGGTTTGGAGATTATCTAGCTTTGGAACACATTTGCCATTTTTGTTCTATGCAAGCAGTGAAGACTTTACACAGATTAAAGTGGATATATCTCTTCAAGCTGCAAGCATGTTGGGAGATCGTAAGGGAGTACATATCTTTTATATGGGCACTCTAAAAAAAACCATTGGATAATCATAGCCAATACTTCACTCTAAATTATGGAAAACACCAGAGAAGCCCCCTATTCCTCATATCAAACCTCGATCTAATAATCTTTCCAAATGACACAATAGTGTTGAGTCTTTCCATAGACTTTAATGGATAAATTATTTGGTTGTCATATTCCTTTAAGTCGAATGTACCACGCAAGCTTTGAGAACTGAGCAAAACCATTACTTTGGCTCCAGACCAGTGAGCATACTTCCAGCTATTTTGCACTTTAATGAATTATAGTGAGCATTTTACTTTATTTTGTTCTTTACCCACATATTACCATTGTGAAGATTTCAGCCACGAATATATCCAAAAGTGAGGATTGAAATTAAACTATATTGGTGTCTATTTTGATTATTTTTCATTCTTTCCAGATGATACACTATTGGATCATAATCCATTGGATCAAGAATTCCATCATACATCCTTAGGTGGAGATCATACCGCCCAGGAGCACATAAGTAGAAATGACAGACAGCTTTATACACTATAAGTGTATTTCTTCGAATGTCTCCAATCAAAACTTAATATACTACACAACTCCATCACGCGTCCCTTTTTTCATATCATGTTGCACACACTTGGGGACCTTTCAAGGCACTACTCCCTCCTTTACGTATATACCTTGTATTTTTGACCATAAAAGCGAGACCTTGGTTTGGGTTGTTCGATCGGCTTTCTTCATTCCATAAAAATCTACCATCTTTGATACACTGCACCTTTCCACCTTTTCAGGATGGCAAAGACTCACTCTGATTTGTGCAAGTGACAGTGTGGTCACAAAAGACACATACGTGTATGTGTGCTGTGAGTATCCTATTGTGGTTCACTTTCAGGGCAAAACTAAAATCTACTTCCTAAACGTTTTATCGGACCTAAAAAGTTTGGACCACTTTCCCTTTTTATTATCTAGACCTGTTGACAATTATCCCTCACAATTCCAAAAATGTTTAACAAAGTCATTTTAGCTGCATGGAGTACTTTGTCGGCTGACTGATGCCAATTACCATTTCTATCAATGAGGTATTAACCAAGAATGAGAACATCTTGCCTGCTTTTAACGAAGCCTGGTCTCCATGGGAGCCTATACTAAATAACGAAATGTATATAGTCATTTTTTCTCTTAATCTTCATTAAATCTTTTCTTATAACCTCTGTGGAACTTAATACTACCTTTATCTATTGCACTACTTTTTGGCTCTAATGTTCTACATCCCTATCACCTTTGACTTATACTGCTAGTAGATCTGGTAGTGTCAAACGTTCTTGATTCACCATAGGAACTTGCGGTATAGCTTTTGCTTTAATGTAGTTTGCATGGAATGTGTGTCAAAGGATACATATTGAGATATTGTGACTTACTATTGACAATTTATTGTTTTAATAGAGCTGTTTGACCTTGAAGGTGCTTTTCAAAAATGTATTGATCCTCCTATATTTTGCATGCTGTCAATACCTCTATCTAACATGTGCGGTATTATGACAAGTATTGGAAAGACAAAATATGAAAACAAATAGTGCAATGGTTATCTACGATGCACTACTACACTATCAACATAGCACTTCTAGAATAATAAGAACAATTTTGAAGGCAATATTTTTCCCCACAAATCCTTGTACTTCTATTTTAATTATGGAGGGGAGTGGGGGGTGGGGGGTGATCTGTCCACTGCAATATCAGTAAGAGCTTGACAGATAAGGCAAACTTTCATATTTCAGAAGCACTCTCTCACTTTTTCTTTTAACTCTACCTAAGTCCCAAATCTTAACTAGATCAGAGCTGATACTCCACAGGGAACGAAGGTAATTGAGTTGACTGCAAATAAAATTAGAATCCTTGGAGTGTGTGTTAAAATTCAACCACTCAACAAGAGAGGGCCTGGGGCAATCAAGGGTTAATGAAATGAGGGACAATTGCTCCTCAATTCAGAAATATATTCCTCTGAGCTATTCATTTTAAAGAGATTTTTAAGGTCACATAAAGCATGCATACCAATTTACAGACACAAGACACATTTATCTATTACAAATATATTTGGGACACAGACCTTTTGCTTCCTTCTATGGAATGAAGAAAGCCATTAATAATAGAACTGATATATAGAAACCAATGATATGCAATAGGGTCACAATTAGTACAGAGCAGATCGGGAATGTGTATATCTTACAACATCTACTGCATTATTTAAAATTATTACCAATTAACTAAAGTGCATTTCAAATGAGATGATACTTTTTCTTTTTCATTTTTAAAATTGGGAAGTTGAGTTACGTTGTGGTTATTCTTAATAAGTTTCCCGGAAAAATGATGACAAAACGTAATCTAAAAATAATATTAAATATATATTTTGTGGATTTTGGGTTGTTTTTTTCTGTTCTGTGCAATTATAATTGTATCAGCATTCCAAAATATTTTGGTTGTTTTACTAAACGCAGAAACAAAATGAAAATCTAATATAAATATTATTAGAGAGACATTTCAGGCAAAAAGAGCAGAACAATAATTTAATAAATCATACCAAAAAAAATAATTGCCAGGATTATTCTTCTATTATTTTCAGTACTTATCTAAAACAAAGGCTCTTAAATCACACCTCACTTGTCTTGCATAACGAACAAGAAAACTGTGAGTAATCAAACCAGTAAAGAAATACATGCTCACAACTTGCCTTAAAGAAATATTACACAAAACATTTTTAGTACATTACCAAACAAGCTCCTGGAATCAGTGGATGATACTAGAAAACAATATTCTGTTCTGGATTTAAATTATGCTTTTGCTGGATTTTACCTATAAACAATTAGATGTTAAATAAACTTCTGAGCAGCGCTATCTTTAGTTCGAGGCTGACAAGGCATTTGCCTTGGGAGGCACTTTCAGGGCCCCATATACTTTGTCAACTTCCTGTCCTGGGAGAGGACCAGGACAGGCAGATAATCGGTTCGTAGGCTGGCAGCAATCGAGCGCTTTCCACTGAGCTCTTCCTGCGTAGTTCCATCGCGTGCACGGCACTGATGTTGGAGCCCGGCATCACAAAGTGGCAAAGGAAGTAGCCGAGCAGGAAGAGTACAGCTCCTTCGCAACTTGCATTGACCACCCGCAGTGAAAGGATCGCCACCAGACCCCAGGGAAATACAGAAACCACGCCAGCACTCCCAAAGTTAAGGAGGCTGGGTAGATTGAAATAAATATAATAATAAATTGTGAGTGTGTCAGTATCAGTGTGTGAATGTATGTGTGTGTCTGTGTGTCACCGTTTGTGTGTCAGCGAGTGTATGTGTCTGTCAGTAAATGTGTATATCTGTCAGTGTATACATGTCTGTCACTGAGATTGTGACAGTGTCTGTTTGTCAGTGAGAGAGTATGTGTGTCTGTCAGTGAGTACGTGTGTCTGTCACTGAGTGTGTGTTTTTCAGTGAGAGTGTATGTGTGTTTGTTAGTGAGAGTGTATGTGTCTGTCAGTGTGTGTCTGTCAGTGTGAGTGTGTCTGTCAGTGTGAGTGTGTCTGCCAAAATACACCACTGTTTCGAATTAAGTAACAAGGTTACCTGAAAATATTTTTCCATAAATAATTTATACAGAGAACTGACAATTCCTTGATCCTTCACCCTAATGCTAATTTGCATTTCTTTTTGCAACACATTTCAACAACCCTCATTTTGATACTACAAACCTGTGCATCCAGCATTATCAAAGATTATTTATAATCTCAAATTTAAATACATCTGATTAGATCAGGCTTCCCCAAACTCCGGCCCTCCAGAAGTTGCTGAACTACAACTACTATGATTATCAGCCTATCTATTTCATTCATAGAATCATGGGAGTTGTAGTTCAGCAACATCTGGAGGGCCGGAGTTTGAGGAAGCCTGGATTAGATTGTTTTTGTCTCCCTGCAAAACTAAAGTGTGTCTGTCACTTTTCATAAAGATATAATCTTTATGAAATACTGATTAAAACAGCTTTGGAATTTCACTGAAATGCAAACTCAATCCAAAGACCCGATAAGACAAAGTAGGGACTAATTATAACTAAGGTTAACAAAAGGAGGAGCTTCTCTGTCAACATTTGTCCAACTCCAGCAGCCATCATAAATGATAGATGTGGGCATCAGACTTTCTCTATGGAGAATTCCGCCAAGAACTGTGTAGACCTCAGTGTTTTCTCGCGCATGCACTGACACTGACTGACTGCTCTTGGCAGCTTAAAAACCAGGAGCCGAAGAGACCTGTAGAGTTAAAATGGTGGAGTCCACAGGGGACAGCCTGAAAACTAACTTCGACTGCACATCGCGGCCACTGGCCCCACACCAGATCTGAATCTTTTGGTTTGTTTTTTTGAGAAATATGTACAGATGCCAAAAATCCACAGACCCATTTAAAATTCATGTTTTATGCAATAGTGTACTGGTCTCGTGCTTCTTCAAAGAAAATCATTGCGAATTCTCCTTATAGAGAAGCACCACGCCAGTATAGGTTTAACGGCGTTTGGCAATATCATACACCTTAAGACAATCTGATACACTCAAGGGGATGTGCTTTGTGTGTTGGTCTTACTATACAGCCACTAGAGCAGTGATGGCGAACCTTTTTTAAGCCCGAGTGCCCAAACCGTAATACATGCCAATTTTTTTTCCCTCAAAGTGCCAAAACGTCAATTAAACCTGAATACTGAGGTTAAAGTTTACAAAAAACAACTCATACAGTTGTCCAAACTAATTAACATCTCTGTGTGTGTATTAAGCAGTTTGTGTGTGTGCTCGGCAGTCTGTCTGTATGTGTATTTAGCAGACTGCTGCATACACACACAGACTGCTGAGTACACAGTCTGCTGAATACACACACAGACTGCTAAATAAACACACACACACAGACTGCTAAATACGCACACACACATATAGACTGCTGAGTGTACACACACAGACTGCTGAGTGTACACACACAGACTGCGGAGTGTACACACACACACAGACTGCTGAGTGTACACACAGACTGCTGAGTGTACACACACACACACACACACACACAGACTGCTGAGTGTACACACACTGCATTGAGGGGTACAGTGTGTGTGTGTGGGGGGTGATGTGTGTGGGGTGATGTGTGTGTGTGGGGTGATGTGTGTGTGTGTGTGTGTGTGTGTTTGTGTGGGGTGATGTGTGTGTGTGTGTGTGTGTGTGTGTTTGTGTGGGGTGATGTGTGTGTGTGTTTGTGTGATGTGTGTGTGTGTTTGTGTGATGTGTGTGTGTGTTTGTCGTTTTCTTTCCCCCCATCCCTCCCTCATTTTTTTTTCTCCCATCCCACACTCAGTTTCTCCACCCTACATACCTCCCTCAGTTTTCTCCCCCCATCTCTCCCTCAGTTCCCCCTCCATACCTCCCTCAGTTTCCTTCTCCCCCCCCTATATACCTCCTTCTTAGTTTCCTTTCTCCCCCTATACCTCCTCAGTTTCCCTTCTCCCCCATACCTCCCTCAGCTTCCTTTCTCCCCATACCTCCTCAGTTTCTCCCCTACATACCCCCTTCCTTCTCTCTATACTCCCCCAGTTATCTCTCAACCCCACCATACCTCCCCAGTTTCCCTTCTCCCGCCAATACCTCCCCAGTTTCCTTCTCTATACCTCCCCAGTTTCTCTCCCCCTATACCTCCCCCAGTTTCCTCTCTCTCCCCCTATACCTCCCCCAGTTTCCTTCTCTCCCCCTATACCTCCCCCAGTTTCCTTCTCCCCCGATCTCCTCACTAGCGTACGACATCAAGGAGCTTCCGTTTCTGCAATTCGACGGACAGGAAGTCAGAGTACCTCTATTTCTCATTCTGCTCGGGTATGCAGAAACATAAGTTCCTGTATCAAGGTGCGCTCGGCCACGCTACACAGAGTGCAAGGCAGGAGGGAGCGCTCACCTCCTGCCGGTCACTCCGGTTTTGCGCCCGCCGGGCCGGTGCGCCCTAAGGCGGCCACTTGTGCCGCCTTATGGATGCGCCCAGCGGAGCGCACCCTCCCTCCGGCGACCTATGGCCGCGTGCCCACAGAGGGGCCTCTGCGTGCCACCTGTGGCACGCGTGCCATAGGTTCGCCATCACTGCACTAGAGGCTTCTTTGGTAAGTGCAAATATTGCCATTTCTCACAAATAGAAAAGTTTACAATGTCAATTTGCACAGATAGTGTATTTACACCAAAATTACATTAAACTATAGTGGTTTTGATGTTTAGAGTTTCCCTTTAAGATTTGAACCCTCTCTTACTATAGTGTCACTTGAAAGAATGATTTATTGATTAACTTAACAATATGGTTTTGTACAGACATTACTTGGTTTGAATAGTATGGTGATGTAACTGGTTACATAATCTTACATATTTCACCCAGCCCATGCACAGGGAAGACAAAAAACATCATTTGGCATGCGATTTTCCTGCCATTTTAAAATGAATCATCAGTAGAATCTGTTCAATGCTTGGGTCGCAAGTTCAAATCCCTGGAGGGTTGACTCAGAGATAGATAAAATGAGTACCATTATATTGGGTAACAACCCCTGGATCTTGGGCTATGGTAACATCCCCAGGGCATACTTGAAAACCATAGTAATCTGAATGTACCTTTCCTTTTTAAATACTTTGTTATTATTATTTAAACATATGTTTGTAAAACAGGGAAAGAAAGGGAAACTACTGTTTCCTTGAACCCTTTTATTGCATGTTCTAAAAAAAGTCATATAGAAAGTATTATGACCAAATACACTAACTGATTTTCAAGCTGTTTAATAGAATTCTTAGAATAACAGTTTCCGTTCTCAGGCATTTTACATCTTCATAAATCTACACTTACTTGTCGCAGCTCTCAGTTTTCACTAGTGAGTTGTGAGATTGTTTCTGAATCCCGTTCTTTGTAAAAAAAAAAAAAAAAGATAAAGATGACACACCTTTAATACGGGGACACTAAGAAGGTCAGTCCTATCTTACCTGGTGCAATCAGGCATACCAAGACATTATTTCGTTTCCACATTCCACAGCCTGACCATTCTTATGCAAATAGCCTTCATTACTGAAGAACAAAGGGAGAACATACCCATGAGCTCTGGATGAAAAAGCCATATCACCCTAGCGCTGTCTCTTAGATTAACCTCAGTCCTAAACTGTTCAAAGAAATCCACATACACACTGTGATCTTTTAATAAGTACTGCAATGAGAAAGCTAATAATTCCATCTGAATACAATTTTAAAAGGAAAAGTACGACTGCAAAAAAGAGAACTACGATATCTTTCCCAACCTATTAAGATTGCCAACCGTCCGCAATGTTTCTTGAAAACATTGAACAAAGGAGTGACAAAGAAAAAAAGACAGTAAAAAAAGTTTGCCATATAGGAAATGTGATTTACATCCCACCCCTTTTTGAATGTGATTTAAACCTCAAGTGAGAATAAAAAAGAACCCTATCAGTACGCATTACAGACCAGTTGATTCATTGAGCACCACTGAAAGCATAGGAACCAGAAATTTTGAGACCCAAAGAAGATATTTATAGAGTACCAGGGTTAAACTATACAAGGAAGCTTGTCTCCCTTCAGTCTGACATATGATGGATGATAGGCCAGGTATTCACTTTTCAAGCATTTAGATCCATAGCCTAACCTTTTCTTACCCCCATCACATTGGCAAAGTGATGGATCTAAATAAAGAAAGCAGAAAAACAGAATCTCACAAAAGCCAGTTAACCTAAAACAGAAATTTGCTCAATATCACCCACACATTCGTGGTGGCAAAAGTGATAATATTGAAATAAACTGGCTTAAATTAATAAAGGAAATAAAAATAATTTATTAAAAAGTAGGGTGTAAGAAGAAATACATCCAAAATAGTACCCACCCTAATTATGCCAAGCTAGGACTAATAAACTGAAATCTTAGAATAAAAGCACGCCTATTGCTTTATCTTTTACCCACACACTACGGCGCCAGGGGTAGGCAACCTCCGGCACTCCAGAAATTGTGGACTTCATCCCCCATAATGCTCTTACAACCATAATGCTGGCAAAGCATCATGCTAGGAGTAGTCCAAAACATCTGGAGTGCCTAAGGTTGCCTATGCCTGCACTATGCGCTTGAGTAGGTGAAAGTAATGGGGACAATGAGATTGCCTTACTTTAACACAAATACTCTCGTCAAAGTGAGAGGGATGTCTAATATCTCTAGCACGAACTGTGCCAAAAAATTTGTAACACACAGGGGATACTAAAATAAAACAGTATTATATACTAAAATAGCTTATTTCTAATTATAGTCAATATGTAGATTTTATTTTCCAAATTAGCTATTATTGCTTTTATTTTTTAATTCGGCTTTCAATAAACTAAAACTTCAGCGTTCAGAGCATGTACCAAACTGTGAGTCCAAAATGGAAAACCGAAATTATATTTTTTTCAGTTGTGACACATGGGATTAAATTACGTTTGTCTTATAACATAGAAAAAAAACAGCCAAAGATCTCAAAACACACAAATTTAATGGCAATTATAATAGGATTTTAAATAATTTATTGTATACATATAGTAATTTGCAAGAAAAATCAACATATACAACAGGATTTCTAATAGTTAACTCTGTTAAAGGACCACTATAGTGCCAGGAAAACATACACGTTTTCCTGGCACTATAGTGCCCTGAGGGTGGGGGCACCCTCCCGCCCGGCTCTGGAAGGGGGAAAGGGGTTAAAACTTACCTTTTTCCAGCGCTGGTTGGGGAGCTCTCCTCCTCCGATCCTCCTCCTCTCCGTCGGCTGAATGCGCACACGCGGCAAGAGCTGCGCGCGCATTCAGCCGGTCGCATAGGAAAGCATTTACAATGCTTTCCTTTGGACGCTTGCGTGCTCTCACTGAAGCACGCAAGCCCCTCTAGCGGCTGTCAATGAGACAGCCGCTAGAGGAAATAGGGGAAGGCTTAACCCATTCATAAACATAGCAGTTTCTCTGAAAATGCTATGTTTATGAAAAAATGGGTTAACCCTAGCTGGACCTGGCACCCAGACCACTTCATTAAGCTGAAGTGGTCTGGGTGCCTAGAGTGGTCCTTTAAGTCAATTAAGTACAACGTTTATTATAATTAATTAGCTGTCAAAACAGTTGTTTTTAAATATCAAGCAACGCTTGAGGGGTGTTTATACATAGTAATGAGTTATTCTAGATTACTGGCTACCCCTTTCAAGATGACCCCTAACACAACTTAACGCTAATATAATCGTATAGGCCACAGAGTAATAATGGTAAAAACCTATTAAAGTCTTTTCAATGTGGCATCAGAAATTTTTTTAAAATAAATATGGAAATATTTTGTTCATAAATATAGAAATATTAAGTAATAATAATGTATTTAATATGTATTATACTTTAAAGTTACAAGTATACTTTACCTATATGTTATACAATACAGCTCCCCCCACACTTTAAAAAAAATTAAAGAAATACACTTTTCAGTAATCCAGTCCTAGACTCCTAGCAAGTTAACCAATCTTGTTTGAGATCATTAATACCAATATTTTAGGACCAATCCAACCAGAAACACATGAGTGTCCAATCGCATGCTTCTCTGAGAGAAACAATAAATTAAATGCATCAAAATTAGATGCTGGCCTTGAAAGTGAAAGAAATAGTGTAATTTCACCAAGTAGTATCTCTAAGATGTTACAAAAAGATATGTCAAAATTAGAGAACCCGCCATGCCCCTGTGTGGACCTGAAGCACCAGCTCTAAGCGGGCAGTAGCAGAACTCAAGTTTGGTTTCTTTACAGAAGTGTGACACATGTGGTCTTTGCAATTTCCAGTGTGAATAAAATTTGAGGGATCACTTTTTTTTTTTTTTTTTTAAATATAACGAGCTGATTTGACAGTGTTTGGTGATAGAACGGTTAAATAAGCAACATCAAAAAACTCCTATTGGGTATTCTAAAAATGTATAATTTTGTGTATAAGTTTTTGATCCGGTGACCATGCAAAAATGTGATTCCTTTTTTTCAATATTTATTCTGTTATAATTATTAAAATTAATTTAAAGAAAAACAATGAATCTATATTGAAGTATTTCTCTTAACTTGCACTTATATAAAAAAAAAAAAATTACATACAAATTTGGGGGGGAAGTGCATTTTTATTTTTTTCACTTAAAAAAAAAATTATACATGCTTATTCACATTATTTTATGTTATGTAACAATGTTATATTAACACTTTAGATTATTGAGCTCCCATAAAATAAACAAAATAAATTGTTGCTTTGCATTGATCAACATCTCCTCATAGAGATGCAATGAGTGTTCTCTTTAAAGAAACACTCCAAGAATCTTAAAAAAATACAGCAGGAAGTAGTGGTTATAGTCGGAGCGCCATGACACCCCCTCATTGTAAATAATCAAAACGTTTTTTAATGGGTCGACTTCTTAACTGTGTCCTCCGGACACCTCCACTACTAATGCCGATAGGTGTTCTGAGCGAAGTCCTACAATGCTGGGATTAGCAGACTGGCTGAGAGCGTCAGCTAATCTTTGCATGGCAGTGTAAAGTTCAGGAGTGCTAGCGAACATTCCTACATAGGAAGGTCCGGATGAAGTAGTGGTTATGGTGACTAGAGTGTTACTTTAAGTAGGTTAAAAATATAAACCCTAACATTTTTTAATGCTTTTTCCATTATATTTTATATTTTTATATGCTTTTCGACATTATAATTTAGCAATGTAGCTGTGGAAAATGCAAACACTACATTAAAGGGACACTGTAATCACCAAAACATCTTTATCTAAATGAAGCAGTTTTGGTGTATAGATCATGCCCCATGCAGTCTCACTGCTCAATTCTCTGCCCTTTATGAGTTAAATTGCTTTGTTTAGGCAGCTCAGTCATACCTCCCTGCATGTGACTTACACAGCCTTCCAAAAACACTTCATGTAAAGAGTCATCTAATGTTTATACTTCCTTTATTAGAAATTCTGTTTAATTTAGAATTGCTTATATCCTGCTCTGTAAATAGCTGGTTAGTCTCTGCAGGAGCCCCCAATGTGTGATTAAAGTTAAATTTATCGAGCAGAAGATAAAAACTTTTAAAATTAGTTTTCATGCTGGGCTGCATAAATAGAAACAAAAATGATTTAACTCATAAATGGAAGTGAATTGAGCAGTGGAACTTCAGGTGCATGATCTAAACATATCTACTTCATTAAGCCAAAGTTGTTTTGATGACTATAGTGTCCCTTTAACGTATATAATAAAAAGTACTGTACCACATGAGTTAAAGGAACATATAACCTTGTATCTCATCCGCACTTTGTCTACTTCTCTTGCTTTGCCTCTCACTAAAATTTTCAATCTCTCACTCTACTCACATTTCCTCTACCCGTCAAACATGCAACCGTAACCTCGATTCTGAAAAAGTCCAACCTTAATCCTAATTCCCGTCCAACTACCGCCCTATCTCGCTATTGCTGTTAGTCGCTAAGATCCATGAGCAAGTTGTTTATGCGAGATTGACAAACTTCTTCAAATCCAACTCTCTGCTTGACCCACTTAAACCTGGCCGTGCCTAAAGTATACAATGATCTTATCAGTGCTAAATCCCATGGCCACTACTCTAATTCTCCTCGACCTTTCTGCTCCTTTTGACAGCTTCTACCGATCATTTGAAATTTCGGTCTACGAGATACCGCTTTCTCCTACCTCTCCCAGCACTCATTCAGTGTTTTTTTCTCTGGCTCTGCCTCTTCTCCCCAATCCCTCTCTTTTGATGTTCCCCAAGGATCTGTCCTTGGTTCCCTATTGTTCTCAATCTAAATTGCTTCCCTTGGTAAACTCATCAGCTCCTTCGGCTTCCATAATCATTTCTATGCGAATGATACGCAAATGTATCTGTTTTGCCCAATCTCCACTTCTTCAAAAAGTATTTGAAAACTTTATACTTTAGGAAAGCATATCAATTAAACTGTGAGCAGGTTTCCCTCCCTGCAACCTCATTCCTCTCCTGAAACAGTCATCAAAGCAAAACACTAAGCCCTCAATGAATACTATCCTAGCAACCTACTTTTCTACCCTACCCTTACCTTTTGTCTCACATTACCCCACTCCCTCTAGCGTGTAAGCTCATTGCAGGGCCCTCAATCACTCTGTTCCCGCGTTAAACTTGTCTGGGTACAAATACGTATCTGTTAGTCCACACAGTGTACAGCGCTACGGAACTTGTTGGCACTTTATAAATAATAATAATAATAATAACAACAATAACAACCCACCGTAACAATTACAAGACTCAGTACTGGTTAAGGTGCCAGGAGTGTTCTGGAGCTATTCCACTGTTTTCAAACAATTTGACACTTACATAGGTTCCTTTGGCCACTCTTCATATATATATATCTGTTGGGCAAAGCATTACATCAAAACACTGACATAATAGATCCTGTTAATCTGTAAGGAAGGGCCAGGATGGTGGACCCCGGAGAGACTAAAGTAATTGTTAAACTGCGGAAAGCAAGTGATCTGCCTGGGAGTTTGGGGGCGGCTTTTTTTGCCGCTCCCTGCAAAGTGCCGCTCAAGGCAGATTCCTTGTTTGCCTTGCGATACACACGTCCCTGCATGTACAGGCCCGTCCGAAATTTGCCAATGAACATCTGAATGAGGAGAATTGGGTGAAAGTGTTGTGGTCAAATGAGATCAATATACAATTCTTTGGCATCAACTCAACTCACCGTGTTTGGAGGAGGAGGAATGCTGCCTATGACCACAAGAACACCATCCCCACTGTCAAACATGGAGGTAGAAACATTATGCTTTGGGGATATCTTTTTGCTAAGGGGACAGGACAACTGCACCACATCAAAGGAACGATGGAGAGGGTCATGTACCATCAAATCTTGGGTGAGAACCTCCTTCCCTCAGCCAGGGCTTTGTAAATAGGTTGCGGATGGGTATTGCAGCATGACAATGACCCGAAAGACACAGCCAAGGCAGCAAAGAAGTGGCTCAAGAAGAAGCACATAAGGTCCTGGAGTTGCTTAGCAAGTCTCCACACCTTAATCCCATAGAAAATCTGTGGAGGGAGCTGAAGGTTCGAGTTGCCAAACGTCAGCCCAGAAACCTTAATGACTTGGAGAGGATCTGCAAAGAGAAGTAGGACAAAATCCCTCCTGAGATGTGTGCAAACCTGGTGGCCAACTACACGAAACGTCTGACCTCTCTGATTGCCAACAAGGGTTTTGCCACCAAGTACTAAGTCGAAGGGGTCAAATACTTATTTCACTCATTGACATGCAAATCAATTTATAACTTTTTTGACATGCATTTTTCTGGATTTTTGTGGGGTTATTCTGTCTCTCACTGCTAAAATACACCTACCATTAAGATTATAGACTGATAATTGTACAGCGCTACAGAATTTTGCTGGCGCTATATAAATAATAAAGTAATAAAAAAAATAATAATTTCTTTGTCAGTGGGCAAACGTTCAAAATCAGCAGGGGATCAAATACCTTTTTCCCTCACTGTATGCAGTGAAAGCACTTCATTAAGAAGTAGTGGTTTTGGAGCATAGATTGTCCCTTTCATAAAGTTAAATTACATTGTATTACTAGGCATGAGTAATACTACGGATCGACCGATTATCGGTCTGGCCCATATTATTGGCCGATAGTCTGTATTTTCAGCAATATCGTATCAGCCAATAAAGATACAGATATTGCTGATAATGCAGACCAGGGCCGTCATCACGGTCCTGGTTGGCCCGTGGCGATCCTGGGGGGCCCTGTACACTCTCACTTACCTTCCCAGCAGCTCCCCAGTCTAAATCCCAGGAGTCCCACAGCAGTCAGAGTGTTGCCACGGGTTACCATGGCAACGCTCAGCGCAGGCCGCAAGAGTTAGACAAGAGAGCTTCCGGGAAGGTAAGTAAGAGTGTGCTGGGCCCTCCAGGACCGCCACAGGCCCCCAGTCAATGCAAAATCCCCCCTCCCTGGGTAGGTAAGAAGCAGGGAGGGGGGACTAAAACAAAATGTAGAGGGGAAAAAATTTAAGTTAAAAAAAGAAAATGTCCCCCCACCCATTTTACACACATTACATACCTACACAAACACTCACTACACAAACACAAACTACACAAACACACTCTGCATTAATTATACACACACTACACAAACACACACTCTGCATTAATTATATACCAACTACACAAACACTCACTGTATTCACTATAAACACACTACACAAACACACACTCTGCATTCATTATATACACACTGCACAAACACACACTACACACACACACACACCATGCATCCACTACACAAACATACACACACTGCATTCACTAATCAAATACTCTCACTGCATTCACTACACACACATTTATTCTTGAAAAAAACAAAAAATCTGACTGGCATGTATATTTTGTGCATTTACCGTAATAAAAAAAGATTTGCAAAAAAATAAATAAATAATAAACATGTTCAGTTAACAGTAGATTTGTATATAAATAATTTTCTTTTTTTATATGGTAAATGTACAGAATCTCGGTAAGTTATCGGCTCTCGCCTGAAAGTTCACAGATTATCGGTACCGGCTCAAAAAAAAATTAATATCGGCCGATCCCTAAGTAACACAGCTGCATATACAAATACATCCACAGATAAACAAAGATATATGAAGCTATTCATTTTTACAGGGTTTATTATTTTTCAGCTATTGGCAGCCAAGTAGCCATATTCTCAGCCCCCCTTGGTTTTACTGTAACTTCTGTTTCTGTTCTCAGGTGTTTGGGATCATTTATATTGCTGTAACAATGACCTGAATTCATATGAAACGAGATCTGAGGGGGGAAATCTCTACAACCCCCTCCTTTTTTGCTAGATTAATTTCCCAGCCGCATGTCCCACCCTCCACCCTCCTCCCCACCCCCGAAATCTGTATTCACTTTTATACCCGCATCTCTGCATCCATTTAACTGCCTGTCAGCTATTTCCCTTCCAAAACATCACATACTCTCCCTTTCCCTGCTAGCTATTCAATTCACCAGCTTCCTAATCGACAGTACCTACTGCTGTGTCTGGACTCTGGTCATAAAATCACACAATTTCAAGTTTCAACCTCCTGCCCTCTGTCTACTTGCTCCAGTTTCATATTCTGCCATAGGAGGTTCCTACTAACCTAACTGCCAAACTTTCTTTCCTTTCCATTTTTTTCTTGCTGTTGTTCCAATTTCACCATTCAAACAATATATTTACACTTTCTCAATTCTAAATTTTCCTAGTCTAAGCCTGCACGATGCAAGTCACTGTAGCCCATGGAGCAGCGTAGCTAAGGGGAGTGGGCCTTGACAGAGCTAGGAGGCACGCATATGGAGAGGTGGGTGTTTATTGGTTAGGGGTTGTGGGGGCAGGGCTTCATTTGAAATCAGTTATTAATAATGGCCATTTTAGATTAGGGGCCATTTTAGTTAACCATACTTACCTGTTGATGGGTCATGTTTATCGAAATACCAGTTTTTCCAGGTTTTTGCTTGGGTCTAGGCCAGTGGTTCCCAACCTTTTTTTACTTGAGTACCCCCTGGCCGCCCATTTCCATAAATTGTAACCTGCATATTAGCAAAATATAGTTGATATTATTTCAAACGTATAATTTTTTTTGCTCTTCTTCTGCCCAAGGCTCCCCCTGCTCATTTTCTGCCCCAGGCTCTCCCTGTTTCTCCTATGCACCCGACTCCCCCTGCTCCTCTTCTCCCCAGGCTCCCTCTACTTCTCTTCTGCTCCAAGCTCCCCCTGATCCTCCTTTGCTCCAGGCTCCCTCTCTGCTCCAGGTTCCCCTTGCTTCTCCTCTGCTCCAAGCTCCCCCTGCTTCTTCTCTGCACAAGGTTCCCCCTGCTCATCTTCTTCCCCAGGCTCTCCCTCCTTCCCCTCTTCTATTGCAGGCTCCACCGGTTTCTGCTCTGAACTAGGCTTCCCCTTCTCCTTTCCTCCAGGCTCCCTTTGCTTCCTCTCTGTTCCAGATTCGCTCTTTGCGCCAGGGTCCCCTTGCGTCTCCTCTACACCAGGCCCCTCCTACTTCTCTTCTGCACCAGGCTCCCCCTTCTCACCTTCTGCCCTAGGCTCCCTCTGCTCATCTTCTGCTCCAGGCTCCGTCTGCTTCTCCTCTGCTCCAAACACCCCCTGCTCATCTTCTGCTCCAGGCTCCCTCTGCTTCTCCTCTGCTCCAAGCTCCCCCTCTGCTCCTGGCTCCCTCTTTGCTCCAGGATCCGTCAGCTTCTCCTCTGCTCCAGGCTCCCACTCTGCTACAGGGTCCCCTTGCTCACTTTCTGTACCAAGCTCAACTTGTTTTTCCTCTGCCCAGACTCTCCCTGCTTTTCCTCTGCTCCAAGCTCCATCTGTTCCTCCTCTCTACCAGGATCCCCCTGTTTCTCATCTGCACTAGGACCCTTCTGCTTCTCTGCCCCAGGCTCCCCTTCTTCTCCTCTGCACTAGGCCCCTCCTGCTTCTCCTCTGCCCCAGGCTCTCCCATCTCATCTTCTGCCCCAGGCTCCCACTGTTTCTCCTCTGCACCAGGCTCCCCCTGCTCCACTTCTATCCAAGGCTCCCGTTTCTCCTCTGCACCACGCTCCCCCTTCTCCTCTTCTACCCAAGGACTTCCCTGCTCCTCTTCTACTCCAGGCTCCATCTGCTTCACCTATGCTCCAAGCTCCCTCTGTTCCTCCTCTGCTCAATGCTCCCTCTCTTCTGCAGACTCACTCTCTTCCCCAGGGTCCGCTATCTTCTCCTCAGCACCAGGCTTCCCCTTCTCATCTTCTGTACCAAGCTCCCCTTGTTTTTCTCTGCCCAGGCTCTCCTTGCTTCTCCTCTGCCCTGGGCTCTCCCTGCTTCTCCTCTGCTCCAAGCTCCATCTGTTGCTCATCTGCTCCAGGCTCCCCCTGCTCCTCCTCTGCAACAAGCTCTCTCTCTGCTCCATGATTCCCTTGCTTCTCTTCTGCACAATTCTCCCCCTGCTTATCCACTGCACCAGGCACCCACAGCTTCTACTCTGCTTCAGACTCCTCCTCTGCCCCTGGGTCCCACTGCTCCTTTTCTGTACCAAGCTCCCCCTGTTTCTCGTATGCCCCAGGCTCAACCTGTTCCTCCTCTGCCCCAGATTCCACTTGCTCCATCTCTACCCCAGACTCTACATTCTCCTCCTCTGCCCTAGGGTCCCCCTGCTCACTTTCTGTACCATGCTCCCCTTGTATTTCCTCTGCCCATGCTCTCCCTGTTTCTCCTCTGCTCCAAGCTCCATCTGTTCCTCCTCTGCTCAAGGCTCCCCTTGCTTGACCTCTGCACCAGGCCCCTCCTGCTTCTCCTCTCCACCAGGCCCCTCCTGCTTCTCCTCTCCACCAGGATCCCCCTGTTTCTCCTCTGCACCAGGTTCATCCTACTTCTCCTCTGCCCCAGGTTCCCCTTGCTCCTCCTCTGCCTCAGACGTCCCCTGCTCCTCCTCTGCCCCGGGGCCCCCCTGCTCCTCTTCTTCCACAGGCTCCCCTTGCTCCTCTTCTGCCCCAGGCTCCTCCCCCACTACTATTCTGTAACAGGATCCCCCTACTCCTCCTCTGCTCCATGGTTCCCTTACTCCTCCTCTGCACCAAGCACCCCCTGCTGCTACTTTGCTGCAGGGTCACACTGTTCCTTTTCTGTACCAAGCTCTCCCTGTTTCTCGTATGCCCCAGGCTTAACCATTGCCCCAGGCTCACCCTGTTGCTCCTCTGCCCCAGGCACTCCCTGCACATCATCTGCCCTAGGGTCCACCTGCTCATTTTCTGTACCAAGCTCCCCTTGTTTTTCCTCTGCCCAGGCTCCCCTGTTCCTCTTCTGGTCCTGCTTCTCCATGTTCCCCTAGATAGACATACACACATACACTGATACACCTGCAGATACAGAGAAACAAACGCTGATGGACATACAGATAAAGACACTGACATGCATGCGGATGCAGAGACACATACAAAAAATGACATCCATACAGATACAGACACACAAAATCACACAAAGATACAGATACAAACACTAACACAAAAGCAAACACTGATACCTATGCAGATGCAGGCATACAGATAGAAACAATGACATAAATAGATGTACAGACACGCAGATCCAAACAATGACACACTCACACAAATACAGAGACACACACACATGCAGATACATAGATATACAGATACAAACACTGACACATACAAATACAGACACTCAGATACAAACAGGGACACAGATACAGACACACGTGTAGATACAGACACATAGATACAAACACAGAATCACAGTTGCACAGACACAGATACAGACACACAGAAGCAAACACTGACACATAGATACAAAAACAGACATGCATACAGAAGCACAGACTCACAGTTGCACAGACACGCTGATACAAACACTGACACAGATAAAGACACACAGAAGCAAACACTGACACACATACAGTTGCAGACAGATACACACATACAGATTCACACACTGACACACATATCGATATACATACAGATTCACACACTGACACACATACAGATGTACAGACACTGACATACATGCTGACACACAGATGCAAACACTGACACATATACAGATACAGGCACACAGATACAAATACTGACACATACAAATGTACAGACAGATACACACTGACACGCATACAGATGTACAGACAGACGCACACATGCCAATACACAGACACACAGATGTTAACACTGGTACACATACAGTTGCACAGACAGTGATAGATACACACACATGCAGATACACGTATACAAACACTGGCACAGATACACATACTGACACATACAGGCGTACAGTCAGATACACACATACAGGTGTACAGACACACTTATAAACACACTAAGACACATGCAGATACACACTGACAAATGTACAGATACACATACAGATGTACAGACAGATACACACACTGACACACAAACAGATGTACAGACAGATACACACACACAGATGTACAGATACACACAACACACATACAGATGTACAGACAGATACACACACAGATGTACAGATACAGGTACAGATACACACAGGGAGACGCATACAGATGCACAAACAGATACACACAGCGACACACATACAGATGTACAAACAGACACACACATGCTGATACACAAATACAAACACTGACACACACATTCAGATACAGGCACACAGATACACATACAGATGTACATATGCATACACTGATACAAACAACGACACACACACACACACACAAACACTACATACATACAGGAACAGAAACTCAAAACACACATACAGGTGAACATTTTAGCGACACTCCAGTTTCCTATGGGAGCAGGAGGGTGGCTTCTGCTGGCTGGGGTTGATGGGAGTTCAGAGCTTCCTCCTATTCTGGCAGCAGAAGGGGCGGGGCTACACAATTGGAGGCGGAGCTATTCCTATCAAGGGCTGGGTTATAGCAGTGGAGGTGGGGTTATGACTATGAGGGGGAGGAGTTAACACATTGTGGGCAGGTGGAGGCAGGCACTTAGCGTGCGGTCCCGCGCCCTTTCCCTCACGGCAGAGTCTTTTCATCTGGGAGCGAGTGAGAGGGGGGCGCAGACTTCCTCCCAGCTCTCCAGCAGTACCCAGCAAAGCCTCTCATGGCACATGTCCATCGGGTGGCCATGAGTGCATGGGCCACCTGATGGACATTTACTCAGGTTTCCAACATGTGCCAGGCAGTTGCACCGCCGGCATTACTGATTTTTTTTTTCGCATACCCCCAGGGGCACTGGATTGTACCCCTGGGGGTACGCGTACCACAGGTTGGGAACCGCTGGTCTAGGACGTTAGGGGTTGAATCCATTACATTTTGCCATGCATTCCTTTAGAATTGGGACTGCAACGGAAGCAGCACGGTTGGGGCTAGGGGATGATTTAATAAGACGGATGGGACGTTGGGAGTCTGTCAGGTTCTGGTCATACGTGAAGTAAATAATAACAATTTAAAAATTCTACATTGTGGTTGTTCCGTGTTGGTAACATGTTTCCTTTCTTTCGTAGGATGGGTCGCCTGGTTCTTGGCCAACTCATTTGTTCATTGGGCGCACAAGAGAGCCGCAGTTAGACATCAAGGAGGACAGCTGGGCTTTCCATGGCGCTTGGTCCAATTATTGTGGTTTGGCTAAAAATAGTTTTGGATGGAGGGAAGTGTGTGCGGAGATATTTAGGAGTTTAGGTTCAGAGCATTCCCGGATTTTCTGTTGCTACATGCAGGGGGTAACGATTTGGGTCAGGTACCCCAAAGGGAACTAGCACACTGTATGAAGCGGGACGTAGCTAAGTTGACGGCAATGGTGCCAGGGGTAATTTTAATTTGGTCGGAGATAGTGCCCCGGTTCCATTGGCGTCATGCTAGGGATCCTGTGGCAGTGGCTAAGAGCAGGGGGCAAGTTAATAAGAGGGTTGTCCATTTTCGTTAGATGCACTGGGGGCCTAGATGTGAGGTATGTGGAATTGGAAGCCAGGCTTTCTGGTTATTTTAGTCATGATGGGGCACACCTCTCCGACGTAGGTAACGATTTTCTTAATATAGGTTTTCAGGAAGGCTTGCAACGGGCATTGTATATGTGGCAGTGCGGCACTCAGATAGCATGAGGAGTCAAGCTCTGAGCAGTGGCGGGAGCTGGATAAGATATTGGGGGGTAGGTAGGTTTGGTAGCTGTGATGTTCGGATGATTAGTAACAATATTCACGTGGTTGAATTTGTTCATTGGTAGGTTGCAGCCCGTAGGTGGTTTTCAACCTGGTGGGTTTAGGGGTAACTCGGTATGCCCCTACAATGTTAAATCACTTGGAGTATAAGGCCTGTTGTGGCCGTGTTTTCTGTTATGTTATTCAAATCTGGTATATGGATTATTGTTAGCTTATGTTATCGGTCCTTGCCAGTGGGTATAGTACTGTTAAAGTTGGGGTGAATTATGTGTCTCTGTGAAAATTGGAAATGTTGGCAATAACCAATTTTGTTATTTATATATTTAATTATATATATAATTTATTAAAGCCGTGACAGTTTATTCACTTTAAATTTATGTCTGTGTCTTTTTGGGGGGTTCAAAGGTATGGTTTAATACATTTGCACAAAAGGACGACTATGCGCATGTCATCTAACACGGCTTCCAAACCGCATCTTCCACTATGTACTTCACACTCACAGCCACACTCTCCAGCTTTCATCTTATATTGTCTGCTATCATCCTCCATAACCCTCCCTTTCTCCCCATCTTCCCTCCATAATCTTCTGTGCTACACTCTCATCCTGCCTGTATGCATTACCTATCTACACTTGACCTGTTTGTGGCCATATCTAATCTGTGTGCTACGCTTTTCTACTTTCGATTTGCATTTTCCACTACAGCACGAGCCTTCACTAGCGCATGTGCTCCTCTGTTACTCTTAAAGGAAGGTACCTTAAGCACCACAGCAAACAGTAGTGGTTATAGAGTGCCCAGGATGAAAATGTGAAACTAGCTTAACTTGCCTTGCAGGACCTCGCTGAGGAGTTACGATTCCAGCTGATGTTGCGTTAATCTCCGTCAATGCGCCTGCACCTACATACTCTACAATAGGCATAGAGGAGTCAATGGACCCCAGGTTTGAAATTAAACCATTACTAAACAATTTAACTACTCATATTAGGTACCAGAACACTGCTGGCACTTAACCACTAAAGCTTACTTTAATCTGCTTGTTCCTCATCTAGCAAGTGTCACTATCCTACTCCTAACCTGCATGCTCCTCTTCCTTCCCATGTGCTCAATTCTGCTACACTAAATCTGCAGTTTTCTTTCTACTCCTTATCGCTACCCAGATCCTACCAAGCAACTCTGTGTTTATTTAACATACTTGCAACTTACATTTAGATATAAAAACATGGCAAACCTGGCTTTACACAACCCTATAATGAAGATAAAGAAACTAATGTGGTCACAAAAATCACTGATGCAAACTGCAGTAATATTAAATTCTCCCCAAATATCTAGATTAAAAAAAATACTTATAAACATGCAAATTGTGTTTCCACAGAGGAATATATGGTTATAGCAACTCTAGTCCAAGACTGGTAAGTAAATTACATATTTTGGGAGTGATTTTCATTTTTCTTTATCCAAATCCCACCATGCCTAATAGAAAGACACCCTCTACCTTTCTGGAGTTATCTTCACCTACATGTGTTTATAAACTATTGAAATCCTTCACTCAATATAATGGACAAGCCTTACCCATTCATACTATTCTCAATCTCTTCATTTTTCAACCCCTGACCCCTTCTTCCTTTTTCACTAAGCAACTTAGATCTGTCAAAGATTAAATTTTGAGGATTCCAGGTGTTCCCCCAGCCCAACATTTAACATCACAAGATCTCAGCTGGGGAGCAACACGAATGGAAGAGATTATCCCAAACATATACTCACTCTTTCAAGTCAACTTCTAATTATTATCTTTAGCAACAAACCCAAGGAGACAAAAATTAACCTTTTTCTTGAGATGAAAATCTAATGTAAGATTACATGTTGTAATATTATCTTGATAAGGAAAGATCCTAGAGGCTAGATGATGTGATGAGAAACGCATACAGTCCTCTCCAAAATCATTACAATTCACAGACACAGGAAGGAAAAATTCTAGAATGGACAGTGGAATCTTATCTAGCATCTCAAGTGTGTCAACTGGAAACATTCAAAAGACTTTCAAGAAGCCTTTTCTTTCTTCCATGCGATACAGTACCTTGGCATGCAAACAATTGTTAAACAGATGCTAAGAGCACTTTTTGCTTTCCTGTGTGGTTATATAGTTCAAGAGGCAATCATTTGTGGGAGCAAAGACCATCATACTCAGGGAACAACACATTTCAATCACCAAAATATACAAGAAAATAAATAATTTATATATTAAAAGACACAATTCACAACAATGATATTATAGCATGCACTGCTGTCCCCTCAGAAGTAGCTAAAATATCTCTGCCAAATCTGGGTATTCCCTTTATTTTATGTGAAAGGTTTTAATTTACAGATGCTCCTCACTTGTCGACCGGTTTCCGTTCTCACGACCCGGTCGTAAAACGAATTGGTCGGTAAGTAAGACGCATGCTCACCGGTGCAGGTCTATGTTCATGGAAATTTCAGCGGACACAGACAAGCGCAGCAGAGCAGGGTATCCCTCAAATCTATGTTGGGGGAAAATTCCACAAACATAGACCATCACTCTAACGTGGGGAATCCCTTAAATACCCATGCTGAGAGCTGGTCGTAAGTGTGAGACGTCACAAAAGAGGTAGGTCGCAAAGTGAGGACCACCTGTAATTTATCTCAGATATACTCAACAAACCTTCTGAGAAAGCCATTAGTAAATCCACACAAGCATGTATTCCTAATGCCAGAATGTTATTACAACAATTTAGATTATTTCGCCTTCCCAAAGTAAACAAAAGCACCGTTTTACTTACCTTTATTAGTCTTGGAACCCAGGTCTCGTTGCTGTGACCAGGCATCTACTGACTGAGATCAACAATACAGTTCATTTCAGCCTATCCAATGTTTCTCCATATAGAAAAAGCAATAAGAGTTCTGGCTCCCCTTGGAAGAAATTAGATTATTGTACTATGTAAAATCTCAATCATTTATTAGAACAGTATTAAAATAGTAGTATAACAGCCTACAGTAAAAAACAATTGAATCTTATTGCTAACTGCGTTGTTAGCACATGCATTCTAATGTTTTTCTATGTAGGCTGTACACTACTATTTCAATACCTAGCTAATAAAGAATCCAGATTTTAAATAATACAGTAATCTAATTTCTTCAGGTGAAAGCTAAAACTCTTTTTTCTGTTTTCTTTGGAATATACAGTGAATGGTCCATTCACGTGGCAAACTACTTTGTCTTGCAACATTTCCTACGCTTAAAGGACCACTATAGGCACCAAGACCACTTCAGCTTAATGAGGTGGTCTGGGTGCCTGGTACAGCTAGGTTTAACCCCTTAAGGACCAAGCTTCTGGAATGAAATGGAATCATGACGTGTCAGACATGTCATGTGTCCTTAAAGGGTTAACCCTTTTTTCTATAAACATAGCAATTTCAGAGAAACTGCTATGTTTACATTAGGGTTAATCCAGCCTCTAGTGGCTGTCTCATAGACAGCCACTAGAGGCATTTGCGTGCTTCTCACTGTGAAAATCACAATGAGAAGACACCAGCGTCCATAGGAAAGCATTGTGAATGCTTTCCTATGGACTGGCTGAATGTACGCGCGGCTCCTGCCGCGCATGCCCATTCAGCCGAAGAGGAGGCAGAGAGGAGGAGGAGAGCTCCCCGCCAGGCGCTGGAGAAAGAGGTAAGTTTAACCCCTTCCTCCCCCTAGAGCCCGGCAGGAGGGGGACCCGGAGAGTGGTGGCACCCTCAGGGCACTATAGTGCAAGAAAAACGAGTATGTTTTCCTGGCACTATAGTGGTCCTTTAAGAAAACTTGACAAAAAGCAGAGCTAGAACAGTCATTTTGTCAATTCTCCCAGTCATCACTAGTTACGTCTATAGGGTAAAATACATTGTCTGTAGAGGTTCCCGTAATCCTCTTAAGTAAAAGTCATCTTTCCTTACATCCTGCTACCACTGGACACCCAAAGAAGCAAATGCAGGCGAGGATATTTGCAAAATATAACCCCAGATGTTAACAGTACAGCTGTAAGCGGTAGTGGCTCTGGTATCACTAAGCAGAGAGAGGACATTACAAGTAAATGTGCTTAAGCGTGTGTTTGTAAGTCAAGTTTCAGTGGAAATTTAAAAATATAACAAAACATAATGGCATCAATATTGGGCGAAAAAGTAGAAAAGAGGAATGAATTTGATGAAAGGAAAGAATGCACCAACCATATTATCTATAATTAACACTTTACTATTAATTTACATCAGTTACTGAATGCACTCAACGCATGCACACTGCAAAAACACTGCAACGCATGAGTATGTGAAAATTATATATATTTGTAAAGTTCGAGGTTTTGGGGGTTTTCTTTTTGCTATCCTTTGAAGCCACCTTTAATCTTTAACACTATTATTTTCCAGGAAATGAAGCATAGATGGAGGAAACCAAAGCCGTTATTGCTGACGTAACAGATTTTGCCGCACAGCATGTTCTGTCTGGGTCAGGGAAATGCGCGTTAGCAGACTAGCTGAGAAAGGGACCATGGGAACGCTTACTGTTTCCTCCATTATCCCATTACAAGCAGCCCTGGGAATATCCATCATAGTTATCTTGTAAATACCTGCTTAATGAATTAAATCAGACTCAAACAATTAAAACTGACCATGCCCACGGGAGCTGCAACCTGACTACGACTTTTAAGTCTCCGAACAAACACATCACACTTACGAATTAATGGAGACATCTCTCTTACACACTAATGAACCATGGTTCATTTTATTACAAAGCACTAAGTCTGTAATGGAATCAGCAATTTACTAATACATTAACCTCGTTATAGCCAGAGGAGGTGTTTGGAATGGTCATAATGACTTCTTAATGCACTTGTATTAATGGAACAAGCAGTTTAAATGGATTTACACCAATAAGATGTTGTGTAGCCAGGAATTGAGTGTGGAGGGATGGTTATAGAGCATTATGTAGAATTAGATTAAGTCCTGATTTAGGCACAGAGAATGGGGCATAACGCAGTCACATGAGTTTACACGGATATGTTGTATGTCCCCATTAGAGGATATCAATTTAAAGGTTTTAGCAGGGTAAGGAGCAATGCTTTTTAAAATATGTATATCCCTAAATAAAATTGAAAGACAACTGTCTAATACAGAGGTACTTTCACAATGTAGTGGGGTTAGCACAATAGGGCCATACGATGTGACTTGATTTATCCATTTATAAGTAATAGGGCTGAAACTAATGATTATTTTCTAAAATAATCCAAATCTATTTAAAACTCACTTACACCAAGATACTTCTTAGCAAAAAAAATTACGGACTGTTTAAAAAGAGACAGACCTAGAAAGAAGTAGACTATCACAATTTTGAAAATTTTTATTCAATATTCCAGAAACTTTGCATAAAAATCCAAAAAATTTCAGCATTCCCACACGCTGGCGCTCTTTGTTTCCATCTATGTTATTTGAAGCAAAGAAAGGGCACTGATTGTGTCGATTTGCCTGCGATGCACAAGTTGGATTTTGTCAATTTCACTAAGACGGGATATTTACATTTAATGTAAATGGATTCCCTCCATGGCAAGAGACCACTAAAGAGAGTGAGCCTGCACTTATTATTATAGGAAGTAGTAAAATGGGTATAATTTATATGGACCCCAACATGTTCCACAGTACATTACAGTTAGAGAAAGTGTTGAGTAAATCACTACTCAAACATGCTTACAATATTTAAACTTAAAGGATCACTATAGTGTGAAGAAAACAAACTCGTTTTCCTGACACTATAGCATCCTAAGGTCCCCCCCATTCTCAGGGTCCCCCTCCCTTCAGCCACTTACCTTTATCCAGCGCCTGGCTCCCTCGGCACTGGTCACTTCTCCTCCCCCGCCAACGTTAGCTCCCGAGTGGAGCAGAATGCGCATGCTTTCCTATGGACGTTCTACACGCAGGATACAAATTTTGCATCCAGCATCGCAGATGCGCCTCTAGCAGCTGTCAGGAAAACAGCCACTAGGGGTTGGATTAACCCTGCTATGTAAGCTATGTTTACAGCTGAAAGGTTAAAACCTGGGGGCCATGGCACCAAGACCACTTCAATGAGCTGAAGTGGTCTGGGTGACTATAGTGTCCCTTTAACCCCTTAAGGACCAAACTTCTGGAATAAAAGGGAATTATGACATGTCACACATGTCATGTGTCCTTAACGGGTAAAGACTCCTTTTCTAATTTGGCTGCTGATATCCTCCTGAGGTTGCATCTCCTCACTGCTACCTCTATACTCAAGGAGCGAGTCAAGCAAAGTGACAGAAGATGAAGGTTCAGCAGCTCTAGTCACGGTTTAGGTGATCATTTGTTGTTGTTGCTTCTCACTGCAAGTGCCTCTGTTTGAAAATTTTATTACACATTTGAAATTTGTTTAAACCTCGTCTTCAATGGCAGAGGAGAGAAACACTGAGTTTGGGACTTGGTTAAAAAAAATCAGCTTTGATGCTGCTATTACAGTGACTTGGAAAGACTTCAGTGGTGATGATTTAAAGGCATTCCTTTCACAAGTGCACACACTGAAGAAATTATTATATATTCTAATCAGCTTGTAGAAATATTTTGTCACATACGAAAAGCATAAATGGTTACGTCAACATACATGACCACTTCTGCTTTTTAAATCTGGCTGTACAGTGCTTCTCCTTAAAGCACTGCATAACCAGAATCATTTGCACTTTTGTGCCAGAGGCTAATTACATGCCCAGGATATGTGATTTTGGAAGCCCGGAACTCAGACCGCCAAATGTCAATACTGTTAGAAGGATCAGAATAAGGTCAGCGCTAAAGTGCCACAGGAAGAAAGTCGTGTAAATGGTACAGGCAGCACACCATTGAGAAAGGGGGGTCCCCTCTAGTAATCAATAAGTAAGTATAGAACAAAGCAAAGAAAAAAGAAAGGATGCGCTTTTAAACAATGATATTAAAATAATGTATATAAGAGGATAATAAAATATAGTCCAAATAACTTAACACTAGTTCAATGTAGTGGAATCCACGGTAATAGGGAAAGTTCTTGTAGAACAACAGATAAGATGGATCGTCACGGGTGTAGACTTGTGATTCAGTGGGACATATGGGAAGAAAACAGAAAGACGGGACTCCAATGGTACAGTATGTGAATACACTTGGATATTGGAATTAAGATAATAAGGTACTAAAATCCAGCTCTGGTATGGAATGCGTGAAGTGAAATGATCCCCACTCAAGGATATGTGGAGTGTTGCCAGTTAGAGGATGATATGGAGTGTTGCCAATTAGAGGATGTGTATAGCAATGCAGTAGTCCAACAGCGATGTGGTTCAAACCAGAAGTAAAAACTAAGAAAACATAGTGCAAAATTTGGTGAGGTAGGATCCCTCCCACCAAAAAAGCTTGCCGCAACTCCAAAAATAATAAATATGAGAGACTGAATCAGAACTAATAGGATTATGGATTATGTGTGCGGACCGCTGTGGATCTTTTTTCTGGTTACATTCAAAAAAAGATACTTCAGTGTTTAGGTAATCTGCCACATCACCCAAACACTAAAGTGCAAGTGCAGCGCTAAACATATATAATAAAATCAGCAGTGCTTACCCCTAAATGTAACAATGGGGAAGACTGTACTCATATACATGTATTAAAAAATAAAATAAAAAAGAAGAAGAAAAAAATTCAAGAGTGAAATAATGTAAAACATTTTACATAGATGCAATTGCATGTAAATAAAAGATGCTCAGGGGCGGGGCTTGACCACCAAGATGGACGGACATGCTCTCTAACAGCTCCGGCGCTTTGGGACAATAAACAAGCTTGAAATTCTAAATACTGCCCTAGTATTGGCCCGAGGGACCGGAGCACTCACCTGAACCAAGCATGCACATTGGGAGGACCCAAAGTGCCTCGTGCCTTGCACAACAGGACGGATCGACATTGGCACGAGATGATACTCACATCATTTTGGCAAAACCTGGCACAAAGATTGCAGCAACACACAAAGCAAGAAAGCCAGGGAGCACTGAACAGGAGCCAACACAAAGTACCCAGAAAGCCAACTAAGTTGAAGACTCAACTCCGACCTAGCTGACCTAACAAAGCTACCTCACCTGCTAAACCAGGGAACCACATAGCTAACGGGACTGCAGACTCTTCCATTGGGCTGAGGGCCCAAAAGGTACCACCAACCACCCAGCACCCATACACCCGAGGGTGACCCCGCGTCCCGGTAAACCCGAAGGCCCGCGGTCCTACCACACATAGCAGGGGGACCCATGGACACAGGGTAGTGGCTCTCATCACAGCCCGGGCTTGAAGACCTGCAAGGGCAAGGCACTTAATCTGACAACAGGCTATCTGCCAGTGACATCAACATCCCTTCTTTCATCCCAAGATGAGAGTACGAGGCAATATGTTTACACAGAGAAGGACTCTCCTCCATGGCCTCTCAGTGGAGTAGGCTAAACGCTCATGAAGGACATTCCACACCTTTACTACTCGGCAACACAGAGGTATTACTCCTTTCCTGCACCAACCACTCTATTTCAGTACTCAGCGATACACATAAGTTGTTTTGCATAATATCTAATCGATTATTTACAAATTTCATATCCGCATACTCAATCGATCCAGCTTTTATTTCATATGTCTTTTTGTCCCACCTCTGAATATCTCTCCTGTTTATAACCTATAAAAATGTGCAGTATATTTGAATGCCACATCAATGTTTTCACTGTCAGAATTTACAAGGCATGTGACTACTGTTGTGGTTCCACAAACATGTTGTTGTTACTCTTTGCACAATATAAAAAAAAAGATGCTCACAGATGCCCACAATTGAAAGGATACAAACATGTATTCCTGACCCTACAGTGTTAAAACCACCATCTAGCACCCCCTGGGCTCCTCATGCCTCCATAAATATAGCAAAATCTTACTGTATTCAAGACAGAAGCTGTAGCTCTGCCTGCTGTTTACCTAAAAAAAAAAACAAGCACTCTGCTGACATCATCAGAAGTGGTAGCCTGATCCAATTGCAATGCTTCCCCATAGGATTGGCTGAGACTGACAAAGAGGCAGATCAGGGGTAGAGCCAGCATGATTCAAACACAGCCCTGGCCAATCAGCATCTCCTCATAGAGATGAATTGAATCAGTGAATCTCTATGAGGAAAGTTCAGTGTCTGCATACTGAATGTTAGGATGCATTTTAGGCAACCATGATCCAGGAAGGATCTCGAACAGCCATCTGAGGAGTGGCCAGTGAAGTTATCACTAGGCTGTAATGTAAACACTGCATTTTCTCTGAAAAGACAGTGTTAACAGCAAAAAGCCTGAAGGTAATGGTTCTACTCACCAGAACAAATTCAATAAGCTGTAGTTGTTCTAGTGACTATAGTGTCCCTTTAAGCCTTTTTTCGACGATATGACTCTGAGCATAGATGCTCTTTTGACGGCAACAGTATCTCTTCTGATAACAGCTCACTTTCCTCCAGAAAAGTGCATATGGTGAATAAAAGAAATGGAGGGCAATCTAATGCAGTATAGAATGTATAATAAACAGTTATTGGTTGACTAATAAGCTCACCTTTACTTGGAGCCCATAAAAGACTAGCTTCATGTTTGAAGACCACTTGCCAGCTATGCGATGGAAAAACCCTCTTAACTTCCAGCTCGAGATGGAGAATATAAGGCAAGGATACACAGGTAAGTATATGTATTTTATTTAAATAAAAAAACTAAAATATAATAAATATCAAAATAAAAATATAATATAAAAACATGGCCAGACACATTTTGCTTCTTTACTGTTCTTTGATCGATACTGTCATAAGAGGGTTACGTCTAGGCGAAATAACGTATCAAAGACCCACTCTCCGACAAGTCACAAGTCGGGGTCATTAAGCATTCCGAATTATCTCATTAACATCCACAAAGTCCTGAATTTGGACTACATTGTCCATAGTGCATTGCGCCTTTGGTGCTCATTTATCATAAACCATAGAAAAGTGCAAATGAATGGGAAAGAAAAAGTTGAAAAGAAAGAATCAGTAACTAACAATAAAATACATAGCATTCTTATGCGATAGCCTTATATTTTTAAATATAGTTAATGATTAAATTAAAAATTAAAAACAAGTATGGAACAAAATAAGACAACTTGGTTGATAAGCAATGGTTCTTACGGGAACAGATATATATAAATAAATATATATACATATAAGGGACAGTCTCTATACATAGAAATAAAACCAATTGTAGATGCTTTATAAAAATCTATTTAATTATTGTATGGATATTTTTATTTTTATTTTTAAATTAAAGAAAAAAGGTAAGTAACATAATAAAGTAAAATATTGGTTTTATACAGTATTTGTATGTTTGTGCAAAAGTTAGGTCAAACAGTTACAGGCTAACTTTGCTCAATCAGTTGGTCAGTCAGATGTTCTAGTCTGTTTCGGTTTGCTGTGTCCTTTAATGCAGCATAATCACCAACAGCAAGGTGTGGCCAGTGCCGCAGATACAAGTCCACCCATACTTCTCCTCCATTACGCTTGCCACATGCAACATGTTGGTTGACGCCGGCCGCTGCAGACCCAAGCCAAATTATAGCCCCACGTCTGCCCACGGTGATAACGACGTCGACAAGGCACGCGTGCACGTTCTGGGGTTAAAAGCCGATTTCGGCCAATCACATATGGTAAAGGCTTATTTAAACACATTTTTACTTCTCCTCCTTGCCCTGTCGTGGTTTCCATTAGTGGTTCTCTGAGAGTGTGTTCCTGAGCGTTTATTTCTGGTTATTGACTTTGGCTTAGTTTTGACTTCCCTGTATTCTGGTATCCTTGATGTAATAACTGGCTGTGTGTTTATTTAGTTGAATAAGTCTTTTATATATAGATATTTCTTCTTTGGGTCAGAGGCATGGCACACTAATATATGTCTATATTAATGAAAAGTACTAATACGCAATATGACGTTCTTTATAAAAAATATGCATTTATTCTACTTCAACAGCAAACAATAATATACTTAACAGATGGTATTTCTTAACAACGTTACAGAGAGTCGTCTTTGTATAAGCAACTCAGGACATCAGAAAGGAGAGCAAAACGGATCGTAGAAGGAAGAGCGCGTGGTCCTTTGTCCTCTGCCCTTTAAAGCCCAAATTACGTCATAACGTTTAGTTTAGACTCTGGCCATAAAAGGAAATTCCCCATATAAAGACCATCCCCAAATCTCTCTTTTACAGCACATTCCAAAGACCTCATGGTACAGAATAGCAAACGCCATCTGTTCTGTTTAATCCATTAGACAGTCACAACTTAATATGTATTTGAATAGGAACATATAGAATATGCAATATTCTACACCTGACTTTTGGCTTTCCCTCATCGTTGTGTCCCAGTCTGTGTCCCCGACGTCTGCAAGTATTCTGACTATTCTCTGGTACAAGTCCACCCATTCTAAGGTCCAGTAAGATATTACCTTTTAGTCCTAGGTGTGATACAGTTCTACGTGCTGGATCAACTAGTAATCCTGACATTCCGACAGAGCCTTAGATCCTGTAGAATAATGTAAGCACATAGCAACTAGCGAGAGAAAGCTAGAGGAGAATAATCACCGTATGGATCAATTTGCACAGGTTTTCAGTACGCTTCTTCCACGAACAGCGCATCTTCAGCCTGAGTTTTATCCGACTATGTCACCTCTGCCTAAAGTACCTCCACCTATAGTACATAAGGCACCTATTATCTCCCTATCTCCTCCCCTGCATTTTGATGGTAAAATCCAAGAATGCCTGGGATTTCTGAATCAAATTGAGTACCATTTTGAGGCCTCACCGGGATCTTTTCCCTCAGATACAGCTAAGATTGGTTACCTAATGAACCAACTTAAATGTAAATCCTTAGCTTGGGCTAATCCGTTATGGGAGAGTAATAGGAGTATTGCACATAATTACCAGGAATTCCTTGTGGAATTGTAGGGTCTGTTCACTCTCAGAGGAAGAGTCAGGATACCACTTTGCATCCATGTGAGTACTTCTCTAGAAAGTTGTCACCTGCTAAGCGTAATTATGATATTGGCAACAGAGAATTGTTGGCAATTATAATAGTGCTTAAAGAGTGGCGACATCTTTTAGAGGGTTCCAAGGACCCCCTTTTGACCATCACTGAGCACAAGAATTTGGCTTATATAGGGGATGCTAAACAACTGTCTACTAGACAGGATAAATAGTCTTTGTTCCTACCTCGCTTTAACTTTCTTATAACTTACAGACCTGGTCCCAAAAACGTGCAGGTGGACGCCTTATTTAGATAGTTTGATACTGAATCAGTACAGGAACAAGAGACATCCCCTATTATTCCAACTGAGTGTATCATTGCTTCCACTGTTCTTTCCTTGTCATCTTCTCTGCATGGCGCTATCATGGAGGCTCAGTTTCAAGCACCATGCAATAAACCACTAGATAAATTATTTGTTTCATTGGGTGAAAGAGAGAATGTCATGAGGGTGTTCCACAACAATGTGACTGCTGGACACCCAGGCATTAATAAATCCATATCCGCGATCATGAAATCATTTTGGTGGGATTCTCTCAGGAAAGATGTTAAAGAATATGTGCATGCCTGTTCTGTTTGTGCAGTTTCTAAGGTACCTCATAAGCTTCCATGTGGACTGTTGCAGCCACTTTCCGCACCTACTGTTCTGTGGTCCCATTTGTCCATGGATTTCATTGTAGAACTTCCTGGTTCTAATGGCTATACCACCATCCTTATGGTGGTTGACCGCTTTTCCAAGATGGCTCATTTTGTTACACTCAAAAAAATTGCCATCCTCTCAATACCTGGTTCTTATTTTTATACGAGAAATTGTCCATCTACATGGCATTCCTCAAAATATTGTATCTGACAGAGGTTCTCAGTTTGTGTTTCGGTTTTTGGAGGGCTTTCAATAAACAGTTGGGCATTAAATTGTCATTTTCTGTCTCCTACCATACCCAAACCAATGGCACAGCTAAAAGGGCTAACCAGTTATTAGAATTGTATTTGTGTTATTTTGTTAATTGCACTCAGAATTATTGGACAAAATTAATACCGTGGGCCGAGTTTGCTAGGAACAATGCTAACCATGACTCTTCTAGTCATAGTCCATTCTTTGTTAATAACGGTAGTCATCCTACTATTCTGCCGGCTGTTTTCTCTGACACTGCTATCCCTGCTTTGGATGATCACGTTGCTTTTATACGTAATACTTGGACCAAAGTTCACTCTGCTCTCAAAACAGCGGCTGATCGTTTCAATTTTTATGCGGAAAAGCAGCTGGGTGCCAACCCTGTTTACCAAGTAGGTGAGAGGGTGTGGTTATAATTGAGCAGTTGAGCATTTGATAAAATGACAATGTCACCAAGTCTCTGTTTGCAACAGAAAACACAGCAGAGAGTGAAATATGGCAATAGACAGAAATAATTTATCTCGATTTCTACAACTGTCTCTGCTGTTTGTCGTTAAACACTTTTGGAAAGAACAAGGTTAAGCATTGTTTCACTAACATTGCTTTTAAATTTGGGCAACGCTCCCTCCTCTTCTAATCATGCTGATTGTGGAAACACATATTGCTCACATGTGTCAGACAGACATTTAATCATAAGTTATGCCCAGAACTCATATTTTAATAAAAGTAAAGACTGCTATATTCAGAATCACTGTATTCAAACTTTGTAGCATATGTTTTAACCATCTCAAACCACGATGACTGCACATGTGTACAATGCTCACATGTGTCTGAACAGGCATCTCATAACAAGCACTGCCCATACACATGTAGCAAGTGCACATTAGCATGTATTCTTTTTAAACTTATCTAAATACATATCCACAGAAAAATATATACTTCAAGAGTAACAATGCGTTGTTTTGTGTAGATACTACATCCCATAAATACTTTCTTTTAATAATTGTTTTTACCTGCTAATAACAGTTAAAGGACCACTATAGTGCCCTGAAGGTGCCCCTACCCTCAGGACCCCCCCTCCTGCCGGGCTCTAAGGGGTAGAAGAGGTTAGATTTACCTATTTTTCCAGCGCCGGGCGGGGGACTCTCCTCCTCCTTCTCGTAGTCATCGGCTGAATGCGCATGGGCGGCGCGTGCATTAAGCCAGTCCATAGGAAAGCATTGTAAATCACAGTGAGAAGCGCGGAAGCGCGTCTAGCAGCTGTCAATGAGACAGCCACTAGAGGCTGGATTAACCCTATTATAAACATAGTAGTTTCTCCGAAACTGCTATGTTTATAGAAGAAAGGGTTAATCCTAGCTGGACCTGACACCCAGACCACGTCATTAAGCTGAAGTGGTCTGGGTGCCTCTAGTGGTCCTTTTAAGATCTTTACACCGTGCAAAAGAAGTGTTGCTTATAGTTGTCCATGTTTTTAATCCTTCTCAAAGTGTGAAGATTGCTCAAGCGCATCACGCTCACATGTCATTGAGCAGGTATTTAATAATACACTCTGCCCAAGCACATGTAGCAAATGCTCAGAAAGCGTTTTCCTGCATTTTACATATTTTAACACTGAATAAACCGAATTGTGCAAAAATAATAATACTCACCCGTGTGACAATCTTTTTGATTTGTGCCAGAAACCATTAAAAGAAGCATGGGTTAGTAATTTTGCCTCTTAAAAATGCTCTCTGTTTGTGCAACATCCATCTCAAAGCATTAGATTGCACAATCACATTGTCTAAACAAGCCTTTAAGAGTAAGTAACACATGCACAAGATAGCTTTCTTTTCACATATTTTTACACATGCATAAGGTAAGGTTAAAGAATACAACATATGAATTAAATGTTGCTTAACTCTCTAGGAAGCAGCTAAAATTACAATTGAATCACGGTAACGGTTCAAGTGCATAAGGATCACATATGTTTGAGAAGGCATTAAATAAATAAAATGTTGTGCTCAGGCACATGGAGCTTGTGTGTTTAACCATTTTCATTTTACATATTGTTAACACATGAACATAAGCAAAAATGTTGATTCAATTTTTGTCAAATTCTACTCCATCTCAAAGCATACCTAATATTGCACAAACAGATAATGGCCTCTTGTTTCTTAGGAGGGATTTGAACTGAGCCCAAAACACTGAAAAGGCACGGTTTACATTGAAAAGACTGCACGGACAAGCTATAGACACCAGAGACAGTACATTAAACTTTAGTGGTTCTGGTGACTAGCCTTTAATAAAGTTATATTTCTGAACCCAAAGCCTCTTTTGCCACATCCTTCTAACTTGCCCTTTCACATTTAACCCCTTAAAGACACATGACATGTGTGACATTTCATGATTCCCTTTTATTCCAGAAGTTTAGGGGTTAATCAAACTGTTTGACAATAATTCACCATATAGTAACAGCTGAATACTATCCATACATTGGATACAGTTGAAAATTGCAATAGAATAAGTTAATCTACAGCATCTTTATTAAAAGATTTAGGGACACATTCCTTTTGTAAAAGGTAATTCATAATTCGTCAGTAAATAAGTTAAATACACACATTCAAGCACCAAACCACCCAATGCTCAACACACAGGTAATGGTGGAAAGAGTGAAACGTGTTTTAGCTGACACAGGACCTCTATTTTTACAAACATGGAGATACAAACATGGCTGCAATGCCACAATAGCGATTACAGGCCTTCGTAAAGATGACAATACTGTGACATGGGATTAAACTGCAAACATTTTTAAAATTGTTAGAGTAATGGTGAGTAAGTCAGAAGATTAGTAACTGTGAGTAACAATTGCAAGAGGTGTGTTTACGAGAGATATATTGACATGACTGATGTAGATTAGTAGCCTGCTGAATTGCTAAACATTATAATAAGCAAAATGGACAATCTGTCAAAGACATGAGTATAAGAGGAGCAGGGGAATGTAACGGCAGCTGTATGCCTAGGTAGGTACATGGATATCGTGGTCATGCTTAATAAACAGTTATAGGTTAGAAAGGTATGTATGCTGAACCAACATATAACAGAGTAGCAAAGCTATACATAGATAGGCTTAGCTTATAATCGCTTGGTCCCTAGCAATACCCCCCCAGCGGTCCCCGCCAGGAACAAAAGGGCTATTGTATTGCATGCATAAAGTTGTGAGAGTTCATCTAGGGTATTAAGAGATAATGAATATTGGGCACTGAGTGGATCAGCCGATGCCCTGTTGGGGCTGGGTGTGCTCCCACTGCGCAGTTAGTTGCAGCGATGATGCGTGCTGCACTCCCCTTGGTCCAGCGGTGTGGGAGAAGAGTGTCCAGTGTGGACAGAGGACCTAATCGGTATGTATAATGTGGCTCCAGTTGTGGTTCCCACCTGTCGGTGTAATCGTTGGCTGTAGCTGTGGATTTGGGCTGCTGTTGCTGCCATTTTAGGCCTCTTGGTCTGCCACTTGCGTGTGTGGATGGGCTGGCCATTGCCCCTCTTAGGCTGTGTCACTGCAGGGGAGTGAGGCGGTGTTCTGCACTTGAGATGCTTTGCCTGTGCCCGGTTGCGTTTGCCCTTGGTGTGGCTCCGGTCACCCGATATCGTGGTGGTCTTTTTCAGGCACCTGTGTAGCCCGGGGAGGGAACTTACGGCGTGTACCGGGGCATTCCCTTGAGTTTCTCGTAACATGCCGTGTGGCATACCTTCATGCTGGGTCCCTGGTTCCGGGGGCCACGCAAACTGTTCCAGCCTCTCCCAAAAGGAGTCAAATATGCAGGTGAGTCTGAGCACCGTTTCTCTTTCGGCCTTGCAGAGGGTTGAGGCGTGTGTGTCGTCCGCCATTTTGTCTGCCACACCAGCGACCTCCAGTCCGCCCGATAGGTTCAGTCGCTTATATCCTGCTGAGGGGACCGTGAGGGGGTGGACCAGGATGTGGTGTGATGCAGCCCTGAGAGCTTAACAGCCCGATTTACAGAGCCAATATATATAGGCACCACTACATCTCTAGGGCTGCACCGTTCTTGTGGAACTCCATTCCCTTTTCCGTTAGACGCTCACCCAGCAAATCAATTAAACTGTTAATGGCTCCAAAAAAATCCACACTAAGTCTTCACCGAATACTATTCTACCAATCTACTTCCCTAATACTATCCTTATCTTTTTTTTAAAAAAATTCTTTATTTTTGTCTTGACTGATCAGGCGTTACATCGACATTGGTCAGCTCACACGTGCCGAGATTTTGCAAATACAGAAATTTTAGTTACAGACAGGTATCTCTTCATTGGTAACATGGATACATACATACTGTGTTTTTACAATTAGAAGTATTATACCATGCGGGTGCCCGCCCGTCGCCAAGGTTTTTTAATAACAATAACAACTTTCGGCACCGGTCCCTAACGGGTAGGTGAGGCCTGTGCCTGGTAGTGGAAGTCTGTCCGAATCTGGTGGTGTACCACTTTGTCTGGTCTTATTTTGCTGTGAACTTTTTCCGGAGTCGGGGCCTGCAGGGCCAGCCACTTTAGTTAGCCTTTGGTGTTTGGCGTGGTGCTTGGTCTTACGGCTTGTGTCCTGCCCATCGGGAATCTTTGGCGTTTGTTTCTTCAGGATTCCTTTGTGTGTTATAGGTAATAGACCCACCTGGGTCCCCCGCCCTTGTCCCGGATAGGTGCTTGTCGTGACAGGCTGTTCCCGTGTGGTGTGCCTACCTGTTGACTTTTTATTTGACTGCCTGTCGTGTTATATTGCTGTGTATTACCTGACATGTATGGCTCTGTAGGTGGTGGGTGCCCAGGGCCCCGCCTCCATGTGGTACTATCCTTACCTTTAGTTTGCCTTAACCCCAATCCATCTAGCATGTAAGCTCATTGAGACGGACCCTCAACCCCTCTGTTTCTGTCCGTCAAACTTGTCTGGTTACAATTACATGTTTGTTTGTCAACCCATTGTTAAGCGCTACAAAATGTGTTGGCGCTACACAAATATAATAATAATAATAATAATACATGGGAGTGACCCAATCTTAAAATAAGATATATTGCTTATACTCATTACCATCTGCACTATAGTGTTGGTTTCTTCTGTTTTATGTACCAACTGAGCGCTCACACTATACAGTTCCATTCATAACATTTCAAGAGGATGACAGCAACCACAGTTTGACTGCTATCGACTTGCTCTGCAGTTCCATTCAGGTGACTGGATACATAGAACTGATACCGTATTCAAACTACATGTTTCACAAACCCCTGTTGATCAGAAAAAAAACTATCTACAGATTAGTGTTGCCACGTTTTGGTCTGGGCAGAGCATGAATTTGCACGTTAATAGATCTATAAAGAGTATCTCACTTAATTCAGTTTTGATTAATTATTTTAAATCAAGAATACTATACATTACAAAAGGATTACAACCAGTCTAAACAGACTAGTTATTCTTTTGAGTGTTAACCCACTGAATAAACATAAAAAATATATATATATATATATAAACAAACATATACATTGGTTAAAATAGTATGAGTGAAGCTATTGTCCATGAGTAGTATAACATGGGAAACTGGATACTGTATACTGCTGTACATAGGGTCAAATGATTTACTGCATCACTACCAAAAGACCCAGGTACATATTTCTTGCATAAATATACCCAAGCCTTTGCCAGTAAAGCAGTTAAATTATCTTCTCTCCTCAGAAACATCAACTGTTTTTTAACTACTGCTGTACAAGCATATGATTATATATTATACACACACATATTATGATTATATATTATACACACATATGATTATATATATTTACCCACATACACACACACACACATATACATGTGTGCACGTATTGATTACAAAGAAAAAAAAAACCTCAAAACATCACAATCACCACAATGCAGTGCAATAGTTATGGTAACAGGAGTCCCCTGGCGTCACCACTCAGTAAGGGGTTAAACCATTAGCGATAGGTTTAACACAACACTGTATCACCAGGCAATGTCAATGGTCTCCTGCAAACAACTAATGCAAACTTTGGGTTCGTATTTAATTATGTCATGTTTGAGTACATTTCAGGTCATTAATTGGCCGCATGGGTCAGCTTACACTTAACAAATGCATTAACAAAAAATTGCACAAAATCTGCATGGCTAATGAAGAATTCAAAAATTTAAACATCCACTTTACCTGCATGGTGGAAACTGGAAGCTGCAGAAAAGTTAGTGATTTGATCAGTAATATTAACATAATATGTGTATACACATATAGGCAGTTAATAAACAGCATTTATGCACAAGATAACAGACAATTATTATGCTGTGAAATCCAATTCTAAATATAATGCCTCACATGCTTCCTATGGGTCAGGACATTAGCGTATCCAAATACATTAATGCAAGAATTTTACTGTATGTTTAAAAGTCATTTCATTTTAACAATGGTTTCAATAGATGATTAATTCATAATGTAAAAGCCAATTAAAATGTAAAGTGTAAATGTAAAAAAAAAACAACTTTACTAACACATTAGAAAAAAACTAGTTACGGTCTATATTTCCTAAAGGTCACTATTTTAAAGGGCTCTACATTACTATTAAAAAGTGCCTCATATTTTTAAAATAACAGAGCATCTGCATCAAGACAGATGTTGCGTAATAGATACTGCTTGAAGAGGGCAATAGGTGCAATTAACTCACCACATCACTACCAAGGAACTCAGGAACACGGTGCTGGTTAGATGCTCCTGAGTCATTGGCAGTAAGGAAGTACTGTCATTTCTCTTCACTTTTTCAATTGAAACTAAAATACTACCATGAAATATACAAATCTAAAACAGAAAGAGTGCACAGATTATTACAGAGCTGTATACACTGTACACAATATGCAACACTGTATCTCCACAAGGACACCATCCAAATGTATGAAAGGGCCAAATGACATACCATATCACCCCCAAACAATCCAGACTCGTAATGTTTGGAGAAATGTTCCCCAGTCTTTTGGAGTAATTCCGTAAGGTAACACCTCACCTGAGAAACAAAATAGATTGATATAAAGATAAATTCATTGTCATTTATTCATTCCACTTTAACAAATTCTAAATGTAAAACATGCATACATACAAATCTACACACATACACATTGGCAATTAAACAAATGTTTTACATTTATTTTTCATCTAATTCCTTTTTTTTTTTTTTAATAATGCTAACTTAGAAAGAAACGTGTCTGCCGTCATATTTTAGATTATCAAATAATAATAATAGGTTATAAATAGACAGTTGTTTCCCTGGCTCATCCCTGCCTATTTATTTTGAAATGAAATTCAAGTTATTTTCAGTTTTATTACTAAATACCAAATTGTGGTGAACAGGAAAACAAAAAGTAAAATCTAGAATGAAATAGTCAAATTTTAAAACAACACCTTTAACACATAATGCACTTTAGTTTGTTGAAGAGCTTTATCACGGTTATTGACCAAAGTAAGAATTCAATGTGATTTTCAAAATTAAAGGTCAAAATAGCCAATTTGGAAAAAAAAATTAAGTCAGCTATGCTTTCAGTTCAGCTAATCTGGCCTTACAGATCAGTAACTTTTTGAATTGACTTTGATTTCTCAGTTTACTGAATAGCCCTTTATGTGTTAAGAGTGTGTCCACATTTTTTTTCATTTTATAAAAAGTGCAGATTTCACTAGAAATTGACACTTTTATAAATTAACCTGGTTACACCCACATGACTGTCACATAGATCACTGGGTCTCTTACTTCCTGGTTTGGGTAGCTCAGTGGAACTAACCTCAAGAGGCAGCAATTACCCAGAGCACCTGCCTTGCAACACCTTCTCATTGAGCTGCATTCAGAAGTCTGTGATTGGACAGCCACAGAAAGTCTCCAGCTTTTGCAAACTGATTTTAAATATACCTGCAGTTTAAAAAAAAAAGCATTTTTTTCTTTGGGGCTATATTTGATATAAATGTTTTGTATTTGGCCAATAGAGAGTCCAATTAAATGGAGAAGTATTGTAGGATTCTTACAACTTCACTAAAATACTGCAATTTGGTTTCAAAATCCTCACTGTTTAAGATTGCGGTTGAGCCCTTTCTTTGCACCCCCACATCAGCTGCACCCAGACTTTATCCTTGTGACATCCTTGATATCATGGGGTCCTCATCAACCTTTTGTACCTGTAACATTTTGTAATTGTTTCTTTTATTGTTGAACTTCCCCATTTATAAAATTTCAAGCACTTCTGGAATAAGTTGGTGCTATATAAATATCAATAATAATAATAATAATAATAATAATCATTTTTTTTCCATTTGCTAAGGAGTTTAGATTGCCACTTTAGGCAACATTAACAAATAGATGTTATGTATACAATTATTTATGGGACTAAATAAACATTATTGCATGAAAGGATAGAGATGTTAAAACATAAACACAAACAGTGGAGCGGGGTGTTGGGAAAAGAGAATTTAAGTAAAGCAGAATATTTACAACCAACGTATTTTCATGACATTAATTGGTTCCATTACAGAGATTGATCGTGGTAACATATGTTTACAAGCACACTTTACAGCAATAAAACCCACAACATTTAGAGCAGTGGTAGTCAACCTTTTTCCACTTACCGCCCACTAATGCATCTTTCTTGATGGAAAAATTTCCTTACCGCCCACCAGTTTTCGCGCAAGCGCGGAATATTTTTTAGAAAGGAGGGTGTTTTTAAAAATACATAAATGAACGTACATTTATCTTTTTATTTCTACTTTATGCATGTTTATAATGTTTTTAACTTTATAAAGTTTAATGAGGAAGCAATAAAGTAAATTGAACTTACCTTTACTAGTGATTAATGAGATCCTTGAGGTTGATGCTGCGAGACTAAATATTTGATATCTGGTTCGATTTTCATAAGGAACAAACGAAGGTCTCCTCTTTCAGTGATAATCGGAAGACTTCTTTGTTTGCTCATAAAATGATTTCTCATCTGTGCGTCAGCTCCCCTCCTCTCCCTCCTCAATTCCCCTTCCCACCTTTTTCCCCTTTTTTCTATTTTTTAACCTTCCTTATAGCAATGCCCAGTAGGAAGGCTGAGCTAGGTAGCCCACTTACTATTATTAGTCAACAACAATTCTCTCCTTTTCCTTTTCTTTCCTTCTCCTTTTTTACAAGTACTCTACTCCTTCTTTCCTCTATACTAGAAGTACTCTACTCCTTCTTTCCCCTATACTAGAAGTACTCTACTCCTTCTTTCCCCTATACTAGAAGTACTCTACTCCTTCTTTCCCCTATACTAGAAGTACTCTACTCCTTCTTTCTCCTATTCTACAAGTACTCTGCACCTTCTTTCTTCTATTCTACAAGTACTCTGCACCTTCTTTCTTCTATTCTACAAGTACTCTGCTCACAGGCAAACACATACACACACACACACACACTCACATTGAAACACATACACACAAATATACACATACTCACACATGCACTTACAGACACTCACACATGCACAGACAGACCCACAGACACACACACACTTACTGACACATACACTTACAGACAGACACATACACTTACAGACAGACACATACACTTACAGACACAGACACACACATACACTTACAGACACAGACACACACATACACTTACAGACACAGACACACACATACACTTACAGACACACACACATACACTTACAGACACACACACATACACTTACAGACACACACACATACACTTAGAGACAAACACATGTACACACAAATTATTAATATTAAATATCCACCCAGCCTCCCTACCTGGAGAGCTGGTGTGGATCTGTCCCTGGGGTCCAGTGGGGCTTCACTTAGGCGGGCGGCTAATCAGACGCAGCGAGGGAGCTCTAACCTCTCTGCTCTGCTCCCTCGCGGACTGTCTACGGATGCCGGGAGCCGGAATATGACATCATATTCCGGCTCCCGCGGCATCAGCAAACATCGCGCGAGGGAGCAGAGCAGAGAGGTTAGAGCTCCCTCGCCGCGACTGATTAGAACGCTGCCATGCCGGGGGGTCCAGAAGGTGGCCTGGCAGGAGGGAGCGCTTCCTCCTGCCGGTCACTGAAGACTTGCGCATGCAGAGCCGCTCGCGCCCGCCCAAAAGGAGAAATCCTCTTAAAAAGAGGATTTAGCCTCAGAAATCCCTACCGCCCACCTGGAATCCTAAAACGCCCACTAGTGGGCGGTAGGGACCAGGTTGACGACCCATGATTTAGAGTATCACAGTACAATGTTACACCGTATCCATTTGCTCCAATATATGGAGAACATGAGACCCTTCAAACATTGCAAAAAACAAAAAACAAGAAAAAAACAGGTCACCTCCTGGCAACGTCCCCTCCTATGGCACATCGGAAATATAGAACTATCTCTAGGTCAATTGTGTTCATTTTCTTTGAATATGGACAGGAAGCCATGGATCTGTCAAGCCCAGCAATGCACTCAACAAAGACAATGATTTAATATTTTTGGATAGACGTTCAAATGACCACAATATGTTTTTATAAAATTTTTCAAATGATTTACCTACGGAAGTCATCATTAAAGTTTATGGGAATTGTTGTAGATAAATCATTTGGAACAATATTCTAATAGTTTCAAATGTTTTGGAAATCGAGGAGAGATTTTGATCATTTGAAACACGTTTCCAAAAATACCAGGTCATGGCCTTAGTTGACAATCTTAAAAATTAATTAACTCCTTCAATAGCACGCACTTTGAATGCAAAAGGTGAGCTAACATTTTCAGCAACTTTACATTCATTATATAAGAGACCGGTGGCCTCTGGCAAAGAAATGTGTTCCTCTACATCAGAGTATGAATGAGGCTGAGGGAGAATTTTACTAAATTTTATTTTCCAAAATACATGAAAATAAAATAGTTAATACTCTAATTTGGTACAAAGGGCTTGTTAAATGGCCAAATTATGCTGCATTCAATTATGAAATTGAACAATCTAGCAAGAAGGCAGTGAGAAAATGCATATTTTCATGCGATGATGCCAATGTGGATAAACCACATGCAACTGTACAAGCAGGTACCAATACGCACTGCACAGATGGATGTAGCAATTGCAGAGAAGCATTTTAAAGAGATAATATGGAGGATGATTTGTTTCATAATACGAGAATACACCATGCTAGACACAAGGTTTATTCACAAAAATCAAGCTTCTATTATATCAGAGTTGAAGTTCTAAATTGAGGTTAAAAAGGCACATTGTGAAACCAATGCTATTCCGCTAAACTTAATAAGAATAGAAAATAAAATAACTAGTGATACATTTACTGAAAAACGAAAGAGGAATATTTTGCAACATTTCAATATACATTGCGTATTTTTACCAGATGCCTTTTATTCTCATTTACTTAACGAACATGATAAAAAAAATATTCAGTTTTTAAATGACTGATTTGAAGTTTAGTGAATAGATCCCATGTGAATATATTTAATTACTACTATACCTCCACGTAAGCATAATGTCACCTCCATCACAGAATTGCTGCAAAGTAATTAGGAATACCTGAAACATGGTAATAAAAACTGAAGTAACACACAACATAGCTGCCAAATGGCCCACAAAACAAATCATGTTATTTGGAGAATTTTTAGACCGTGATCGCACATATTAGGGCAAAATAGCTGAAATGTGAAAAATGGTGATTTAGAGGTTTTTCCACTTTGGTATTTCAGCATAAATGTGTAATTCTCCCAGTCAATGCTATACTTATTAAGTAACTATGCATGAAAGATTTTTTTTTTTATTTTTTTTTAATTAGGATCTATGAAGAAAAATTACTGAAGTGGAAAATAGGAGGATTGGAGCATTATTCTAATTCACTAATTTTGTCAAACTCACTTTAGCTTTGCAAATTCTCAACAATTCTTGGATTGATGAATAAACCAACACATTCTTCAAAAATATTGCTTTTGGCTGAGTTAAGAATTGTTTATCTCAAAAACCTGCCTTGACTTTGGAGATGTAAAGATTCCCATCTGTATAGGTTACACATAGTGAGATGTCTCCTGTAAACAATATTAATTCAGACCAGTATCACAGCAGGGCATTTAGTGCTTATTGCACAACCTCTTAAAACATTGCTGTGGGTTTTCCAAAACCAACTCTGTCCTCGACAGCAATTTATTGAGCAATGAAATGTGTTGATATCCTAATTTTAACACTACAGATTTAAATAGGTTAGTGACGCACTGATGACAAAGTTCAAAATAAACTTCAGACTCAGGAATATACAGTTGATGTTTGCGATTGTCAAAGATATTAGTGTGCATTATATATATATATATATATATATATATATATATATATATATATATATATATATATATATCTCATTTACACCCACAGAACTTACACCAACAGGGTTATTCACTAAACACCAGTTTTTGTAAGAATGGACAAAATCCAGTGAAAACAAATAAATTAAGATGGAATTGGCATTTTTCAGCTTTACTACAGTCAAATACCTAGATTTGCCGCAGCCAGGTCAATCAGATTGAAACATGGACCATAATTCAGACCCATTCAATTGCAAAATCCCATGATCTACGATGATGAATTCCATCAGCAATGTTTAGCTTTTGCAGTCCGAATTGACCCGTTTGCCGCTGGATGGGTTTGACCGATTCAGTTTGGGGCCATTTGCACTTTATTGAATAATGTTGTTAATAGCAGGTCATAGTAATAACAGCAGAGGATGCTGCTGTGTTGTGAAATTTATCATTAACCAATTTATTTCTGCTCTCACATAAGCACGTCAGCATAGAATATGCGGTTGATCGCGCCATTCATGAAGTTGTTGAGGATAGAGAGCTGAGATAGAGGAGATTTTGGGCTATTTCGTTCAAAATTCAGTGGATCTATTAACGGGAGGAACTCCACAAGGGACCTATACATTTTAAGACCAGTTCAAGTCTTTAAAATTACTATTTTACTTATTTGCCAAATGATCAAACACAAATCCTTCAGAAAATCCTGCTCACTAAATCACACATTTAAAAACTTCTAAAAATTCCTTCTTGTGTTCTTAATAGTCTTAAATTTTGGACACTACTTCCTCTTTACTGCCTCCTTTACCTGATCCTCCACTAGTCTAAACTGTTCCGTAAACTACTGCCAAATGTTCAAACCATTAACAGTATGTTGATGGCTCCCTACTCAGAGATTTATAGCAAGAATAAATTACAGGCACATTGTTTTTGAAATAAAGCAGCAGATTTAGATTATCACTACGCAATGTTACACTGTCTCCCAAGACTTGTGGAAGGCTGCTGAAACATGGTAGGAGGATGGATTTACTATTCACCCCGTCACCACCAAATGTCTGGGAAAATATTACAAAAAGTATTTTGGCAGAGGGGGAAAAAAAGCCCTGTTTGGCTTCTTAAGCTTTTACATTTAGAAAGTTTATAATTACATTTCAGTAATGGCCAAACTTGCCTCTAAAATATTTAGGAACTATACTTATCAGAATTCTCAACAAATAGTAAAATATGGTTGTGGGTGATAGAAAATCTACTTTTCCAATCGATCAATGCATAAACACCATTATACCAATACACAACATGTGTGAAAGAAGAACATTCACATACCTATTATTGGACTCAGCAAAACACATTGTGCACTTGAGCAAAATGATGATATGGGCAGTTTCTTTTATTTATTTTAATGAGTCAACTGAACTTTGAAAAAGAACTAAATAAATATAGATTTTATTTTTTATCATTATTTTTTTTTAATTTATTTTTGTAATTCTGTTATGACATAAGCGCCAGTACGGGCGCGCTCATGCTGAGTGGAAGGGACTACACACACTGTTTGGCGGTCCGATGGAGTCTTCCGATAGCTCTAAATTATTAGCGGATCTGAAAGGTGAACAGACAAGAACACGGGCGACAACCACAGCGGGGACAACTATGTGATAAAGAGCCTGGGAAGCTGCACATAGTAGTGGTGAGATTTTAAACACAAATAATACCCGCAGGAGGTCTGTTTTGATATACGTTAATGAGGAGCATGCTTGGTGGGAGACGCCATGAACAGTATTTGCAGAGTTGTTGAATGCTAATTTATACTTATACAGAATTTGGAGACTTCTGAAGCTACACAGCAAACTATCTCTAGTTGCAGGTGTTTATTCTTACAAAAGAGACTATGGCTGAATCTTGGTGATTTTATAAAAACTTTCTTTTGAGTAATAATATTTGAAAACGGAAGACACAGCTAATTAGCAAGAGATATGGAGATTTAATTAAGTATCAGTATATGTCAAGAATAAAATATAATACATTTGCCTCTAACGAAGTGACTACTAAAATAGGCTGAAACCAGACGTTACTCTTTCGCTCTTTGAATAAATGAGGATTGAAATATCTGAATACTCTGAGTGGCTGCATATGACTGTAGAGTCTTAAAGCAAAAGAGACTTAAAATAATTAATCTTCAAATTGAAGAGTAAAACATAAAAAATTTATCTGTGACTGGAAGTAGTCTGAAGTTTGAAGATACAGCACTTACAATACTAAAATTTGGAAGCTTAAACTTCAAATTATTTAACTTCTGAGACAAATATTATAAATGTGGGACTGAGACACAATTGAAAGCGAGCTAAAACAACTAATTTTCAAGCATTCTCAAGAAAGAACACTAAGTTTAAGAAGTAATTTTGCAAATATAAAGTAAAAATTTTTTTCCCCCAAATCTCTGAGCCAACTATCGCATATTCCAACAAGATAAAAAGGACGGAGAAAAAAAAGAAAGTTAGAAAATGGCTTTCAAAAAAACTGCAGAAAGAGATTTTAAAAAAAAAAGGGGGGGGGAGAGTGAGAGAGAGAGAGATGTTAAGGATTCCAAGTCAGAAAAAAAAGACAATAAGGATTTTTTTTCACCCATTTCCCTAAAAGAACAAACAGAAAGAATTTGATTTGAAAAAAGATGATTTATCAGGTGTACAGAATATCAGCTATCGAGAGACCTATCAAGAGGAAATAATACAACCTCAAGTAGGAACGATTACGCAAGACTTCTTGAAACAATCCTTAGCTAACATGAAAAAGAATATTTAAAATATGGCGGGCTGAATCTCTTCCTTAGAAGAAAAAATCATTAATATGGACTAACAATATACAGAATTTAAAAAAAAATAACAATTATCTCAAAAAGTTAAAGGATTGGAATACAAAATAAGAGATTTAGAAGATCGCTCAAGAAGATCTAATCTTCGATTTCGTAATATTCCAGAAAGTATAACACAAGATAAAATGAAAGATTTCTTAGCAGAAACATACAAGAAAATGGTTCCAGAAGCTGAAACACATGAATATCAAATGGAAAGAATCCATACATTATATAAACCGAAGAACATATCTGATAAGCAGAACCAAGAGATGTTATTGTAAATTTTTAATCCATGTTCATTTAAAAAAAAAAATATGAGATCCACTAGAGATAAATCCATACTGGAAGACAAGTTCAAGGACATTTCTGTGTACCAAGATCTCTCATACCAGACACGTTCATGGCGGAGATGTTTTGCCCCAACACTGATTACTCTGAGAGACAAAAATATCAGATATCAATGGGGCTATGCAGACAAATGTAAAAGTTTATTGGAAAAATCAACTAGAGACTTTTGAGTACCCACAAGACTTACAAAAATGTCTGAAATTAACAAATATAAGTAGCTAAAGCGGTGGCACTGAATAGGGGAGGAGGAAGTAATATTACATAGTAACTAGAAAAGCTAAAATTTCTGGGGAAATTGTGTGAAGTGTTCTTGCCTCCACCAGTAGTCTACAACTGGAGTGGGCGGAGTAACTGTTATAATTTATATAGCACATTTAATTGCAACGTTGTTGCCCAAAGTGCTTCACAGTTACATTAAAACATACATCACTTGCTGCTGCAGCCTGGCACAGGTCAGAGTATTTTGGCGGTTGCCATCTTCAAACGGTCGTATTTTTAAAACTATACATCCTACAGCAAAGAGCTTTATATCGTCAGAATCACAAGACCCAGACCTACATTTTGATGCTTTGTATGTCTCTGAAATATTAAAATATATGTCAATGAATGTCAATGAACTGCGTGAGTTGCAAACAAATGGTCATATTGTGAAACCTTTCAAGACTATGGCTTAGCCATTGACATTTTTTGTGGCGGCAGGGATAGCTGAACGTTTTGATATAAGATTTGTGTATGTGGGCTTGAAAATGAGGGAGTGGTGGCAGTTTAGAAATCATGTCGTGATTTTTCAGCTTTTGTCAGCTCCCACTCTAGTTTTGAACATTTTGCCATTCATTCCTATGGGACCAATTTCGCCACAAGAACGACGATATTCCGTGAACCATGCGGCAAATCGTTCCACAAAGTAATAGCAATCCGAACTGGAACAATCCGCACGTTTCGGTATATTACTGTCTATGTAGTGTAAAATCTCTGGGAGGAGTTAGGGTGGTAAATTTGGCTATAATAAGAATAAGAATAATATATATGTGAGATAACATTAAGTGGTCTTGCTATGCAAGAACACTTAATTGGTATTTGAGGTGAGTGGAAATATATATAGCACTATTTAAGAAGATTTCACTAATATACACAATTTAAACATTGTATAAATACAGTTACACTAAGAAGGATGCCCCACCCCCCTTAAGATTTATTGACACAATTAAATATATGAATAATATAAAATATCACATATAAGGAAGACACATTAGACACCGTGAAGAAATAAGGGAAAAATAGAATACATAAACATAGATGAAACTACAAAATAATTTAAATAAAGAGAGGAGAAAGGGAAATAAGGGGAAAATAGTAAAATTATAAGTATAAGAGATATAGAAATAATAAAAACAAAGGTGTATTTGCCATTGGTATTTTTATTTCATATTTCTTTCTTCCACCTTTTATGCCCTTCTCTTCCCCACCCCGCTCCTTTAGGTGGGGAGGGATAGGGAGGAAGAATGGTAAGACCGATGTGGTGATGGGGAGGGGATGCAGGGGGGAAACATTGGATTGGCTAAAATCGTCACGGAGGTGGGGCCAAATGCCGTTTTGGCTAATCAGGACATCCTCATAGAGATGCACTGAAACAATGCATCTCTATGAGGAAAATTCAGCGTCTCCATGCAGAGCGTGGGGACGCTGGAACGGCAGGGCTGCTTGCTGTGCAGCCCTGAACCAGGAAGCACCTCCAATTGCCATATAAGGAGCGGCCACTTATAGGTGGCCCTAGGGGTAATGTAAACACTGCCTTTTCTCTGAAAACGCAGTGTTTACATGAAAGTGCCTGAAGGGAGCTATTATACTCACCAGAACAACTACATTAGGGACTATAGTGTCCCTTTAACATTTGGAAAAAGGTCTTTCTTTTTATAAAAATCCATACTAATATATTTGAATTTTGTTCCAGAAATCGCTATACGAAAAAAATAATAATATTTATGTGTCATGTGAAAACAAAAGTGTTTCCATTTTTCTATTTAAATTTCCAATATTGGGTTTTAAGTTGAAAATTTTGCCATGGGGGAAGTAAACCTGACCTACCACCAGGTTCTACTCACTATAATTTACATGAAGAATTTTCCATCTATTAATTGACAATCTTCCCTTCCTAACCACTAGTAATCCATTAAACTCTATGTAATGCCCCTTTAATCTTGCTTTCTATCCGTTTCCCTAACTTCTATGTCTATCTGCTCCCTATAAATTCTCTCCCACATACTAACCCTCTTACTTCAATTCATCGACAAACTGCTCACAGAAACTTGTTTTCTAACTGCATCTGTAAACGTTTCCAAATGTTTTTGCAATTAACGCTCTGTTGATGGCTCCCTACTCAGTGGTACATGGTAATAACATGTTAGAAGCCTATATATACAGTAATAGAAAACTCAAGACTTGGGTTATTACTGTAAGGGGAAGGGAAGGATGATATGAACACCATATCTTTAAGAACCAAGCAATCATTAATATGGAGAAACAAATTGTGAGCTTGTGATATGTAAAAAATATAAAATACATTACAAAAAATGTAAAACCATAAATAAAAAGGACAAATATTCTGTTTTGGATGTTTGTTATCCCTTTAATTTCAAATAAATGCTAGAAATTGACAGAGCCTCCGGACTATTTACAAAATAGCAATGCTATAGCTCCCTATAGTGCCCCCCTCTAGCGCTGCTCCAGACTCCGCCTCTGGACTTCATGAACATGCGCGGCAATCACTGCATTCGTTATTAGGATTTCCCCCGTAGGAAAGCATTGAATAATGCTTTCCTACGAGGCTTTGGGTGACGTTTTGGATGACGTTCGATGTTGTCATGCATAGCATGAGAATGTCCCGTGTCAATTAGGCGATCAAAAGTCATCTAACAACCCGGAAGTCCCTGTAATTTGCTGTCTGGTATACAGTCATTAAAGGTGGAGTAAACCCCTAAAGGGTTATTAAAAATTCCAAAACTTACCATTGCCAAGTTAAGGGACCTGGGACACTGCACCCAGACCACTTCAATGAGCTGAAATGCTCTGGGTGCCTATAGTATCCCTTTAAAGTGTTACGGTCACACCAGACAAACACCGGCAGGGAAAGGTGAGTTTAATCTACCTGAACTTGTCCTATGCAGATGTTCCTCTTCTGCCGTCACTGCTGTACAGCATTATGGCTTATGAAGAATCCCACAAGACCATGGGATCCTCCATAGATAGAACTATTTCACTGCAGTCAGGGAACTGACACTTCTTAAGGTCAGAAGTTCCGCCCAGTTTCAAGAAGTGTCAGGCAGATGAAAAACACTGAGACAAACTAGTCCTTTAATTATGAAACAAATAAAATGTTAATTCGATAGAGAAAATCTTACTTCTCACATATAAGCAAAGAAAATATAGACCGAGTAAACCCCTTCCATCATACATGCTTCTCTTAAGATCTGCAAACACAATAGTTTTTAATACAGACAAATGTAAAGAAAACATTTACTCTCTGACATATAAATACACGAATTCTTCATATTTTACAAATACACAAACATATTGCAACTTACACACTCAATATTTTCACTCACACATTCATACATTGAGACCTTCTACTATGATATGCATTTTTACATAAATGCAGGGTTATTCTTGAAACGGTGGATTCAAAGTGAATTTTAAATTCATGGTAAAATTAGATGAATTGGAAACACTCTCTACGTAAGTTGCGCTTACAGATGGGCTGAGAGTTGAATAATTGAAGCAATTTGAATTATGAACAATTCTTACTTTATGTATGTCACCTATGCACACATTATCTTAATATTTTATACAAACACTGTATGTGCTATGCACATTCTGCATAACAGATATAAAAACTCTCTTTTCCTTCCTTCATTATATATTCACTATATTTTAGACTTTCTTTCTCCATTGCACAAACACGTCTTTCCTTCTATTTTCTTTTATACTTAAATGCATAAACAAAATACATGTGCACTGCCTTGCAGCAACAGTTTCCTCTCTACAAAACTAAACATGCACAAACATTACTAAACACCGGATACACCCCCCCGCCCCCCCCCCACACACACACACACACACACACACACATAAACATACATTTATATATGTGCTTCCCTCAAGTACACGTACAATAAATTTAAAGGATCACTATAGTGTCAGGAAAACAAACTCACTATAGCATCCTTAGGTCTCCCCTTCCCCGTACCCTCCACCCTCCCACCCTCAGGGCCCCCTTCCTTGGCGCTGAAGGGGTTAAAACCCCTTCAGTCACTTACCTTAATCCAGAGCAAGGCTCCATCGGCGCTGGTCACCTCTCCTCCCCTGGCGACATCTGCTCCAGAGTGGAGCGGAATGCACATGCGCGGCAAGAGCCGTGCACGCATTTAAACCGTCTATAGAAAAGCATTTCTCAATGCTTTCCTATGGACGTGCTGCACGCTGGATGCAGGAAGACAGCCACTAGAGGTTGGATTAACCCTGCTATGTAAACATAGCAGTTTCTCTGAAACTGCTATGTTTACATGTGAAGGGTTAAAACCTGAGGGACCTGGCACCCAGACCACTTCATTCAGCTGAAGTGGTCTGGTTGACTATAATGTCCTTTAAGTTTATTCATTCTTACATACAAAACATTTCTCTAATGGACAAACCATATATTTTTGTTTATTTGTATGCACACACATAAACAGTTTAAATATTTAAACGCACATTTTCCCAGCATAAAATGGGCTCTCACATACATTCACAGTCTCTATATTCGTAACCTTAAAGGGACACTGTAGGCACCCAGACCTGGAAGTGGTCTGGGTGCTGTGATCCTTTTGCACTTAGTGCTGCAATGTTAAACATGTTCCAGAGAACTGCAATGTTTACATTGCAGCTCTAAGTCTACCGCCCTCTGTGGCAGTCTAACAGCACTGAATAATGTTTTCCTATGGGGAGGTCTAATGCTCGAGCGGCATTGCCGCGAACGTGGGCTGAGCCTGACCCAGCGCCGAGTGACATCAGCTCTGAATTCAGGGGTTTTAACCGAGAAAGTGGGGGACCTATTAACCCTATAGTGCCAGGAAAACGGCTTTGTTTTCCTGGCACTATAGGATCCCTTTAACCCCTTAAGGAGGACACCCCCCCCCCATTTAAACTTTTTTGCCTGGACCTAGGTCCTGGGCACCACCATCTTTCTGTGGGCAGATGAAGGCCCTGTGTGATATGTCATCTGCCAACACTAGATGGCGCTATGAAATTCCCGTGCATGCCCAGTTAAACAGTTGGGCATTCGCTATTGTCCGAAATTAGAACGGGAATATCATCTATACATTAATTTGTCAGAAAGACTTTCTCAGAAAAATTCTCAGAATTAGCTGTTGTGGTCTAAAATCTAGATTTCTCTGATAAGAATACTGTTAATGTGTTCTATGCAACGTCAAGAAATACAGATCTTTTGCCAGAACACATACTTTTGGTAATTTTTTTAAACAAAATTAAGAGAATAGAAAAAGACCTAGAATCTTGCTGAGCAGCATCTTCATACATTCTTATACAGTTTTTTGTTTACCTGGATACATTAGGGACTCCACAAATGCCGATACATAGTAAAGAGGCTGTAATTAACTCACTGCTTATTTGACGAATGGGTTTGAACCATAATTCTACATAACATGTTGCAAGTACCAGTGACAAAGAAGTGGTTAAGCAACTTTGTTGCTCAGAATCATAGCTTTAATTGCGTCTTGGTGCTTTTTTGGCATTCTCATCAGTATGGGATAAGTTTTGTGGGAAATCTCTCTGTATAAAACGTCTATTCAGGCTTTTAAAACCAGTCCCACTCACTTCCATTATACCCCAGCATGGGGGATTAGAAGTAGCCAATGAGATCATAACGCACCCTCTGTGTTGGGGGCTCGTGGGAGCATAACTTTGTAACCCCCCCTATTATCCAATGCCCATTCATAAAGGTTCTTGGCTCTGTCTCCCCCCTCCCCCCAAACACACACATAAACACAGCATAAGAGGCAATGCCTCTAGTTCAGAGTGCATATTTCCGATTTAACTCCCCCAAAATACTGAAACACAGATGAAAAACATTTTATTGCAGGAGATGAAAGGGAGGACTTCTGGAACATACAAGCTGAAATGTAAATGAGGGCAAAACTACAAAGTTGAATAAGAAGGGGGAAAAAAATTCAAATACAGAATTCACACAGACATTAACTGTAGGAAGATACCAAGACGTATGCAAATTTATGGGCAATAAGTGGAAAACAGGGCTGTTTCTGAAGGGATGGGGACAATCAGACAAGTTAAAATGATGCCATATGTCCCCTCGGGTGCCTGTTTAACTGAAAAACTTCTGTCAGATTTAAACAACGCTGTAAAAAGAAATTATTTAACCCTGCCAACACTGGAGGGACGCCTCTGGAAGAAATCAATACATCAAAGGATTATGCAATATTGTCTTTAAATATTACAAACTGGAAAAAAAATATCTGATAAATGGGGCTGTTTATACAATGGTCAATGTGAATGCAAAGATCCAATTATTGAAAACGGCCTTTGAGAGTGGCCTTTAGCATAGCTAGATAGTGTGCAGCTAAGCTTGTGCCAGCTGATCCTTTTTCCTTTGAACAAGTGAAAGCAGATTTAGGTCACCCTGTAAGGTCAGACGTAGGAGTGGGGGGCACACCATAAACTTGAGTCTAAGAGCACCTTGTTTTTCCTGGGAGTAGACACAGGTCATGACTCTGAGGGTTCAGAGGTCAAATCATGATAATAGTGAGGCGGCTTGGCATTCCAAATATTCCCTGACACTGTAGTGAGAATTGTACAGGCAGGCAGGAGGTATCCACAGCGCCTGCATCATTACTCGGGGTTGCATTATGTCCTCTCAACTCATGGGGAAAAGCAGACGCACTGAAAGCCAAGAATAAAAGTAAATTGACCGTGTGTAACCTTTTCACTTCGACAGCAAGAAAAACCTTGCAAAAAAAAAAAAAAACAACAGAGAATGTCAGTTGGGTCACTCCATATACGATTCTTCCATGCTGCTATACAATATGTGTATTTTTTATTTTTTTTTAAAGTCGAATACAAAACCATTACGTATATCATGGAAATTCTTCACTTATGTCATCATCCCTCAGTAATTCCTATCTAGGTCCCTACCAATCACTCTTTTCCCCTCTCATACTCTGTCTTTCGGTGACTTATTTTCTCTGCCTTTATATTAACTTTCTCACCTAACTTTACCAAATATCTTATTTTTTTCCAAGAATCTTCATTCTATTCACTGACCGTCATTCTTTCCCTCTATAGTTTATATTTTATTCCCAAACCATTCACATTTCATTGAATTGTCACTTCCTCTTTCATTCACTTTTTTTTTCATCACACTTGACCTTGCCCCATTTTCCTGTTACTTATTTTTCTTTTCTCACACTTTCTCGTCAATTCACTCACTCTGCTTCATCCACTCTCTCTAAGACTTCTTCAGTATTTGTCACTCATTCAGAATTACAAAACACTACTCCTTGTTGTAAGAAACTGAGACAACAATCAACCCACCACCAACCCCTTATATTTACAAAACCATTCCATGCAATCTTAGCTATAGGAGAAAGCATTCTATTTAAGATTTGGAAGTAGAGGAGAAAGATATCCCCTGGACTGCAAGGAAGGGGAGGCATGACTGCTGCCCTGCAGTAAGGGGTGGGAAGATAAAAGATACAATGTTGCCTATATAGTGGGATATAAGAGGGAGATCAAGGGGGTGGGACTCACCAGTGCAGAAGGAGCAGTCTGGAACAGTTTTCAAAGTTTCAGAGCCCTTTAGCTTCTAGCCTTCTGCTGTTTAAAAAAAAAAAAAAAGAAGAATTTAGTTAGAATTTAGTTACCTTACTCCAGTGTTAACTGCAAGCTAGGCCTTCCCTGCAAGATGGCTGAATTGTCAAGGGAGGCTTTGCTGGGGGTGCTGCAGGCCTACCTGGCGTCCAATGGATCCGGTTCTCTGGCAGAGCTGATGGCCGACCTTCCCCAGGCCCGCATGGCCGTGGAGCAGCCGGTGGCGGAGACCCCTTCTCTGGCCCGCGGGAGGAGGCCGAGGCGTTCTAGGCCTCCTTCCCGCCTTTCCCCCAGTCCGGTGCGTAGAGGAGGGGGATCGGAGGCCGGGACCAGCGGGCAGCAGCCGGCGCCGGAGCATGGAGGCGGTGATGGCGGATCCCGGGCTTCCAGGAGGCAGCCGCGGGTGGTGAGAGCTGCGGTGAGGCGGGCCCAAGATGGCGGAGCGCGGGAAGAGCGCTTGCGCAGTCCTCCTTCTCTTCCGGTCCGGCCGGAAGTGACGCATCGACGTCGGACGTCCAGGCGGTGCGTGGAGACGCCGGACGTCACAAGGGGCGCGTACGTGACGGACGCACGGCGCACAGTGCGGACGTCACAGGCCCCACCGGAGAACCCGAAGTGCGAGAAAATGCGGCGCCGGAGCCCCAGGGGAGCCGTGGGGGCGCCCAAGCTCGGGATCGGAGGGCTGTACGGCCCAGGAGAAGGCTGGGGGCGGATGCCCTGCAGCAAGGAGAGCCCAGAACGCGGGGACTGCCGGACAGGAGTCCAACATGGGATAGCATCCAGAGGAGAGGCTACAGGAGGACTCGGAATCCGGATCAGAGGAGGAAGAGTTGGACCATAGGACGGCTCCCAGACCTCGCCAACCTGAGCAGGCTACCGTGGCAGCTCCACTAAGCGGTGAGTTGGCTTGCGCTAGCGCTTGGGGTAGCCTAGCTGGGGGACAGGGTGCGCTAGGGCAGGAGCAGGCTGCGGATAGGGAATTGTTGCGCTTGCTCAGGGCAGTGGTAGATAGGTTGCCAGCTGCGCATAGCCAATCAGGGGACGTGCGCAGGGTGCTGGAGGAGGCTCCAGCTGATAGGGCTCAGGCGGGGGGGGGGTTCCGTCCCTCTCTACCGGGTTGTGAACTGTCCCCCTTGGGCATGCATGTCCCAGGGGAGACGCGGGATAAGATTATTAAAGGGGAATTTGTGGACTTTTTGTCCCTGGTTTCCCCGGACAGGGATTCTGTGGATCGACCACGTCGTGGCGAGCCACAGGACACTGAGAAGGGTAAGCAAATCCCACGAACGTTTGGGAATTGGTTACAGGGTTTCGCGGTTTTCGCAAGTATTCTGACCCGTCGGTTCCCGGATAGAGCGCCGCAGCTGTTCGGATACTTGGATCTGATTTGGGGTGCGTATAAGGTGTATGGCGGGCAGAGCTGGTTTCGTTACGACCAGCAGTTCCGGCAGAAGATGGCGGCGTATCCTGGATTGGACTTCGGCACGCAGGATGGCAGCCTGTGGCTGTTGCTCATGACGCCGAGTCGTCCGGCGTCCTTTCCAGGGGCAAACGGCGCCGGTGCGCCGGCTGGGCAGAAAAAGGGAGTGTGCTGGCTCTTCAATGAGAGCCACTGCAGGTGGTACTCCTCCTGTAGGTTCAAGCACGAGTGCTCACATTGCGGGGGGGCTCACCCCGCCATGCGATGCTTCAAGAAGGCGAAGCAGTCCATTCCCAAGGCAGGGTCACGAGAGGATGGTTCCAAGGGGGAGGACACCAGTGAGCGTGGCAAGGATGTTGCCATGGCTCGAGGCCTACCCTAAACGCTGCGATGCCGCGGTGTTGGAGGAAGGGTTTTCAGTCGGATTCTGGATCCCCTTTGTCTCCTCGGCGGAGCCACGGTTGGCAGATAATCTTCGGTCGGTCAAGGGTAGGGAGGAAGTTTTGGGTGCCAAGTTGGAAAAAGAATTGACATTGGGGCGCATGGCGGGGCCGTTTTCTTACCCCCCATTTCCAACTTGCGGGTATCGCCCTTGGGGCTGGTACCTAAAAAGGAGCCTGGCTCCTTTCGGTTGATTCATCACCTGTCCTACCCGGCTGGGAGGTCGGTGAACGATGATATCGATAAGGAATTCAGCAGGGTGCGTTATGCTTCGTTTGACAGGGCCCTGTCATTGGTTAGGGAAGAGGGGTTGGGGGCTCTCCTGGCTAAATCAGACATCGAATCGGCCTTTCGGTTATTGCCGGTTCACCCAGAATGTTATCACCTGCTGGGTTGTCAATTCCAGGGGTCGTTTTTCTACGACATGTGCCTTCCCATGGGTTGTTCGATCTCGTGTTCTTATTTTGAAATGTTTTCCTCGTTTTTGGAATGGTCTGTGGTTCAGTATTCGGGTTTGGTTTCGGTGACTTCTTGTTTGTGAGTCCTCGGGAGGGTGACGGATGTTCTCGGTTGTTGGCGGCCTTCCGCGCAGTGTCCGCGTGGTTTGGCGTACCAGTGGCGGAGCAGAAGACGGAGGGGCCAGCCACTAGGCTGTCGTTTTTGGGCATCGAGATTGACACCGTGGACATGGTTTTTCGCTTACCGGACGAAAAGCTAATGGTCCTGCTCAAGCAGATTGACTTGGTAAAATCGGCTCGGAAGGTAGAGTTGCGCACGATGCAAGTACTGCTGGGTCACCTAGCCTTTGCTTGCAGAGTCTTGCCCATGGGGCGGGCCTTTTGCCGGCGCTTGTCATTGGCGACGGTTGGTATCCGGGAGGCTCACCATTTTATTCGGGTGTCGGCCAAACTTAGGGCTGACTTACAGGTATGGAGAGTCTTCCTGGGTAGGTATAACGGCCGATCATGCTGGTTGCGGGAAGCGGTTCCCAATGCCGAACTTGATCTGTACACGGATGCATCGGGATCGGTAGGGTTTGGGGCTTCTTTCAGGGCAAGTGGTGTGCGGCTGCTTGGCCGGCGGCGTGGCGTGAGCTGGAGTTGATGCAGAACCTTACGTTCTTGTAGCTGTTCCCCATAGTGGTGGCGCTAGCACTGTGGGGGGACGAATTGCGGAACCGGGTGGTGGTTTTTCACACGGATAACATGAGTGTGGTCCATGTGATTAACCGATCATCGTCTGCATCTCCTCCAGTGCTGTCTCTCTTGCGTCACCTAGTGTTGCTGAGCTTACAGTTTAATGTGTGGTTGCAGGCTCGGCATGTTCCAGGGGTTTTGAATGTGGTGGCTGACTCTCTTTCTCGGTTTCAGTGGGACCGTTTTCGGGAGTCGGCCCCGGAAGCAGATCAGGAGGGTCTTCGCTGCCCGGCATACTTATGGGACCTGGTTTCGGAGGGCTGATGTCCTTGGTGTCGGCATCGTTGTCGGCGGCTACGTGGAAGGCATACAGGTCGGTATGGGTAGGTTGGCTGTCGTGTGTGGAGGGGTCTGATCGTATGTCATCGGGGGTCTGCCCGGTTCTCAGTGACGTTACGCTATATGAGTAGGCTCCTGGAGCAAGGTCACTCATGCGCGTCGGCGGAGAGAGCGCTGTCGGCTCTGTCGTTTTTGTTTCGGTTTCTAGGCTGGCGGGACATAACGAAGGAGTTTTGCCTGCAGCGGGTTCTGCGCGGTTGGAGGACCCGGAGGCGTCCGGACCGGCGGCGTCCGATTTCAGTGGAGCTGTTGTGGCAGTTGATGGGGGCATTGCCGGGGGTCTGTGTCTCGGTATCAGAGAGTCGGTTGTTCCAGGTTAGTTTTGCGCTGTGTTTCTTCGGGGCATTGCGGGTGGGGGAGCTTGTCGCCCCCAATCGCCGTTCGGTTTCTCCTCTCTTGCTGTCAGATGTGCGTTGGACGGATGGGTTTGTGGACCTGCATATCCGCAGATCCAAGACAGATCAAGCTGGGGCTGGTGTGTGGCTCAGGGTGGGGAGCTATGGTGGTGAGTATTGTCCGGTCCGGCTCTTCCAACAGTATATGGCGAGTCGGCCAGCGGCGGCCTCATTGTTGGTGCATGCGGATGGGTCCCCGCTTACGCGTTTTCAGTTCGCGTCAGTGTTGGGTAGAGCGCTGGTGGACTGCGGTCAAGATCCATCAGGGTTCTCGCCCCATTCCTTTAGGATCGGGGCCGCTACTCAGGCTAGCGGTATGGGTTTGGCAGGCTCGGTGGTGCAGCGATTAGGCAGATGGTCTTCTAGGCGGTTTCAGCTGTATGTTCGTCCACATTTGTTATAATTTGTTTCAGGTTGCGTCCCCCGTTACGTATGGATCTTGGGGCATTCGTTTATATATTGGGCAGCTCGACGGGCTCAGTCTCGCTCCTATGGACGGAACCTAGGGATCTCCATGGACATAGCAAGGGTACGCTGGAGGGGTGTTCGGGGTCTGTCCTGGAGTCAAGTCTATCCGGAGTGCGTGGCCCTGAGCAGGTTCGTGTCGGGGGCGGTTACAATTGTGATCCATGCGGGAGGTAATGATTTAGGGAGGGTTAGATCGGTGGATCTGATGCACTCTGTCAAGCACGACTTGGCCCGGTGTTTGGCACTATTCTCAGGCTGTTCTCTGATTTGGTCGGAGATTGTTCCCCGTCCTGGCTGGCAGGTCTTGCCGCATGCCAAGGGCCTGGAGCGGAGCAGGCGCAAGCTCAACATGACGATCTCTCGGTTTGTGCGGCGGCTTGGTGGTGTGGCGGTTCAGCATGTGGAGCTGGAGGGGGACAATCGGAATTTGATGAGGGCGGACGGAGTGCACCTGAACCAAATAGGATTGGACATTTTTAATGCGGGTCTGCAGTCGGGTATAGAAAAGGCGCTGGCTGCGGGGGGCGCGATGCCGGGTAAAGAGAGGGAGGGCCGGCATCGCGGTGGCGGAGTTCCTGGCCAGCGCACGTAATGCACGGAAAGGATTTGGGGAGTCGCAGCCTGCTAGGGCTGATGGCCGAAGGCAGGCTGTACGAACTCTGGATAAAGACTTGGAGTATCTGTCTGTTGGGTAGTCACCCCAACAGCTGACAGGTGGAAATGCTGGTTGTGTAAAAGTTTAATAAAGCTGTGGCCGTTGCCCTTACCCAACAATCAGGTGTCATGTCGTTATTGGGGGTAACGGTTTTGGGTATTTGGGGTCAGCAGTCAAGATATCCCCTGGACTGCAAGGAAGGGGAGGCATGACTGCTGCCCTGCAGTAAGGGGTGGGAAGATAAAAGATACAATGTTGCCTATATAGTGGGATATAAGAGGGAGATCAAGGGGGTGGGACTCACCAGTGCAGAAGGAGCAGTCTGGAACAGTTTCCCGCCCGCCCTCCCCCAAAATAATTTCCCATGCTATGTGATGGTTTGGCTTGTGGTGTTGTTTGTTTCTGTTCTTGTTTTGTCACAGCTATGGCGGAGTTCCTGGCCAGCGCACGTAATGCACGGAAAGGATTTGGGGAGTCGCAGCCTGCTAGGGCTGATGGCCGAAGGCAGGCTGTGCGAACTCTGGATAAAGACTTGGAGTATCTGTCTGTTGGGTAGTCACCCCAACAGCTGACAGGTGGAAATGCTGGTTGTGTAAAAGTTTAATAAAGCTGTGGCCGTTGCCCTTACCCAACAATCAGGTGTCATGTCGTTATTGGGGGTAACGGTTTTGGGTATTTGGGGTCAGCAGTCAAGCAAAGATGGGAGGGGGAATTTAGATACAATCCAATACAACATTGGTTAGGCTTCATCAGACTATAAACTAAAATTATATACCTAATGATGCCTAACTTTGATACATAAAATGATTAAAGGACAGCTGTCTTCAGAATTTGTATTATAGGAATCCTTGCAGCATGTAATAAAATTATATGGCAATTTTTAAAATTACATATATGTAAAAATATGGCTCCTACTTTCACAGAACACAGAGCTCTCTGCCATAATCATAAACCTTCACTCGGACACAGGTAGAATCAGACCCATCGCTATTACAATGTGATACAAGCACCAAGAGATTACAATGTTAGGGGCCTGCGGGTCCTGAAGTGACGCAGATTATATGGAGACCTGTGAGTCTCGCCAATAATTATCAGATATAAGTTTATTTTGAAAAATAAAAATAAATTCACCAAAAATAAAATAAAAAAAGAATCCGACACATCCGGCTTCACTCCATGCACAGAGTGGTGATGTAATCAGAAATGTGGTTAGAATTCGGTTGGTTTGACTAATTTTATAATATTAGTTTGGATGAGGAAATCACAGATTTTCCGAATTCATCTGAACCAATCTATAGCATCGGATTCATAAATGATCATTCACTTTGCGATTTGCTAGCAGTCAGTGGGGAAATAGTTAAAAACCTTCAGCAGCGCAAGAGTTTTTGATGTGGCAGCTAGGAGCGCTCTTAGCGGGGTTAGGCTAAACCTCTATAACAGCCAAGTTTCTCTTCTCTCGAGACATGATTGTCAAAGTGATCTGAATGGCTGGTTACGATGTCCCCAGTGGAGCGCTCATGCTGATTTTTTGAGGGCGAGCAGGCCCTTTTTTAATTTAAATTAGTAGCATTCGGAATTCTTTATTTTTATTTCACCTTTTTTGGAGCAAAAGAGAAGAAGAATTAGAAGGAAATAGACTTCTGATGGCAAGTATACTTTTTTTTTTAGTTTTTTTTTACATGTTTTAGATTTTTATGGTCCCCTTCTCACTTTTTTTAGGATGATGGGGGTAGGTAATTTATTTTCAGGGGTGGCTAAGGGATTGAGGAATATTGGGGAAAGGGGGTGGCATGTATAACACCTGGCACATTATAATTAATTAGGGCCCCAATCCGCATAAAATTAAATATTTGGTTACACACCTGATGGCATGGGTGAAGATCAGGGGAGGGGACACCAGCCCCACAACCTTAAAAGTTATAGTAGGCACATGGGTGGGATTATGTATGGAGGCATGAGTGGGATTTTATGTCCAACCCATTATTTCTCAGGCCCCATCCATATGAGGTGGAGCCTTTTATTGTGACTTGTGCCCAGTTTTAATGTTTAGTAGACACGCCCCCACCTGCCTGATCGCAAATGGGGGACATGTGGAGGTAAAATACAACTATAGTAGCAATATGCAGGTTTTACTGACCACCATAGATTTTTTATATACTATTTATTTTTTTAGTTTTTTCAGTATGGTTAACAAACACTGGCCAACTGCAACTTTGTTAAGAATGCTGCTGCCAATGGGTTTCAACTATTTGCCCACTGGCTGCAAGCACGGTCAGTGGGCCAATAGTTCTTCAAATTATAATTTACTTGCAAATAGCAGGTATATGATCATTTGTGATTCTGGTGCTATATATTGGTTCGAATGAGTTTGGAAAATCAGTGATTTCCTCATCCGAACCAATGTTAAAAATTTGTCCGAACCAACCGAATTCTGACTGCATTTAGCTTTAGTAAATATGATAATTGCCAATGTGGAAACTCTGCTCTGGTTGGGCACAAACAGCGATGGCTGATGATGTCACCACAATGACATGCAGGAAGAGAAGCAGGAGTCCAATGGTCAGATTCTATCTTAGTCCGGCCGAAAGTGTATGAATATGGCAGAGAGATCTAGTATTCTGTCAAAGTAGGGGGAGATTATCAGGTATTTTTATATTTACTTTAAAAAAAAATAATAATAAATTAAAGCCATATCTTTTCATTGCATGCTGCAAGGATTTTAATAACCACAAAAAAACAAAAAAAAATTAAATTTAAAAAAGTAAATATTTGGTGACAGTTGTCCTTTAACTACATTTCAAATAATTGTATAGCAGCCAAAAACCTAGCTATGCATCATAGGTACTGTAGTTCACAAATATCTGGGTTACTAGTACATTTATCACTGTTATTTAATAGGGCGATTCTAGTTCCCATCATTCTGTTTCCCTTATAGATTTTTTTATATGTGCTCTTCCTTGCTATTCTGTTTTCCTCTTTATGTCCCTCAAGTCGGCCCCCACTCCCCCTTTTCCTCTCATGCTCCCCGCTCACTTTGAGGATTCTCTGTGATACATATTGATGCAGGACACATCAAACAGACTCCAGCAGCATCTGATCTGGTTTAAAGTCTCTTTCATATCCAGCTCCCACTTACTGCGCCTAATTCAGGTCATATTGGCTGCAGCAAAATATGTGACACCCGGTCCTATGGCTTACAGTTCTTTCTGCACTTTGCACCTTGCTGTAGAAAGTCCCTGCTCTGTCACCCTGTGCCACATCCTCAGCAACTTCTATCCCTCTTCTTCTCCTTTTCTTCTATTTAGCTGGGAATGATATAAGCCCAATCCCTTTAAACCTGGTCAATGCACAGTTATCATGTCGACGGTTACTTTTCATTACAAAGAAGCCAGAGAGAGGAAACTGTAATTGTCCTTAATGTGGGTGGGTTAGTGACCGGGGAGGGGATGGGGGTAATTAGTTTATGCTGCTTTTCAAGGATCCTTTTACTGATTTTTCTGCACCAAAGATCAGAAACATAGAAAGGTTTTTTGGCTTCTCATAAAGAAGAAGACGAAGAAGAAAAAAAAAAGATACAGATTGTGTACAGCTGTGGCCTGAACGGAGCAAATTAGTAATAAAAATCACAGAGGATTCTTGTTCAATCTGTAAACCTCTCTTATAATTTTCAACAGACAAGTTACTGGTAAAAACACAATCTATACAGACTGAATATGACTGACATTTTCAACTGTCATTACTGGATGCTTATAAATTATTGATTCTGTTGAGTGATCCTTAAAAGTGCTGGGTAGCTCAAATTGCAATCAATAAAATTACTGAATTATGTTTTTGTGAACTCCGACTCAAACGCGACATAAAAGTACCCTTTGCACGGCGGAACCAGATCCAAAAGAACCCACACAGCTTCCTAAGCCTCACTGCAGACCATGGGCCGAAAATCTAAAAAGGCAAAAGCTGAGAAAGGCACTCACGGCAGAGACATCGGCGACATGCTGAGGAACACACAACAGGCCGTGTGGTCCAAAATGGCGGACGACCTTGCCTCATATTCCTCGGAGGAGCTTGATACAGACCTCACGGAGGGAACGAGCTTCGGTCCCACACCAGACCACTACAATACACCTAAAGCGCCTGGGGAACCAGTCACAGCGGATCAGTTAAAGAAAATGCTGGCTGATCTGCGCAGGGACCTGGCGGCGGACATGGCCTACTACAGAGAGGCCATAGAAGGAGCCCAGTCCAAAATCTCGCGGCTGGAGGCCTGCTCGAGCACACAGGACTCCAGAATAGCCAAAGTGGAACAACAAATGGCAGATCTGTCGAAGCAGCAGACCGCCACCACGGAACGGCTAGATGCCTTAGAAGATCAGCGGAGGAGGTAAAACTTAAAAATCCGAGGAATACCCGACTCAGTTGGCCTCTCTGAGCTGCCCCACTACATTAGGCGGTTCCTGGGAGCCCTAATCCCACCTAAACAAATGAAATCCCTGAGACTAGACGGGATGTTCCGACTACCAAAGCCGGCAAGAGCTCCAGCTGCCGCATCTGCAGACCTCATACTGTGCTTTCAATCCCTGTCGGACAAAGCTACACTCCTAGCTGCACTACGTAACAAGACACCTTTGCCGTTTGAGGGCACAACTCTAACAATCTTCCCAGATATTACCAAGAGCACCCTTACCTGGAGGAAATCAATGCAACCCCTCCTGCAGCACCTCCGAGCCAAAGAGATGCCCTACCGATGGGGAACACCGTGAGCAGTATTCTTCACCCATAACGGGATAACTCACAAGGCACAGACCTTCCAGGAACTAGAGTCACTCCTCATAACCATGGGCATAATTCCAGCAGCGCCAACGAAAGGCACAGGACTGTCCCAGCTCGACCTGGCGAATGTACGGGAGTTCACCCCGAGGGAGACCCAGAAGGCATTGCCAAATAGACACCCCACCTGAGGCATTAAGGATAGCCCAAGCAATGGGGTCACTATAATTCCGCCAAGAACGTTCCTCACATAGTTTGAGACCGCTACTAGAAAGTTTATCAGTTACTTTTTTAAAGTTTTATTTTCGTTGACAGTTACAATTTTTTTTTTATTTTTTTTTTTTTTTTTTAAACTCATACTCACATGCAATCCGTGCTTAACGACATAGAGCTGCTCCACACACATGAGTCAGCTGACGGAACTAGTCACACACAAATAGGCCACCCGCACAGAAGAACTCGACAAGTTCACACACAGATAGGCTATCACGACACAACTACAGCCAGGCTATACCAATCTGCTCACAGCCATGGCGGAGTAGCCTTTCTCCCCCCCACCCCCCTCCCCGGTCTTTCTTTACCAGTCACTGGTTGAGTCCAACCTCAAACACGCATACACAGCTCTCGGGCTAGGGGGACCCCCCCACCTGACTAACACAAATCTAGACTTACACTTAATTAACTCACTCACGTGGGGTACAAGTGATGTATACTGTTTTTGTTTATAAACTTGCAACCTAAACCATAAAAATGTGCAATGTACACTAATGCCCAATATTGTCTTGAAATGTTGACATCTCGGTAGGTACATGCTGTTGTGGCATTGCCTGCTATTATGTATTTTATGAGCACAATAAAATAAAGAATTTAAAAAAAAAAAAAAAGTGCTGGGTAATTCAACAGACGGCATTGTGAAATTAATGTAATCATTGCTAAAGTTACAAATGAACTGCTGTGATTACCCGATATCACTCTGGGAGTACATGAATTTCACATCCTGCTCAGCAGTACATTATATCCATATTTGACAGAAAGAAGAATCCATAGGTGTCCCAAAAAAGAGATGGTATAGTATCAATCCTGTGTATGAGCCTACTGGGCTAAACGGGAACTCATGGTAACCGTAATAGCCTTTATGCTATTTGAAAGTGTTATAGTGCAAGAAACTCCATTGCACTAACTCCTTAAAGGACCACTATAGGCACCCGGACCACTTCAGCTTAATGAAGTAGTCTGGGTGCCAGGTCCAGCTAGGGTTAACCCTTTTTTCGATAAACATAGCAGTTTCAGAGAAACTGCTCTGTTTATATTAGGGTTAATCCAGCCTCTAGTGGCTGTCTCATTGACAGCCGCAAGAGGCGCTTGCGTGCTTCTCACTGTGATTTTCACAATGAGAAGACGCCAGCGTCCATAGGAAAGCATTGTGAATGCTTTCCTATGATACTGGCTGAATGCGCGTGCGGCTCTTGCTGCGCATGCGCATTCAGCCGAAGAGGAGGAGAGGAGGCGGAGAGCTCCCCGCCCGGCGCTGGAGAAAGAGAAGAGTTTAACCTCTTCCTCTCCCCAGAGCCCGGCGCACCCTCAGGGCACTATAGTGCCAGGAAAACTAGTATGTTTTCCTAGCACTATAGTGGTCCTTTATCTTCACTGCACCACGGTCACATACCTAACAGAAGGAAGCCATCTCCCCATACCAAACATTTACGTTTATGGTATGATGCCCACTCGCCATGTAAACATCATGCAAGCTTACACAACTTCTAAAAGATTCAGCCACAGTAGAGTTATAAGCAAACAAGGGCAGGAAGGGAGAGAATGACTGGGGCCTCCTTGCACCATACTGAAATATATAGAAAAGCTTCTTGAGGTGCTCACACAGTATCTTATAGGTCACACCAAGAAGGATGGAAGCTCAACACTTTCATTCCCCACCATGTCTGTGGCAAAAAATAATTTTAACGGACAGCACTGGAAATCAAGTAAGAAATTGTGGAAGAAAACAAAGATGCCCAAATGCATATAGGTGTACACTCACAAACAGATAATCATGTATGCGTTCATCACCCCTCCAGGGAATATCAGGAAAAAATGGCTGTTCTTCGCAATATACGTACAGTGGGACCTCGGTTTACAAACGCCTCGGTTAGCATAATTTTTGGTTTACAAATGAAAATCCATTGAAAATAATGCCTCGGTTTACAATTTTTTTCGCAATACAAAGCAAGTTTCCCCAGGATGCAATGCACCTGAGAGGTTTATAGCACCGCCCCCTGCATGCTGGAGCCTGTGGGTAGAACGTGGCCTCGAGTGTGGAGGTGTTGGAGCAGCTTTTGCATAGAGGTTTGGAGCAATTCTGGAAATTGTTTTCAGTTGTTTTGGGACTTTTTGGTGCATTTCTCAAGCTGTGGAAAAGTAGGGAGCTGAACTTCGTCGTTTGCATGCCATTTATTGTGTGTTCTGCATTGTGGGTTGGTTTCCATGCCAGTTCATTTTGACTTTTTCCTGACCTGCGGAACGGATTAATTAGTTTTCAAGGCATTCCTATGGGAAACTGCGTTTCGGTTTACAAATGTTTCGCAATAACAAACGTCCCGGAGAAAGCATTACATTCGGAAACTGAGGTCCCAATGTACTTGTATATATCTTTTTATATACTTCACAATTGTAACATAAAAACTAAAACCATAAAATAATATAATCCCTTCTGTAAGATGGCCACTTTTTATTTCCTGCCAAAGATTCATAAAAATTCCACAACTGGGGGGCGGGGCGGGGCCGGACCGGACCGGACCGCCGAGCTGGACGCTCGCATTCAAGAGCAGTTCCTGCGACAAATCTAAGATTCAACAACTAAAACATGATTTTTTACCTGAAAGCAGACTGTTTGTATCATAGTTTGTAACATATATTTCAATGGGATATTCCCGTGTACATACACTATCTTAGATGCAAGTCGATATTGTTAGAGCGAGAGTGATTTGGGCTAGGTAACTATGTGTGAGTAGTGAAGCTGCGTCCAAAACAGCAGGGTAACCTGGGCCTGTGCGGTGAGTTAAGTAATACAGAGGGCGCTGGAGGCCGTTAACGCTGCAATGGTAGAGCAGAGTAGGTAAGCCTGCCTGTCTCCCCCATCAAGGCGGCACAGAGGCATTGAAAGCGCGTGGTAATGCTTGGTGAGGGTGCTGTACCCTCTAATTTTATTAAGTTGGCAAAAGTGGTGTTAATGCCACCACGTGGAGCGATAGCGGGTGAGATTAGGATGTGGGTTTTGCTTAGTGAGTGGTACTAGGCAACACACATGCAGACACTAGGCAGCTTAACATGGATGTGAAATTAGGTTGAGTAATAGGCTTATATGCATATATTATTATGAAAGCAAAATTAGACCAGATTATAAAACGGTCCCTTGTGTGCCGCTGGGTATGATGCATCCTGGAATAATGTCCCTGCCAGACTTAGCTTGATTAATAGTCAGCTCCTCTAGTTGGGGAGTCAGCCGTTGCCTCGCCTGGGTGCTCTGTCTCCATATGTGTATTGTCCAGCCACCAATGTCCAGCACATGCTCAGAGATTCTTCATCCCACTTCACATTTTGGTCCAAAATAATAGTCCATCACCCCTGAACATATCGATGGCGTGATAGTGGGTCGGTGTGGCCTTTCGGTTCTCCGCTGTGTTGACAACTTCAGAGGACTTTGCGAGGCCATGCTGCAGACCGGCTGATGCTGTGCTGTGCGTCGTCTATGCTGGCTGTGATGAGAAGTGCGGTCCTCCAGGCGTAGGGTGCAGCGCCCTGTATGGGAGACTGGTTCTCCTGCATAGTGTTTCCCCGCCTCACTTTATTGTATGGTCGTATGTCAGGAGCTGCTCTCTCCCGCCTCCTATGCACATGGCGCCCGCCATTTTAGGTGCAGCGCTAGGTTCCCCTCAGCTATATACCTTTTTAAATATATATATTAGTTTTGTTTATTCATATAGGTTCAGATTTTTATTTTTTTACACATTTGGCTAAATTTGGTGCCTGTGGCTCCTTTTGATTGTATATTTTGGATACAAATTAATGGTTTGGAAGATACTGCGATTTTATTCTTCCTTTGCCCCCTTCAGACTCCTGTCTGGACGTGTGTCCGCTGCTCATTGTAGTTGCATGCACGTGTCCAGACGAGAAACTAATGATCAGCCTATCAGACTTTTCATTATGATGTCACTGTGTTCAACGGTGAAAGGCATGTTGGAATCACATGAACAGGATATCGTGAAGACAGGAAGTACGTTTTAGCATTCCAGGGTGGAATGCACGACACATGTGGAAACACTGATGATCAACACTTTTGGAAGTATTTATTCAGAACCTCTGGACCAAATTTTATATCCCTGAGGAAGTCCCACATATAGGACGAAACGCGTTGGATGAAAGTTAATACCCTGGACTTATATACTTTCATGGTTTCCGTTTTTATGTACAGTATATTATTTTTTGTTTTTTTGTATGTACCGGGCTGTGTATCCAGAGGAGGAGGAAGTTGTTCCTATACTCTACCACCTAGTGTAGTAACATCATGCCTGCTTACACGCATATTCCGAGACGCCCTGACATGTAATAGGCTGCTAAGATCGCAGCCCGATATTATTGAACATGAACAATAATTTTTTTGGCAATATGACGCAAGGATGCGTCCCGACGCCTGACGTCAGAAGGAGACGGATGTCAACAAAAGACACCGGTTGATACGATTTGAAGGCAATTAAAGCCCTATAAAAGACCAGACAACTAAAAAGACCACAAGAAACTGAGGAAGCCTATGAGAAAGGCGAAATGCGTCTAGCAGTACCAGAAACCAGTGGATCTATGAAGTGGACCAGAGGACCTAAAACGGGTGCAAAAGAAGGGAGAGGGATCCCCATTAATATTCCCACATGCCTACATATTGAGCCTAAATGATACTGGCTCCATCCTTTTTAAACGGCTATGTATTCATGTATTATTCAAACTGTATTCATAAGAACCAACCAACGCCGCCTATTTCTATGTATGTATAATATGTATAGGATTTCAGCTTATTTGGAAAGTTACAGGTCACAAATACAAGGACTAAAATGAAATTTCTATGTGAAACAATTTTAGAAGTTGGCATGTCGGTCTTGGAAGTTTAGTAAACCTTCACAAAAAAACTAAATTACCACACAAAAATATACATTTGTATAAAGTAGACATCACAGGCTATTTACCTACAGTTATTTTGACACTTTTTATATAGCCATTTTATCGCCAATCTCTGCTAAATATTGGAGTAAAAATGTGTTTTTGCTCTATTTTGGCATATACACATAAAAAGGCTTTCGTAAAGTGTATTTCATAAAGCTGGTGTGTGCTATTCCTGTACAGAACCCCATATTGTGTTCAGCTACATCTGCTGAGTGCAATGCCTTTGGCATTATTCTGTGAAGCTACAATGCCATATAAGATACAAGGCTGTTTCACAGTTTCTACAGTTGGAATTTTCAAAGGTGGATTTGATGAGCCTATGTCTCATTTTGGGGCAGTATAGCAGTTTCACTGTCAAAATAACCCTTTTTGAGAAAGCAAAATAACTCCATTTGAGAAAGCAGATACTCCATGGTGTCTTATATGACATATATTGTGCCTTAACTTGTCACCATTTTCTCACCAATTTATGTCAATGTTTGTGGTGAGGCGGAAAAATATTTTTTTACATAGCCAAATGTATAATGTAGACACTTTTTTTGAAGTTACAGTGCTGTAAGAGACGTGACAAGTTCAGTTTTTTAAGTGTGAATTTTAATAGATGGTTTCGACGGGTCTGTGTTATGTTTTAAAACACTTTAGTAGGCTACATATTCAAACTACACCATAAAGGCATAACATTTCTTAAAGAAGACATTCCAGGGAATTTCAAAATGTATAATACTTCAAATGTTGCTCAGATATATTGTTTGAGTATAACAATACCGCTGCATGCACCTTTGCAAAGGAATATGTGGACGTTGAAGGGGCACATTTGAGAGACAGCTATTCCAGTTTTTTTTCCAACTTTGAATTTTTATGCTGTGTCCATGTCCCATTTTAGAGGTTTTTTAGCAGGCTTCATATTCCTACTACACCAAAAAGGCATACCATTTCTTAAAGAAGACATCCCAGGGTATTTCCCAGGACATACTTGAAAACAAGTGAAATCTCAATGTATCTTTCCTCGTAAAATATTTTATAAATAAATAAATACATTTCAAAAGGCATATTTTGAACCATGGCATGGGATAATTTTTCCGCTAGCATGTACCATGTGATAAGTATTTTTCTGCCTTTTTGAGCACAAAGTGAGTTTGCAGGGTATATTTTGCAAACCTTTTGTGTGCTACGCCTGTATAATATTTCATATGTTGCTCAGGTATGTCATCTGAGTACAACAATACCTCCCGTATGTACATTTGTCAGGTAATGTGGACGTTGAAGGGGTACATTTGAGACACAGCATTTCCAGTCTTTTCCAAACTTTGAATTTTTACACTGTGTCCATGTTCCATTTTAGAGTAGTTGAGCAAGTTGGTTATTCAGAGCTGTCAGAACGATCACAGAGCGCAGAACGAAGATTGCCGTGATCTGGGTTTAAATTTAGAAGATGACAAAAGTTTTCGTTGTGCGTCGCGAGGGGGTTAAACTAGATCAAATTGAGAGTGCAATAATAGGGTATAGGGGAGCTGTATGAGTAAGAAGCTGCAAAACAATGATATTCAAGTTAGGTAAGGTCTTTTGTATGTACATACACAATAATCTACTTCATCAGGTGTTTATTTCCACGAGGGGATATTAAGTACTTAGTGCCCCTTCTTGAATTTAAAGGAACATTTTACGCACCATAACAATATAATACGAATTAAGTGGCTATGCTCCCAGGATGTCCCTGGTGACACATAGTTGCCAACATTTGAAAAACATTTCCAGGGACACTTTGCAGCACAGCTATCAATTACTTACTAGAAAATTTACCACACTCACTGCCGCAAAGCTCCACCCACTATGTCAAATTCACATAATTAATCTACACCTACTTATAGTGCAGATTACAGGGGCTACTCAATAAAGATAGAATTACAGGGAATTGACATGGTAATTTTAAACTTAAGGCCAAAGTAGCTAAGTTGGAAAAATTCTCCCATTCAGATGCACTATTTCGATCTAAAGTTTGAAATTCCCATCTCAATTCCCTGCAATTCTCTCTTTAGTGAGTAGACCTTTATAACACCAAGTTCCCACCAACAGTACCATGCATCCTTAGTATGCGATAGATACATTCGCAGCACAGCATCTATATCAGGCACGTACATTTTATCACTTTAATTTGAGTTGGATATCAGTGGTGACACTGTCAGTACAAATATAGAAAGACCTTGTGCAGATGTGCTTAAGTCAGAGACCTGTGTCTATACCATAGAACATACATTTGTTCACAAAAATAATTATATTGGGGAGTGAATATAGAAAATAAAAGGGAAATTAAAGCTATAGAAGGACAATTTACAGACTGGAATTAATAGATAAATGGGAGCAAAAGGAAACATATGCACCTATTCCATTAGCCCCTTTTCATGCCCCCAATTCAACATGTTGAATGTCTCCGATTGAGGCTTCAGTCACCACTCCACTGCTTCTGATTCTTCTATTTCCTGTAGTCTGCGGATATTATACATGTATTATACAGAGAGCAGCACTATACAAGGAGCACTGACTGTCCCAGGATATTATACACACACAGACCTGTATTATACAGATATCAGCATTATACAGGGAGCACTGACTGTCCCTGGATATTATACACACAGACCTGTACTATATAGAGAGCAGCACTATACAGGGAGCACTGAATATTCAGTGATATTATACAGACACAGACCTGTATTATACAGAGAGCAGCACTATACAGGGATCACTGACTATTCTGTGATATTATACAGACAAAGACCTGTATTATACAGAGAGCAGCACTATACAGGGAGCACTGACTGTCCCAGGATATTATACACACAGACTTGTATTATACCTAGAGCAGCACTATACAGAGAGCACTGACTGTCCCGGGATATTATACACACACAGACCTGTATTATACAGATATCAGCACTATACAGGGAGCAATGACTGTCCCAGGATATTATGTACACAACCTTGTATTATAGTATTATACAGATAGTTGAGCATAATACCCCATGTTTCAATCTCTAGAATACTAGTACCTGTTAACAGCAGCTCCCAGACGCGTGTAACATGGCTGGGCAATGCAAGCTTAAGAGTGTGGTACTCACACAGGTGATTTGGTGGTAAAGCGCACCAGCCCTACAAGTAAAATATCCATATATATAGGATACAGGTCTACAGTAATCACACAAGCTCACTGATATACAGGCTCAAAGACAGACAAGTTCACTGACAGACAAAACTCTCTGACACACACAAGTTTACTACAGACAAACTCACTTGTATAGACATACAAGGCTCACTACAGACAAGTTCAGTGACACATAAAGCTTACTATAGGCATGCTCACTGACACACACAAACTCACTACATACAAGCTCACTGACACACACACGCTCACCACAGACAAGTTCCCTAACACACTAGGCTCACTACAGACAAGTTCAGTGACACACAAAAGCTTAGGCAAGCTCACTGACACACACATGCTCATTTAATGCAAGTTCACAAACACACACAAGCTCATTAAATACAAGTATAATGACACAGACAAGCTCACTGACACACACACGCTCACTACAGACACGTTCCCTAACACACTAGCTCACTACAGACAAGTTCACTGGAACACTAGCTCACTACCGATAAGTTCACTATACGCACACACACAAGCAAGCTCACTGACACACACATGCTCAAGACAGACAAATTTACTGACACACACACTAGCTCACTGCCATCTTAACAGCAGGCAAAGCAGTGTACTGGGCCCCTTTCTACACAACAACTCACAGGAATAAAAATTAAAATTATCAATAGAATTAAGCTTATATTTATTGGTACCTCCAACAAACACAATACATACATACACACAATACCATACACACAGACTGCTGAATACAGTCACATAGTGCTAAACACATTCACACACAGACTGCTGAATACACGCACACACAGACTGCTAAAAACATGCACACAGACTGCTAAATACACACACACAGTCTGCTGAGTACACACAGACAGACTGCTGAGTACACAGACAGACTGCTGAATGCACAGTGTGTGTGTGTGTGTAGGGGGGGGCGGGAGGGGGGGGGTGTTTTGTGTGTCAGGCAGAACAGGAGCCAGTGTGTAGGGGAAGCTGGTGGAAAATCGGAAGGGAGACTGTCAGTGATATGTTCTCCGGAGTGTTCTTTAAAGTAATCAAATCAAAAACTGATTTTGAAGTGATAACTGACTTAATGGGTTTTTTTTTTTGTGTTTTTTTAAACAACTACGGACAGGAACCTCTCTCACAGGTACCGACATGTTGGTGTTTTTGGTTCTCTTCAGCATCTGGCACTTCAGCTGCTAGAAGCTAACGTCAGTGCTGTACTCTCGCACACGGAACACAGAGTAGAACATTAAGGTCATAGAAAGAGCTCTTTCTCCTCCATAGCGGTCACTGGTGATGGCTGGAGGAAATTATGAGCTTGACCAACGGTAACTCCCCCTCTTTTTGTCAAGAAAACTTTGTCTCACTTTCAGTAAAATTCCAACACAGTCAATGTAAGTATTGAATAAAGATTTTATATTTATGAAATAACTAATTTTGGATATGGGGCTGACAGAGCCGCTATAACCAACTGCGCTATCATTGACCACGTCATTTAATAAATCATGAATTGATGAGAAAGCAAATAAGCCAAACAGAAACAAATCCACCAAATTATCGATATTCCCAGCTCAACGATTGTGGGTTTTGACCTTTTACAGTATCCTAGTGTATTACTGATAATTCTCAGTTTAGTGAGCAATTCTTAAAATGTAAGAAGGTAATACTGTTTTTAAAATACTGCAACTTATCATTTTTCTTTGAAGGAGGCGAGCAATGTATTCTAATTAAACATCAAGCTTACTCAAAGTAAAACAATACCCTAACATGCCTAAACTTTCACATCGGATCCAGTTGCTGTCAATGACAACAAATAAAATGTGTTTTTATTTTCTTTCAGACAAGAACAGTCTGTTCCATACCAGAGAACAAACAAGTCCCAATCTTCATTAGGGGCCACAAAATATTCCAAGGAGCTAATTCACTAAATTTAAATATAAAGTTAACCTCTTCACAACGTTAAAATGTTTAATTATGTCTTAACTATATTACACTTTAATGCCATTAGAACGTATTGCTACATCCTTTTTTTTTTTTTTTATTCTTTATTTTATTTGTGCATAGCTTGAACAATCATGCTTGTACCGCCACAATAGCAGGTGCAAGCAGGTTTGAAAACATACATTAACATAGGTATGGCATTGAAATACATAGCACAGTTTTTTTTTTTTTATATTCAAGATAGGAGACATGTTAAAGGTTAAACCATGGATAACACACACGCTTTTGCAGGCTAGTCTCGCTTAGCAGTTAGGTAACTTATATTGAATCTGCGCTTCGCTGCCTGATAGCAGGCTTTAGAGATGGAACAAAGGCAAAAACTTAAAGCATAGTTATACAATACTGTAACGTAGGATTAAACTGCACACATTTTTAAATTGTTAGAGTAATGATGAGTAAGTCTGGTTAGTAAATGCGAGTAACAATAGCAAGATGTGTGTTTACGAGAAATAAATTGACATGACTGTCATAAATTATTAACCTGCTGAATTTCTAAACATTATGATAAGCAAAATGAACTTTCTTTCAAAAGACACGAGTAGAAGAGGTGCAATGAAACGTTATGCCTAGCTAGAAACATAGCTATCGTGATCATGCTTAATAAACAGTTGTAGGTTAGAAAGGTACGTACGCTAAACTAACTTATGTATCAGAATAGTGAGGCTATACATAGAAAAGCTTAGCTTATAGTCACTATCGATATCCCCTCTGCGGTCCCCAGCATAAACTAAAGGGCTATTGAATTGCATGCATACAGGTATAAGAGTTCAACCTCGGGTGTTAAGAGGTGAGGAGTATTGGGCACTGTGCCTGACATTGAGTCCCAGTCTTGTATGGGTCAGCCGATGCCTTGTTGGGGCTGGGTGTGCTCCCCCTGCGCCGGTAGTTGCAGCGATGATGCGTGCCGCATTCCCTGTGGTCCAGCAGTGTAGGAGAAGAGAGTCTCAGTGAGGGCAGAGGACCTAGTCGGTATGTATAATGTGGCTCCAGTTGTGGTTCCCACATGCCGGTGTATTCGTTGGCTGTAGCTGTGGCTGTAGATTTGTGCTGCTGTTGCCGCCATTTTAGGCCTCTTGGTCTGCCACTTGCATGTGTGGATGAGTTGGCCATTGCTCCTCTTAGGCTGGGTCATTGTCGGGGAGCAAGGCGGTGTTCTGCGCTGTGCTTTGGGGGTCCCCTTAAGATGCTTTGCCTGTGCCTGGTCGCGTTCACTCTTGGTGTGACTCTGTTCACCCGACATCGGGTTGGTCGTTTTCAGGCGCCTGTGGGGCCCAGCAAGGGAACTTACGGCATGTGCCGGGACATTCTCTTGGGCCTCTCGTAGTGGGCCGTGTGGCGTAGCTCCAGGCTGGGTCCCCGGTTCCGGGGGCCACTCAAGCTGTTCCAGCCTCTCCCAGAAGGCGTCAAAAATGCAGGTGAGTCTGAGCTCCGTTTCTCTCTCGGCCTTGCAGAGGGTTGAGGCGTGCGTGTCGTTCTCCATTTTGTCAGCCACACCAGCGACCTCCAGTCCGCCCGATCTGTTCAACCGCTTATCACCTGCTGAGGTGACCGTGAGGGGGTGGACCGGGATAACCCCCATACATCCTAACATTTTGATGTGATCAGGGGTAAATTTCTGCTCCATACATGGATATGGTCCCAGACTCTCAGATGAGCTGTATGCAACACTCAACGTGCAGACTGCATACGGCCCTTTTAATGAGGATTTAGATCTCCATTAACTGCAATGCAGTGTGATCAGGGTTATCCCCACGATACCAGGAGACCCAGGAATCAATGGAGACATAGGGCTCCACTCTGTCACCTGGGGCAATTTGCTATTGCTGCAGTGCAGTGTGAGCACATACTATTGCTGCAATGAAGTGTAAAAGGGACTCTCCAGTGGCAGGAAAGCATAGACGTTTTCCTGGCACTGCAGGACCCTGCAGTACCCCTGACCCACCCCCCATCACATGTTGCTGAAAGGGTTAAAACGCCTTCAGTGACTTACTTGAATCCAGCACCGATGTCCCTCAGTGCTGGATCCGGCTCCATTACCGCTCCTCCCCCGCTGACGCCAATGCCAATGCTTTTCCTACTAAGAACACGGAAGTCCATCTAGTGGCTGTCTGGTAGATAGCCACTAGAGGAGGACTTAACCCTGCAAGATACTTACTGCAGTTTATAAAAACTGCGATAATTACACTTGTAGGGTTATGGTTGGTGGGAATTGGCACCCAGACTACTCCAATGGGCAGAAGTGGGCTGGGTGCCTGGAGTGTCACTTTCATTCCTGCTCAAAACGGGGAGACCCAGGTAACCCCTGGTGCCACATGAAGCTGTTTCCAAGTGACTTCTGCATATAGATTGTTAAATCCATAGCTGTGAAAATTCTAGGCCATCACGTGATTAAGGTAGAATCCCAGGATTGGTCCATGAAGCAAGTGATCAGTGCAGGACTTTTCCAGCTAACAAGCACCGATCACAGTGTAACTGGTATGCCTGACTTTCAGCATTACAGCAATATCCCAGAAATGCGAAAAACAGTAAGTAGATGGCGGCAGACAAGGGTGGACTGACAATTTGAGCGCGTCTCCCCAGCAAGAAATACACCCAGATTACAGCTAGCTCCTGCAACCTATCGCAATATAAGTGACCCCCTTCTCAGTGAAACCTGACAGCAGTGCTACTGTTCTTGCCAGGTCTCCTCGATGCTATCCTGTGCTGTGTTTTTGGTGACGAGAAGAAGGGGAATCCGTGGTTGGGAAGTGACATCACTTCCTGTTCTCTCCTCTCCTGCAGAGTGATCCTGGCCTGTGAGCACAAGGAAGATAAGGAACAGCAGACAGAACTCAGCAGGTATGCTCATTTTAAATATTTTCAACAGCCCCCATTCCTGCCTGAACCCACCACAGCCAATATGCCTTCCTGCACCCACTACAGCCTCTATCCCTTCCTGCACCCATTTCAGCCCATATCTCTTCCTGCACCCATTTCAGCCGCTATGCCTTCCTTCCTCTCTGCTAACACCTCACTCACTACAAGCTCTACGTCCCCCCTGCATTTACCACAGCCCACATCACTCTCAGCACCTACTTCAGCCCCTATGCCTTCATGCTCCCACTACAGCCCCCATACACCCACCCCAGCCTCTGTCCTTCTATGTACATACCACAGCCCCTATGCCTTCTTGCTCTTACCACACCACCATCCCTCCATACACCCACCTCAGCCACTATCCTTCTCTGTACCCACCCTGGTCCCTATGCAACCATCACAGTCATTAAGCCTTCCTGCACCCAACTCAGCAAGACGGTTGTAATGGGCCCGGCGGTCCTGGAGGGCCCACGGCTAGCTCTTACTCACCTTCCCAGCAGCTCCCTTCAGCTCCCCTGTCTAAACCTTGCGAGTCCTGCGGCCGTCGAGCATTGCCACAGGTTACCATGGCAACGCTACGCACGGCACATAGGTTGCAATAGTTAGACTGGGGAGCTGCTGGGAAGGTAAGGAAGTCCTTGCCACCAGACCACCAGGGAATGCCAAATCCCCCCTCCCAGGGGTAAGAAGCAGAGAGGGGGGACTAAAACGAAAGGTTTACAAATTAAATATCTTTAAAAAAAAAATTAGAAAATGCCGCCCCCGCCCATTTTACACACATTACATACCTACACAAACACACGCACACACTTTGCATTCATTATATACACACACTACACAAACACACTGCATTCACTATACACACGCACACATTGCATTCACTTTACGCACACTACAAACACAGTGCATTCACTTTACGCACACTACATGCACACAAAAAAAATCTGTTTTTTTCGGCGTTCCAAAATTCGGCACTTCTGCAACTCAGCAATTCAGTTCGGTTCTTCCAAAAATCGGGACTTCAGCAATTCGAGACTTCGGAAATTCGGCACTTCTGTTCGGTTCGGCACTTCAGAAACTCGAGACTTTGGGAAAGTTTAAGGTTCGGGTAAGGGTTGTGTTAGGAGTAGGGTTAAGGTCCTAACCTAACCCTTAACACTACTCCTAAACCAAACTCCAATCCTATCCCTACCCTTTTTGCCACTTTTCGCAAGTCCAAAGCACTTTGGCACTTCTGAAATTCGGGACTTCCGAGATTCGGCACTTCAACACTTCGGCAACTTGGAAGCATACGAATGTCCGAAATTCGGAACGAACTGAATTGCAAATGTCTAACACACACACACACCCACTACACAAACACACACACTCTGTATTCATTATATACACACAACACAAACACACTGTATTCACTATACACACACTGCATTCACTTTACACACACTATACACACACTACACAAACACACAAAATCTGCATTCCTTATATACACACTACGCAAACACACTGCATTCACGATACACACAATGCTTTTACGTAACACACTACACAAACACACACACTCTGCATTCACTATACACACACTACATAAACACACACACTGCATCCACTACACAAATACACACACTGCATTCACTAATCAAATACAAACACACACACTGCATTCACTAATCAAATACTATCATTGCATCCACTACACACACCTATATTCTTGAAAACATAACTTCTGACTGGCATGTATATTTTGTGAATCTACCTTAAAGGAGCACTACAGGGTCAGGAAAACAAACATGTATTCCTGACCCTATAGGGTTAAAACCACCATCTAGCCACCCTGTCCCCCTCATGCATCCCCCCAAAATAACAAGCTGTCTGCTGACATCATCAGAAGTGGTGGTCTGATCCAATCACAATGCTTCCCCATAGGATTGGCTGAGACTGACAAAGAGGCAGATCAGGGGCAGAGCCAGCATGATTCAAACACAGCCCTGGCCAATCAGCATCTCCTCATAGAGATGAATGGAATCAATGCATCTCTGTGAGGAAAGTTCAGTGTCTGCATGCAGAGGGAGGAGACATTGAATGTTTAGAAGCATTTTAGGCAGCCATGACCCAGGAAGGATCTCTAACAGCCATCTGAGGAGTGGCCAGTGAAGTAATCACTAGGCCAGGCATAGGCAACCCTCGGCACTGCAGATGTTTTAGACTACACCTCCCGTGATGCTTTGCCAGCATTATGGGTGTAAGAGCATTATGGGGGATGTAGTCCACAACATCTGGAGTGCCGAAGGTTGCCTATGTCTACACTAGGCTGTAATGTAAACACTGCATTTTCTCTGAAAAGACAGTGTTTACAGCAAAAAACCTGATGGTAATGATTCTACTCACCAGAACAAATCCAATAAGCTGTAGTTGTTCTGGTGACTATAGTGTCCCTTTAATTAAAAAAAAGGTTAGCAAAAAAATAAATAAATAATAAACATGTTCAGTTAACAGTAGATTTGTGTAGAAATAGTTTATATTTTCAAAATGTTAAAAATTTACAGAATATCAGTATCGTTAAGTTATCATCTATCGGAATGAAAGTTCACAGATTATCGGTGTCGGTTCTAAAAAAATCAATATCGATCGATCCCTAATTAATAGTTTCAATAGTTAAACTTATTTTACCAACCAGACAATATTTTGCAACCTGTGGGCTTCTTGTGAAAGGGATCAGAGATAATGTACATAGGAATGGTGGAGCAGTACATTAGGGGAGTAAAAAAGTGAAAGAAAGAAAAATTGTTGGATCCCTATGTTAGAGATAGCGCAGTTCTCTTATCTTTATAGAGATAATGTACTTGACCAGAATAGAGTATGTCTGCACCCTGGGCATATGTTTCCAAGTCCAAGATAGAGGTTAGGCAGGGTTGCAATTGAAATATTGCTGATGAGGCTGAGTATAACACAATGTATCCTCTGAATGCATCTCTCGTTCATTATTATCACGATCCAAAGCCGATGATGGCATGGCAGACATGAAGTGACTAGAACCATGGAACTGAGAACGACTGACAGCGAGCCTGAGGTAAAGGTTTAACTTACAAATAGGGTCAACTGGAAAGGGAGGTAGACCACCAACTTAAATATCTTGGTGCAAAAGGTTAAAATAGCTGGTAGGAGAGATCTCACAAGGGGGAGAGGGAGATATCAGAGGCATGGGGATATATCAGGAGTGAGGTAGACAGCGTGTGTGAACGAGTGTGCAGATGTGTGTGTATGGGATGGGACTGTATAGCTGTGTGTGTGTGTGTATAGCTGCGTGTAGCTCTATGTGTGAGAATGGGAATGGGTAGTTGTGTTTGCATGTGTATGAGACTGCATACCTGTGTATATGGGAGTGGGTAGCTATTTCTGCGTGTGTATGGGAGTGAGTAACTGTGTCTGTGTGTGTATAGGAGAGTATGAGACTGTATACCTGCGTTTAGCGCTATGTGTGTGTTTATGGGAGTGGGTAGCTGTGTCTCTGTGTGTATGGGTGTGGGTAGCTGTGTATGTGTGTATATGTCAGTGGGTAGCTGTGTCTGCATGTGTATGGGAGTAAGACGTATTCTCTAAGTGTGTATAGGTGTGTAGCTCCATGTGAGTATAAATGTGTGCACCTGTGGTGCACCCGTGGTAAAAGACATCTTCACCAGTTGCAACCTAATGTCTTTGACATTGAACACACTGATGTACCCACATCTACTATGTTTCTCTGGATACATATAACTTATAAATATATTAACGTGATATACAGGAAAGGTTTTATCCTGCTGTAGATGGAATCCAAACGCTACAGTAGAGAAATCAAGCCATTTATTGTTCATAAATAATGCAGCATATTAATTCTACATATTATGTGCTTACCATCAACATGAAGATGTGATGTGTCCAGGAAAACAACATGGACCCGGCATCCATACTCCGGGGTTATCACTTACATATCAAATTAGGTCAGTTCAGGATTTAACAAACAAACCAAAAACATGTACATTTCAAAGGGCACAGCATTTATTGCTTCCTGTTGTGTATAATATTTCCTGCATTTCAACTTGTTACTAAGTTCATGGCTTTACAATGTGATGCAGTTTGTTCTTACTATACCAATTCAGATAGATACATGAATGTTCACATGAATCGCACACAAGTAATACCCATAAACACAAATCCCTACCACCCCATGTGTAGGACAGGATAATCAGACACTATTAGCAGATTTGCGCTCCCTAGGGGGTGTTTAGAGAAAATAAACCCTCTGCTGTCAGAGACGCCCTCCTCCTCTGGACGAGACACAATGCTGATTAATTAAAACAGATTGCCAGCTGATTGATTGAGGAACCCGATGATTCACATGACAGACCAAAAACAAATCACTGCCACCCCCTAACATTCCCTCACAAAGACTCATTCACAGGACTCGGATTTCTATGAACATGCTTATCCTGGCTCCGTACAGACTGCAACACAGGGTTCCCTGTGGATGGATAGCTGCCCTACTTCCTTATCTCCAGTGAGTGTCCATGCCTTAATATTGGAGACATCAGGTCTTTAGCTCTCTCTTAAGCAATAGACAAGATTGAAAAAAATATATAGCTGTACATATTTAAAGAGACACTACAGATCGGTGTCGTTCCCCAATTGTTAATATCCTATAAGATTAACAAAAAAGACAAAAATATATAAAAAATATAAAGCTATAAAAGTATTCTATTTGCTACAAATATCAGTGATTTGTAACATCTGCACTGAGGCGTCATGGGGATGAGAAAATGGATATAATTTCTCACCAATGATGGCCCTACCATAACCTATAAAAGGGAGTATTTTGTTCAGTTTTTGGCAGCATTTTCATTCGTGAACAAATTACAAATTTTAACGGCAGCACAAGCCACACAATCTAATTTCTTTAGGGTGTATTTTATTGACTGCGATTTTGGCATTTTAGTGTGTATTTCCTAAGTAATTACAATCTTAGATCCTACATTTTGCAGAAGAGATTGCTCTAATTTCATAAAACTAAACAAACTCTCTGTAATGTACAAGTGACATTAAAAGCAATATTAACATTGTCACAAATGCACAGCACTAGTGAAACCTGCATAAATAAACTTTAATAACAGACAAAATACCGATAATCTCTTAAACACAAATTTTATATCAGGGCAGTTAAATCACAAAAATATGAACATCACAGACATGAGATGAATCTCATGTGTTTCACATTAATGGCTTTAATCAAAAGGCAGTTGTTTATCCTACAAAATCTATGTGATGACTTCTTCAATGTTTTTAACTAATTACACACAAAAAAAACCTGTGGGCATGTGTTACTTTGCATTTTCTTTTCTATATGTAATTTTAGATGTAAAAGGCACCATCTAATTATTTGCACCTTAAGGGGCATTCACTCTTCAAACATGATAATATGATATAAAACCATGTATTTACTTTAGAGTTTTAGTAAAGGGTTGAGTTCATTTTAAGGGAATTAAAAAGCTGTCTCTGAACAAGTAGGGTAATCATATCTTCTATATAGTGGTAATGTAAAAGGGTTACTCCAAACATCATAAACACTATAAAGACTGCTGTAGAGGTTTTGATCTTAGGAGTTAGGGATCTTGGAGATATTATGGGGCCGATATTCGGTATTTTAGGCAATATCGGAATCGGCAAATAAAGATACCGATATTGCCGATAATACATACCAGGACCGGGGGGAGAGCTGAAGGGAGCTGCTGGGAGGTAAGTAAGAGCTTGCTGCGGGCCCCACTGCACTGTCCCTGCCACCAGACCACCCGGGAATGGCATATCCCCCCTCCCTGGCCAAGCAACAAGCAGGGAGGGGGGACTAAAAACATTTTTTTAAATAATTTAATTTTTGTTTTTAATTTTTAAGATAAAAAAAGCCTCCCCTTCTCTCCCCATTTTACACAAATGACCTACAGAAACACACACACACACACTCTGCATTATATACACACACCACACAAACACACTGCATTCACTATACACACACTACACAAACACACTCTGTATTCATTATATACACAGACTGCATTCACTATACACACACTACACAAACACACACTCACTGCATTCACTGTACACACTACACAAACACACACACTCTGCATTCATTATATACACACACTACACAAAACAACACACACTGCATTAAGTATATACACAAACTGCATTCACTATACACACACTACACAAACACTCTGCATTCATTACATACACAAACACTATACAAACACACTGCATTCACTTTACACACACTGCATTCACTTTACGCACACTACACACACACACAGCATTCACTTTACACACACTGCATTCACTTTACGCACACTACACACACACTGCATTCACTTTACACACACTACACACATATTCTGCATTCACTATATATACACACACTACACAAACACTCACTGCATTCACTATACACAATACACAAACACACTCTGCATTTATTATATACACACTACACAAACACACACTGCATTCATTATATACACACTACACAAACACACTCTGCATTCATTATATACACACTACACAAATACACACTGCATCCACAATACGTGGCATGTATATTTTGTGCATTTACCTTTAGAAATCTTTTATTTTTTCAAAATGGGAAATGTACAGAATATCGGTAAGTTATCGGCTATCGGCCTGAAAGTTCACAGATTATCAGTAACAGCTCTAAAAAATCAATATCGGTCGATCCCTACTAGGAGTACTCTGGTGCCCTTACCCTGTAACAGAGCAAACCATTTTGCAACAATTTGCCCTCTGTGCCAGGGCTCCTATCCTGCCAGGTGATGCACATACGATCTTGTCAGCCATTCATCATCTGAGTTTGTCAGCTGACCACTCTCAGCCAATGAGTGAACTTCTACGCACATAAATATACAAATAACCGGCATTAGCCAGCCCAGAACTATTCTTCCGGGCTGGCTAATGATGTCCCAATGAAGCTGCCGAGGTACAGTTACACTTTCGGCAGCAAAGGGGTTAAATTTGTGAGAAATGCTACACATTCAGAATACAGGTACCATGACCACTTCAAATTGCCATTAGTCTTGGTGCTTGAATCTTTACTGAAAAGTATCTGTAAAGTCACTTGCACAACCTGTTAATTTATGCAGCAAAGCAGAATCTGGTACCCTTTTCCCCCTGCCATGTCTGATCCCACAGCCACACCGTTCTTAAGTCACTAAGAGCTGCCATTTTATTAATAGTTGCTGTGCAGGGACATCTACTACCCACTAGTGAAATTAGTGATTTCAGTACTGGGCTGGCAGACACTGCATATTTATTTTAACAAGTAAACTATGACAAAGGACCTGATGGTCCAATGACTCATATTTCTACAGAAAGGATTCAATACCGTGAAAAATTAACTATTTTATTTTGAACTATCCTGCTATATCTTAAGGATATAAGGAAAGGGGGAAATGTTATGGGATGCACCGTAAAGAAAATTCTGGGCCGAAACCGAAATTTTAGGATGCCCTTGGCCGAAAACCAAAACCGAAAAGGACTTTTTTCACCAAATTATTTTTTAAAAGTTTTTTATAAAGTTTTTTCCCTATAATTTAATTAATATTAGACTTTTTAATTAATTTTATTAATCTAATATGAAAAACCTCCCTTCTCTTTTAGTGCCCCCCCTAATGTTCCTCTCCCCTCCCTCTTTTATAGTGTTCTTTTCTTCCCCTTCCCCTGTCCCATAGTGTTCTTTTCTTCCCGTTCCCCTGTCCCATAGCGTTTTCTCCCCCTTCCCCTGTCCCATAGCGTTCTTTTCTCCCCCCTCCCCTGTCCCATAGTGTTCTTCTCCCCTTGATTGTGAATAGTTATATCTAATCTATATCTATCTTTTTGTATCAGAGACAGAAAAGAGTAGAACCAGTGTCAAAGGACCGCTAGAGGCACAGTAGTCGTTTTAGCTCTTCAAATCCTTTTTTAAAGGTGTTCTGTAGTAGTCTTCCTGATGGCCACTAGAGGCACTTGCGCTACAACAACCTAGTTCATCAAATGCAGCTCATACAAAAGCATTGGACTCCTTGCTGCCCTATAAGAAACATTTGATTGGACAATCACAATTTTTTTATACACCAAAAGTAGGGGCTCTAAATCTAAATAAGGACTAGAGCATTATAGCGTTAGGAACACGTTTGTATTCCTAATCCTATAGTGCTCATTTAAAGGACTGGGCGTCTGTATTTCATGACTAAAAACTGACTGATTTAACCAGAAAGCCAGCTAAGAAACAGCATCTAATGAGAATGTGACATTAGTCAGAGAGAAGCAGTGAGTGATATTTTCATGGGTGTAGAAAGAAAGTAAATATTCATGATCTCTAAGAAAATTATTATTTCAATACGAAGACAAATGCTTGGTTTAAAATTAGTATAAATCGGATCACGCCAATGGCAAGTGATGTCTCAGACCAGACTGGAGAGTATAATTTATATAGCTAGGAAATAGCCGCGCCCCCCCCTCCACTCCCACCCCCCCCCAGATAGGCAGATGCTTACTCTGCCGAGACAGACAGCATCCAGACTATGCATTTCATTGGGCACACACTATGCCATGTCCAAGAAGAGACATTGTACAAATTATGATTTTCTAAATAATAAAAAGGTACAATTTGCACTTCTCCAAATGAGAGATTGCACAATATATTAATGTAAGGGGCATGGACTCTACTGCCATAGCATGTCCCAATACAGATTTAATACAAACTTTGACCCTCTTACTTGAGGGTTAGTCACGTCTATACATCCCCAGGTAATAGATGTTGCAGTTTGTGCCACTCTTAAGTTCAGAAAATGCACACTCTCTGACATTCTCAGGTGAGAGTTGATAAGAGATAACAGAGTTGCCATTAGCTTCTGGTATTCCCGTCACACTCCTGTGGCTGTCACTCAGCTCTCCCAAGGGGACATCACACAGCATAGCAACTAAGGAATGTACCTCCGTATCTCAAAATCCAGGACCAGTTGCCATGGAAACAGAAAGGTGCATCGTGTCGCCATGGGAACTGGAAACTTTCACATTTTTAAGTAAAATAAATATAGATGTATATGTCTGTATATATACTTCAATATTATGCTATATCTGACATGGGACAGCTCAATGTCCAGTTAAACAGTAGCCACTTTATCCATCTCAGGACTGTCCTGTACCTGAATTAGGCGGATTGATCACTGCTCACCCACCATGGTTTGTAAATTTAAGTCCCATCAAACAAGCTGGAGCAAAGAACCGTGTCCACAGAGCAGTGAATAAACACAATAGTATATATCAGTATATATGCAAAGAAAAAATTTCTTATTCACATACAGAGAAGAGTATATGTGTAAACAAAAAAAAGAAAAAAGTACAGACAAATAAAAAATATTATGTTTACATGATCACACTACCGCTTGATTCAAAGAGGAACAAAACAATATATCTATTCAATATATACACACATACAGATACAAAAAAACAAATAACAGAGATTTTTGTGAAAGTGTAGAAAGAGCTCATGTCTTCATGCATAAAAGCAATATCACCGTTCTCACCTAGAGAAAAGGTAGTAGCTGGATGTATATGAAAAAACCCAGATATAAAACAATAAATGCAATAGCCAAATCTTTAGAACTGCGCAAATAAAAAGGAATGCACAACCACTGGTACAGGTAATCCAAATCAGTACTATCACGGCATCATGGAAGGAACAACAAAATAGCTAAACATTTTAAGTCAAAATAATTGAAGTGTGGGAAAAAAATCTCGAACTTAACTTTCTCTTCAGTTCAGTGGTGGTCTTGGTCTAAAATGTCCAATTACCTTGTTAATCTACACAACTCTTAGTTTATTTAATAAATCAAAAGTTTTTTCTTATTATTATTATTGGTATTTATATAGCTCCAGCTTATTCTGTAGCACTGTACAATAAAAGGGGGGTTTACTAAATGAGACAATAACAAAATGTAACAGGAACAATAGGTAGTTGAGGGCACTGCTCAAACAAGCCTACTAGAGGAGGTGGGTATTAAAACACAATAGGAAGGGTATTGAGGGAGACAGCAAATAGACATGGTGGGAAAGTAGCAGAACTGGAGAGAAGAGTGGAGTGTGGCCCTTTAGGAAAGAGCAAGAGGAAGGATTGAGAGATGAAAGTTACTCTTGGAGGCCATAAGCAATCCTGAAAAGATGGGTTTTGTGGGACTTCTTAAAGGATTGAAGACTAGGGGAGAGTCTGACAAGGATAGGCAGGCTATTCCATGTTATGAAATGAAAAGTATTTGTTGTCATATTAAAAGTTCGATCCTTTTTCTTTACTGGCAGAGGTGAACCAATTGCCCTCTCACCTCTGCATTGCTCAGTTTGTTTAGATCATGTCCAATTTTAATTAAGCAATGTTTCGACCAAACTGTTATTATTTTAACATTAACAATCACAACATATGAATTAATGGGAAACAAATTCTTTACCAAGTAATGTATCAAAGAAACTGTCTGGGACAAGGGAAGATAGTTTGTAGCATCCCTCCCACAAGGCCTTTGGAAGCATTTCATAAATCAAAAGGAGAATCACAAATGAGCAACTTACGTACTGGCAAAAACATTCCATTTCAGATCTTACAGACTCCTTCTCAAAGCTTCATTGAAGTGAATATGTCAACCATACATCAAATGGATGACAAGTTTAGATTTAGGTAAACGTAAATTTAATCGTCACGCAGTGCTGGTGAAACAGCCAGAGAGTGTATAGATACTAAGACATACTTAGAATCCAGTACATCCAGTTACACTGACTGAATGGTGTAACGCAAGGACCACAGAGCCACTCTAAACCTCCAAGTCAGTAGTCATTACTGCTTTGTCAACAGCATAGCAGTGAATCACAAGTAGTCAGGAAACCAGAATTACACTAAAACAAATACAAGCCGTGGTCAATATCAGGATATCACAAGAGAGACGTACTATGAACACTAATGTGTGGCATAAAACACGATAGGGCAATAAACAAGGCCCAAATAAATTTTATATAGGCCAACAATGTTTCTGATTGCTCCATGTAATCTCTGCGAATCCAAAATGATGGATAATGGGATCGCCTGGATGACGTGGTCACAATAAGGGGTGGAGTGACGTCACAACATTTGAATTTATAAAAAGACATGCCATTCAAATGGGCAGCATCTAAAACAATGCAGAGAAGAGGATTTCGAGCTGTTCGCCGGGCCGAGTGGTAAATATTCCCTGTTCAGGCCACGCAGTCATGTGGAACGTACGAACCCACAACCCGAGGAAGGGAGCAGTGCAGCCGCACAAATCGCGACACAAGGATAAGGGCTGCGCAGGTGCCTGGCGCAGATAAGTCTGTGACATAGAGAAACTCTGTAGCTTGCCCTTCGGGCTTGCTGAAGTGCTTTATGTGTAGAGTGTACCTTTTTTATTTTTGTATTTCCGTTTTATAAAAGGGCCGATTTCAGCAGAAATTAGCACTTTTATAAATCAACTTTGCTACTATTCCACTGGCTGACAGACAACCGGTCTTGCAGGTTCCTGTCTTGCAAACACTTCTCATTTAGTTGCCTTAGGAAGACTGTGATTGGACAGTCACAGAAAGTCTGGGCTGTGGAAGAAGTGGAGGGCTTGCAAAAGTTGCATTTTTAGCAAGCTGTTTTTAGAAAAATATACAGATGTTTGCATTGGGAGCATATCTATTAAATTGTGAATTAATTATTCTTAGGTGGAAGTGGAGTGTTTGACATATGTGACAGCTCCTTGCTGTATTTTACTGTATTTTTTTTCTTCTCTTTCATTTGTTTAATTGAAAAATGTGCTTAAAGGACCACTATAGGCACCCAGACCACTTCAGCTTAATGAAGTGGTCTGGATGCCAAGTCCACCTAGGATTAACCCTTTCTGCTGTACAAATAGCAATTTCAGAGAAACTGCTATGTTTACTTTAGGGTTAATCCAGCCTCTAGTGGCTGTCTCATTGACAGCCACTAGAGGCGCTTCTGCGCTTCTCACTGTGATTCTCACAGTGAGAAGACGCCAGCGTCCATAGGAAAGCATTGAGAATGCTTTTCTATGAGATTGGCTGAATGCGCGTGCGGCTCTTGCCGCGCATGCGCATTCAGCCGATGACGGGAAAGGAGGAGGAGAGTCTCCAGCGCCGGGCTCCCTCAGTAAGTGTTTAACCCCTTCCTCTCCATCCAGCCCAGCGGGACCCTGAGGGTGGGTGCACCCTCAGGGCACTATAGTGCCAGGAAAACGAGTATGTTTTCCTGGCACTATAGTGGTCCTTTAACGCCACTGAACTTTGTCATTTAAGTAGCTTGTCTGCCCTATAATTTCTTATCAACCACATGAGTCCCAGTATCTCCATATTAACACAAACATGCATAATATGTTCTTTTCATGTATTAAAATACTACTAAATCATCTTTAAATGAATATAACCGTGTTTGTTTAATTCTTATGAGTTAAGTTAATACTAAAAACTACAAGTAGGAATTCAGCATTTCATAACAGTTCTGCATAAATTATGTCAACTTTACATACGAAGATTAGCACCCTACACTGTTGAAAGGTGTCACAAAGGGGCATATGAGTCTAAAATTCCCTACATGCTCACCGTAAGTGAAACCTGTCTCTCACCCTCCCCTTTCCCGAAATCCCTTCCCATTTTCCCCGAGACACTTCAACAAAGACACATACGTTTTTCAAAAGAAAGAGGCCCCTTTGCACAAGATATTTTAAAGGTGTCACCTTATGTAATGAGTAAAAAGTGTTGAACGGGCAATAAAACTATTTAACACCAAAGCATGTCACAACGTTCTTATTGCAAACTTCTTGCAATGGTGGAGTGGAATTATTATCAGGATGAGGGAACATTGAAAAACACATGCTTAAATTGTTCATGAAATTTGAGAATGCACAGCACATTGAGAAAGAGAAGGAAAATGTCTTCCCACAAACAAAAACAGTAACGTTCATAGAAAAAGATTGTTTGGGGTGATGAATGGAGTGATAGAAATGAGAAGGCGGGGGGAGATGAAAGAGTGATTTCAAGATGCAGGGGGTCCTGCTCTCTGGTGGATAGGTCATTACCTAGTTAATGAGGTGAGGACATGTGCAGGACGTCCTGCGAGTGTTTTAAGTGAGGCTCCTGAAATTCTCAAAGGAGACAAAGCACAAGGAAAAGGACTTAATTCATAATGCACGTCATTCTCACCAATAGAAAAACATTACATCACAAGCCATTGTTATATAGTTCATAGAGTTAATGAGGAAAGAAGTCACATCCATCAAGGTTTAGTGTAGAAAACCCGCTTTATATCATTCTGTTAAAACCCATGGATGCACAATTTAGCACAGCACAATGCTATGTGTAAGGGGGTGGGGAATAAAACTAGCTTGAGAATAATTGCAGCCCATCCACTAACACAACATTTCCTTATCCTCTTAACACTGGAACAGACACCCTCTTCATCTCCTCATTAAGGGCCAGCAGGATACGAAAAACAAGATGATGCCAAGCAAGTGGACAATACGAAGAAGGTACAGCATCCTTTACAAAGAAAAGTGGAAATGGAAAATTCGTGGTCATTAACGAGTTAATGGCATGGGCATTCTACCTTATTAAAACTCAGATCTCTTGGCATGATAATGATTAAAGAGATAGGCGCCATGGCCCCAGACAAAACTCTCTTCCACATGGTGACCTCACTCGCCAATTAAAAGAAACACTGGGCACTAGAGAGGTCACCGCACAGTTCAATGAACACAGACAGATAGAAACTACCGACCACAACAGCCAACCTCTGCAAGGAATGCACATCATTAGCTTCTACACCCATCATCAACATCTACATCAATTACTGAATTCTTACACAATATTTCTACCACTAAGTGTTTTATATCTCAGACTGCACATCCATATCACACAGTAATTTGCAATACATCTGAAAAATTGCATTGGATTTCATTTGATGACACAGATACATCATCACACCCAGCTGCGACCGGGTGCCCACCGGCTTTGTAACGCGGCCCCGGACCGCGCTGTACAACCGCCGGGGCCCATGCTGTTAGTGCCCTGATGCCAAAGAATTTCCAGGGGGCCTGGTCAGCGCTGTGGCACTTTAACAGCACGACCGAGCCCCTTGTGATGATGCCCAGGTCACTTCCTCCCAGCAATCATAGAAAGCCCCAATGGAAGAGGAAGGAGAGGAGGGAGTCAGAGTGGGAACTCTGGCTCGCATCAGCATGGGCCACTGGACCCCAGGGAAAGTCACCCTTTTGCACCTAAAAGGTAGGAAACAGGAGGGTAACTGAAATACACTACAGCAATAGCCCGGATGCATTTGTTGTCCAGGTTAAAATCAGAGTTTTGGCACGCAAATTTTATACTTTGTATACAATTCGGAAATATTCACAAAGCACAGGTCTCACAAAAAATTATGGATTGGATGCACATTTTAAAACTACTTTCAAGTTCGATTTGACTGCCATTGCTGGCCAGTCACAAGGAACTCCCCATCACAAGGGTATGGGGCCTGAAAAATAAGGGGGAGGACATAGTACCACACTCATGCCTCCATGCTATAGGCAGTTGGGAGGAGGAAGGGGATTAATGTTCCCACACCAGCCCCAACCCACAGAAGGCGGGTGGAGGCTGTAAATATATCTTCCCCATTTGATTATTTAGAGCACCCACCTGTAACCAATGAGTGAGTTGCTAAGGGTTGTGGTAAGGAGATTGGGTCCTTCCCTTGTTATATTATAAATGCAAGGGTGGGAATTAAGGGAGGGGAACATATGCCCCCCTCTGTTATTAATGAAGGGTCTCTTATTGATCTCTATAGAGTTTATTTTACTTTTTTAACGTTGCGACTGGCTAGACTCTACATAATTAACCATTGCAGTTGACTAGCTGTTATCAGGTTCAGTGGGCAAATAGCTTGGTGCCTAAACTGCAAAATATTGACATTGTTTAATAGCATGAATAACATCCGGATTTTACAGTCCAAATGAACCTGTGGCCGAATGGTTTAGCCCCATTTGGTCCAATAAAACTGAAAGTATTTTTAAAAGCTACATGGGGCAAAGTTAAAAAAAAAAACTTTAACAATCAAGATGGAAACCAATAAAAATCTTCAAATGGATCCCATTGTGATTGCTCTACTGCAATTTGCACCATTTGCCATCTATTAAAATAGAACTGCCATGATCCTTAGCTAATAAGACATACGTTTGCTAAGAACGTTTGGTGGTTTAGTTAAACAACAACCAAAATAATGGTCAACTTGTATAATACGGTTCATATAGACAAAGTAAATGAAATTAGATTTTTTTTTAAAAAACACCAATATCATGAGAAAATAGAATTGAAAAAGGATTCTTTGTTTGGCATGCTTGTACATCTATTTTTCTTTGGTCATTGTTGGAAACAGAAAAAAAAAAAATCAAAACACAAACAAAGAGATAACTTATCTTCCATCCACTTCCATCTACAATTCCAATGTATACTTGTATTTTACAGTATGAATGTACAAAGCAATTGAAGCGCTTTCTTTCACTGATAATTCAAACCATGCCAATCAATCACATTCCTAACAATGGGGGTGTAGGTGCATCACAGTAGATATGTCTTTAAAAAGTATTGGTATATAAGCTTATGGTGTTCACGATACACCACTCAGACATGACTGCTGACTCCTTCGATTACCAAACTCTGTTACCTTTCCCAATAAATAACGCAACACCACGTTAAGTGGGTAAGGGCAAGGGCCTCACCTTTTTTTAAACCAGCTCAACAAATATGGTCGGTTGCTGGTTTTACCCAGCAGAAAGCTACACTTTTAACGTCTTCCAAGGCTTCTTCATCCTGTCCTTCACCATTAACCAAATTCAGGATCCGACTCCCCAAGCCTTTCCGGGCATTATTCATTTGCAAAACAAGCTAGAGCAGGAAATCCAGAAACCTAGCTGACAGTTAATGTTTCCATGTTCCCATACAAATATTTTAAATTCTGTGCACTCGTGCACAAAAGCCACGAAAACGCATGCCACAACGTTCCCTTTATCTCAGATGGACAGCTTCATAAATGTAAGGTGGTTACATGTCTGTGTGTGTCTATCACAATTCATAAACAAATATGAATTAACAGAATTCCACATTTAATTGGTTGACACCAAAATTTAATTCCTGTAGTTTTCCAAGGATGAAGACACTTGAAGAACACACCCCATACACAAAAGTTGACTAGGCAAATCTTTATTAAGCATACTATGCACTGGCAGGCCAGGAATATGTATTTACATGTTTTTATTTATTTGCATTTATTTCTAATGCATTATCTAACATAAACAAAAGTGGATTATTTCCTGCTCTGAATATTTGAAAGTTTATCAAATGCAGAAAACAATGTTCCTAATATATATGAAGAGTACACATGACAGGAGGAGTTCTGCCGGAGGGGTAAAGAATGTTCTCCTCTAATTTAAAACTTGCAAGCAAAAGGCATTATTTGGATGCCATATAGGCAATAATGAGGACAGACTTCTCCTCCAGGCTACAAGAGACCAGGGTGCCCTGAGGCCTAATGAAAGAAAATAGGACTCAGAAAGACGAAGGATAATAATTTCCTAATTAAATCAAAACTGTGCAGACCAGCCTGATTTAAAAAGGACATGTCTAAGCCACAAAAACCACATATATGGCTGAGCTCTGAAACTCAAAGCCTACATTTACTTGAAATAGTTCCAGTGAAGACGAATGGGATAGAAAATGAAGGAGAGAACATGCTGGTGAAACACAATAAGCTATATTAACTTTAATCAGTAAAAAAAAACAAGCACGATTTTGCATATCACATTTTTATTCATTTTAAAGAGAGAAGTATTCTATGGTAATTTAAAGGCAAGAATTCTGAATATTGTCTAAGTATACTACATCCCCATAATCAATGTTTGGCATCAGCATTTGCTGTACAATCTTTTCCTTTACTGTAGGGCTTAGGCAGGATTTGTATCTGTACAAGGCACCTAGTTTTGGATAAAGTTTAGATGCAAGCTTTTCTATATGCAGGACAAAAGATAGATTGGGGTCTAATATCATAACCAAGTATTTGAAAGAGTGGACTGCGGTCAGTGTGCCATTTGAATTTGTTTTGATGGATAGGTGGGAATTGTGTAATTTGTGTAATTTAGGTACCGTTCCAAAGATCATTGTGACAGTTTTGTCAGTGTTCAGGAAGAGTTTGCTTTTTGCGATCCACTTTTCTACCTCTGTAAACTGGTCTTGGAGCACAGCCTCAAGTTGTGGTAGATTGGATTTGCTCGCATAGATTATCGTGTCATCTGCGTACATGTGTACATTTGAGGATTGGCAGACATTAGGCAGATCATTTATAAATAATGTATATAGTAGGGGGCCAAGAATGGAATCCTGGGGAACACCACTCGTGACCGGGAGAGGGAGGGAGTCACTGTCAGAAATAGACACATATTGCGAGCGATCAGGTACATATGATCGAAACCAGGTTAGCGAATGATCACCAATACCTGCGTTTTTGAGTTTGTGCAGTAGAATGTCATGGTCTTCAGTGTCAAAGGCCTTAGCAAAATCAAGGAAAATAGCTCCACTTAGGTCTCCTTGTTCCATGCCAGTTTTGATGTCATTGCAAACTTTTAAGAGGGCAGTTGTAGTGGAGTGATTCTGGAGAAAGCCCAATTGATCAAAGGTCAGATAGTTTAATTGTTGGTAGTACTCACAAAGTTGCATATGGACACATTTTACTAAGATTTTTGACAATACTGGGAGCAATGATATTGGGCGATAGTTAGAAACCAAAGTAGTGTCACCACTTTTATGGATAGGCACTACTCTCGCAGTCTTCCAAAGTTTAGGTATGTATCCAGACACCAAGGATTTGTTAATTAGAGTTGAGACGGGTTTAGCAATTGCCGGCGCACTGAGCTTCAACAACATTGCTGGGATTTGATCGGGTCCGGACTGGTTTTTCATTTTTAGATTATTAAGATGTTTTTTAATGACACTAACAGGTACAGGTCTAAAAATAAACTTGTCTATATTGGGGCTTTGCAAATTTAGTGTGACCTGATCCACATTTGTAGTTTCAGCATGCGTGTCATTTATTAGCTTGGCAATCAGGGAGGTAGAGCATCCAACAAAGTAATTGTTAAAGGCATTTGCTACATCTAAGGGAAGTTGCAGGGTTTGGTTACCCACTTTGACAGTGGAGGGTTGGGAGTGGATTGGGGGAGTTTGTAGTTTATTTATGACTTTCCAAAAGTTTCTAGGGTTTGAGATGTTATTGTTGAGATTCTCATAGAAATATTGGGCCTTGGCCAATTTTGTCTGTTTTGTGCATATATTTCGCCATTGTCTATGCACAGTGATCATTCATAGAGCCAGTACGCTTAAACTTTGACCACAAAGAATCCCGAAACTGGTACATTTGGATGAGGTCAACTGTGATCCAGTTCATATGTGCTCCTTTTACCCTCACCTTACGCAGCGGGGCATGCAAATTCCAAATTTGTAGGAGTTCAGACTGAAAGAATTCAACAGCACAGTCTAGATCTGGAATAATGTTTAATCTGTGCCATGGGAGATTCTTGATGTCATTTAGAAAGGATTCAAGATTAAAATTTTGAAGGACCCAGTTATTTTAACCTTGGGAGAGGATTTAATAGCCTTTATTTTGCGCACACAGTACACTAAACCGTGATCACTGAAAATGTTTGGGAGAACACCGGCCTCCTGGATTCTATCAGGAGAAGTGGAGAGAATCCAATCGAGCAGGGTATGGTTATGGCTTTTAATGTTTTTACGCGAGTCGGGGAGGAGATTAATTTCGTTAGCTGCAAAGTCTTAAACAGCGTGCAAGAACTATTGTTTTTAGGATTCAGCCAATCAATATTAAAATCTCCAAAGAACAACAGTTCACTTTTTGGGTTTTGAGCTATGGTTTCACTAAGGAGATGGGCTATGTCAGAAAGGGAATGCACAGGGGAGCTAGGTGGGCGGTAGATTCCTGCAACAATGATTGATTTACTGCACGGGATCTCAATTGTGCCAGAAAGGAAATCAAAGGTGGCAGGAGGACTAAGGTTTTGTAAAGGGGTAAACTTTATGGAATTGTCAACATAAATGACAATGCCTCCTCCTCTCTTTGCTCTGTCATTTCTAAAACATGAATAACCCTGTATTGCAATGGCGGTGTCTGGTATTTTAGCTGTTAACCATGATTCTGAGAGCACAATGATTTTTGGTTTGTAATGGGAACACCAGGCTTGCAGTGCATCCAGTTTAGGGAGTAAACTACGGATGTTGCAGTGCACAAAAGAGAGGCCTTTTTTAGTGGGGAGATTAGGACTAGAATTAGCTGGGGGACCAGGGTTAGACTCCACATCATTTGCAAGGGCAAGTAACATAAGGAGTAGGAATTTGGAATTAATTTTTGTTTGGCCATATAGTGAATGGGATACTTTATAATTTTGTGAGGTGGGGGTAGGAGGGCTATTTTTTTTATAACTCTCCACCAGCACTCAGCAGATAAGTTAGAGGAAGAGAGCAGGCCATGGTGTATGATAATTTGTGTTCCAGTTTGAGGTGTGTGCTTATGCTGGTAGTGGTGTGAACCAAATTGGATTGAGAAAAGGGTTATTAAGAATAACAGTATGGTTATATTTGGATTCATGTTAGTGGTATGAGGTGTGTGGTTGAAAATGAAACAGAAATTGCGAAAAACATAAATTAAATAGAGGTATATAGTTTTGGTGTGTGATATATCTATTTGTAGTGAGAGAGGGTATGTGTTCTATAGGGTTAAGAGATTGAAAGGGTGTGCTGATCAGTGTTTGCACCTGACATTTTAGTAGATTGAAAGTTGTGTGGGAGACTATCTATAAATGAGGAAATGACCGTGGGAGGGAAATGTCAGTCTTCCAGAAGGCTACCTTTTTCAAATGGCCATGGAACAGCTGATGGAGCTCTGAGTTCTATGCTGGACTGGGTATGTTTAAAAATCAGACTGTTTCAAATGGCCATGGAACAGCTGATGGAGCTCTGAGTTCTATGCTGGACTGGGTATGTTGTAGCGGTCGGGGTCTCATTCAGGACCCAGACCATGTTCTCAAGATTACTCTGTATGTGTTGTCGACTTTTTTTTGTAAACTGTGATGCCCTGTGATAACCTTTTACACGTTTGTTGCTTGTACCTTAATATAGAACTGTTCAAAATGAAGAATTGAGATAGATATATATATATATATATATATATATATATATAAACTGTATTCTTAATGCTATAGTGTCCCTCCCTTTCCTTAGTCGTTGCCCTCCACCCCCTCAATCTCCTCCTCCATCAATGTAATGGCGATGGAGGAACCTAATGTGAATGCGCCACGCATATGGGTATGATAAATGCTTTCCTATGGGAGATTTGACTTTTCACATCCTCATGCAGAACTCTGTGAAAATGCAGGAAGCGCCTCTGGAAGACAGCCCCTAGAGGTTGTCTTAACACTGCGATGTAAACACTGCAATGTTTTATATTGCCGGGTTCAGAATACAGAATGAGATGAAGCTGTCTGGATGCCTATAGTGTCCATTTAAGATCACACTGACTGTGTCAGAAAGCATTTAATCTCCATTTATGTTTAGGAGCAATAGATCCACCTTTGACCTACTTTCCAGGTGTTTCATTTTGCCAAGTTAAACCACCATATGCTCTTGAAATTTGTAAAACTACAAACATTGGTTTCCATTCCCTATATTGTTGTAATAAAACAAACCTATCAATAATTTCAAGAGCCAATTTTTATGACATATAATATTGAATTTGAAATTGTACACATATTACTTAATACCTGACTTTAATGATGCATTATCTCAAGGTAATATGGATGTAATTTTAGATTGCAATTTCATTATGTCAAATAATCGAGACCTTTTGTGGTTGTTTTGCGCAATGGAGTGAAAAAGACAAATGAAAACCACTCTTTTTTGAATCCATGAGTACCATGAAACTCAAAGAATCTGATGTTATAAGAGTTACCTTGTGTGTTGGACCAGGTGGTAGAGAAGCTAGAAGACAAAACACGTTGATATAAAGGATGTCAGATACATTTTTTCTTATTTATACAAAATAAACAAAAAAAATTCTAAGTATTTTTTTCTATACACTAAATAGCCAAATTAATTATTTATGTACTTGCCAAATTCTTAAAAATTCTACACTTGCACGACAAGAAAAGATATGTCTTGATTTTTGTCATCATACTCTGGTGATATTTATAAAACCTGCACCATCATGGATGTATCCAGAATAGTGGGGAACAAGATATACACAGCCTTTCATGTTTATGAAGAAGAATAAAGGACTGATTTGATGTATAGAAGATAAAATGTGTGGTTATCACAACTAGAAAAACAGCACAAGCCAGGTCACGGACAATTTAATCTGTATCTACAGAATGCTGAAGCAGAACTAGCTTTGATGTATGATGTTATCAATAGGAAACCTGTGACATGATGTCACCCAGGATAATCACATCACAAGTCTCAGGCCAAAAAGCTTTCAAAATTATTATAGAGTTTACTTCCGGAGTTTACCTCAGCATTTCATTTGGCACTTTAAAATCATAAAACATTTTTACAATGGTGCCTAACAGTACATCTCAGTGAGATGTTATGTTATTGTTTCACTATAATCCAAATTCATACTGACATTTTGGCTGCCTCTGCCTAAATAACACAGGAACTAAAGACGGGCTTGTAAACTACAGGTACCATGAACATTAAATGAGTTGAAGAAGCCTTTATTAATTGGACCTCTGCATGGCTCCTGTGACATCAGACAGGAACGTGTCAACCAGTGGCAGGAGCTTTGCCCCGGGCAGGAATAAAGGGATACTATAAGTGCCATGAAGACAAAGCTGTATTCCTGGCGCTATGGCTCTCTCTGTCTCCCACCTCCCTTGCACTCCCGCCCGAGTAAATAAAGTGTTAAAAACTCTTTAATTATTTACTTTTTCCTTTGAATCCATGCTTTCGTATGGGGAAAAATTCAGATACCGGACCAAAGTTACGTTTCGATTCAGGAAGCCCTCTAGTGACTGTCTGGTAGACAGCCACTGGAGGCAGACTTAGAGCTGCAATATAAACATTGCAGCACTAAGTGCAAAAGGGACATTACACCCATACCACTTCAATGAGCTAAAGTCGTCTGGGTGCCTACAGTGTCCCTTTAAGTTAGGTGAAATCTTATTTTAAAAATAGTTTTAGGGCATTATTCAAAGAGAAAAAAAAGTTTTAAAAAAACTCTTTCATGGGAAATGCAAAGCACCATAACCACTATAACACACTGCACAACACCCCAGAAGTGTTTAGCGACTGTGAACCATTTTGTTCTTAGTTCCGGTAGAGTGTCCGTTTAACTATAAATGCAGTAATCATTTCACAGAAAAGGACACAATGCCGACCAAGGCTGAAAAGAATTGATTTACATTTAAATTTCATATATTCTGACACAGCACATCTGAAATTGCATACTTTAGAGCAAGAAGAAGCTTAAATGATGTCATCAACGTGCTGCACAAGCGATAAGTGGCTGGGTCCCCTTATCAACTTGTTAAAGCACTGACAAAGCCTTACAGCAGAGTAATTGTCTGGGATTATTCTTTCAGCAGACTCTTATCTCCTGTTTCCAATTAACTGTAATTATTGAATATATCATTATAAGCTTCCATAAACAAACAGGAGTTGAAAGGTCATTCACACCCCCAAAGAAAACGAGGGCTTCTGAAAGAAGAGTGACTTCGGTGTTCCAGATGAGATATCAGAAATGACATTAAAAATAACATTAGCCTTGTTCTTTTTGCAGTACCAATTAATAACCACTCACTGAACACATCCTTTTTTTCTTTACATACAGGGCTTGACTATATTTTCACTGATAGGACCTCTACAAAATTGTAAGAGCCAGAGAAAATTTTAATTTCATGGGATTTTGGTACAGAATGAAATACTAACTAAATAAATAAATACCAGTATGAATTTAAAAAATTCAAAAATGAACTTTTATATTGTATATTTTTACTACCAATCCTCTCCATTGTCCGCTCTTGTTTCTAAATTTCTTAAATATTTACTATCGACCTCCAATTGGCCATACCACAGGTAAGTGTCTATTTTACTGCGGTCTACCAAGACAGTGAGCAGTCTCTGTATAGTTCAGCAACATAGACAGCTTCCATGCTTCATTGAACTGTTGTGTAACTTTATTCATTCATAGACACCATTGTGGTTATGGGTATCTCTGTTATGTCAATTGCATCAATTTTTAATCAATTATCATATCCAGAGCACTTTAAACAAAATGTTTTTTGCATTACTGACAGCTCAATTTTTAAATCTGTAAGTGGGGCTGTTTGAACAAGTTATTAAAATCACAGCTCACGCTCCTTCACAGTAAGTATACTTACTCATATCTCTCAGGCTCCGCATGGAGGCACTGAACATGAATCTTTATGAGTAGATACTGATTAGTGCAGCATTTTGAAGTGCATGCGCAATAGTCTACCAATACTTTCCTATGGGAAAACATTGGATTGGCTGAGATCGTCAAGCTTGATAATCTCAGGCATAGAGGCAGGGCCAGTCGAGGGGAGATCAGCATGGAATGGGTAAATAAAGTGAGTAAAAACCATTCCCTTGCGAACGGAGGGCAGCTGGTCACCTAAACAAGCACACCATGACAGGCAGACACACACATGTGTACCTTGACATTAAGACACAGATGCCATGCCATACAGGCAGACACACACACAACAGACTTCTTCAGACCTGCGTTGTACTCTCGTCTATCCAAAGGGGTTCTCACGGTCGTGTTTACTGTTTGTTTGTTTTTTTTTCTTTTCGTTTTTTTTCTTTATGAGAATATGTCACCCTTCAGTAATACTTTTAGTAATTTTAACAATAACTACATAAGAACTGAATCCCGATCTGACATCTGTTACATATGTGTGAATTAATTGTCTCTATTCAGCATGTGAAACTATGACAGATACGTGGATTCAATTCTATCTGAAGCACAGTTTAACATGCAATGATACTATTATTACAACACAACATGTTGCGTCCAGATCTTCCCTTATAATGCTGAGTTACTGGCACTGATCTTTGTTCTTTGTTCAAAAAACAAATGCTTTAATGGAAAAATCTGTTTTCTACTTATCAAAAGGTATGTTCATCCAACAAAAATGTTATTTTTAATGTGATTACAGTATGCATGTACCAAACACCAGTTAGTCCAAATTCATTTAACAGATAGTCGAAGTTTCTACTGGGGTGCAATATGCAGCTGTTATAACAAGTCACAACCCCTGCACAAAGTGACCATAAAGGAATCACGTTGCAGATTTGCACACTAGGGAGTAAACAATCAGTTATGCTTACAGTGGCATATTTGCAAAGACCCCTGAAAGTGTTATTGTTCTGGCGGTGCGATGGCCTAGGGGTTCAAGGGAAGGAAAGGGGTTTTTTTTTTTTTTAACCTGAAACTGTCCATTTTGGGCGGCCATGTTCATCTAGTGGGTCCACTTCAGCTTCTGGCGCATCATCTGCCAGGAGCCCACATCAGTGCTGTACTCTCGCACATGAGTGAGTGTACAACATTGATGTCTGTGGAGGATCCAGCAAGATTGCTGGTGTATCCGCAGACAAAATTACATTACAAAACTTGTCTACTTTATTTATGATATCTTTTGACGGTGTTGAAATTTCATAGAAAAAACTGTGTATGTTTAGAGTCCAGACCAGATTCTTTTGGAGTTGAGCACCTCTCCCTGCACCCAAGCTTTAAATGCCCCCTTTGGAAGTGACCATGGGAAAGCATAAATTTTGGCTACGCCCCTTTAATAATATTTTTTATTTGATATTTAACAGATATCTGATATGCATTTTGAGTATTTACATCAAAGCACTATCTCTTTAATTGTTTAGTTTTTACACTGTACTTTTGATTAATAGTTTTTTATAACATTCATTTTTCATTATATACATTCACAAACCTCTTACAACAGACTCATTAAATACACCTTAGTTCATTTAGTACTAGCACAATTTAATTTGTCTCCCATCGTTAAAATTAGTGTATGACCCACTGATAATGGGGTACTGTGTCATAGTAGTGGGCTTAACACGATATGGCCATATAGTGAAGCTGAATCCCCATATTATTTCAACGAGATAGGTGATTTTAAGTTGCCATGTAAAAATGAAAACTGTATATTTGTGTCCGCGCTGTTCCTTAAACTGTACAGTCAAAGTGATTTTATTACATATAGGGTATTTCTTTATGAAGTACTCTTTTCTTTTTTCTGGCGCAATAGCCGCTATGAGGGAGCTATTATACTTGGAAAAACACTATACTGTTAGAAATACAAATGCGTATTCGGAACGTTATAGTGACCTGTCGGACGTTTAGGTGACCAGCATATGAAAGTTATATGATCAAAATTATTTCTCAAACAGCTTCTATTATCATTTTTGTTGATCAAACATATTAAAAATGAAAAAGATATATAACTAAAAACATTGATCAACAATAACATGGTAGAGGATCCCTAAACAGGAGACTTTGATTGAAGCAGAAAATTATAAAACTTGCTGAGCTCCATGAAGTTCAGTCAATTTCAAAAGAGGGAAAACCATAATGGTTAATTTACCATAAAAGGAGAAGAAAAGAGGAAGAGTCTACATGTATTTCTGGGTTTGACACGATGTGTCCAATTGGAGGAAGCAATACAAACGTTGTGTATTATCATAGGTTGTGAAAACATGCAAATGAAAATTTCATATTATCTGTCCAACGTGGTCAGCCATGATAGGCTAGGAAGGCGATATAAACTTACTAAACAAATCCCGACAGAACAAATGTGATGGGCTCAGAAAGTTGCATGTCACTTTAAAGTAACATTCCAAACGCCATAATCAATACTGGTGTAACCCAATGAAAGAATTTGAATTGGTAATGATTTAACTTCTTAGTTGGGGCTACTAGGCACCACCAGGGCACTTCTTGAACAATAATCACTAGAGCAGGGGTCCGAAACCTATGGACCTAATGTGCATGTGCGGTGAGCAATGGAGACGTATTAGTCCTTTCTCATAGGAAAGTATTGAAACAATGCTTTTGAATAGGGTTTTTGAGAACGTTGAATGTCCTCACTCACAGCATAAGGATGTTTTTTTTTTATATCAGCAGTATCGTTTCAAGGGGTCAAACTCCATGAAACAGCAAAAAGTGCCTCTAGTGGCTGTCTGGTAGTCAGCTACTAGAGGCAGTCTTAGCACTGCAATGTAAACACTTTTGTAAAACTGCAATGTTTTACACTGCAGTGTTAAAGGGGACACGGACACTGCACAGAGACCACTTCAATGAGATAAAGTGGTATGAGTGCCCATAGTGTCTCTTTAAATGATATCCATCTTTTACGTACACTTGAATAACCTTTGCCTTTATTAAAAGGCAAATGGGATTTTTTTCCATTTAGTGGCATAATAAGGAATTTTAGCTTTGATCACAGACTGAGGAGAATGAATATGTCTGAAATCCATTATCTCCCTGAAAAGTGGGTTGTCTAGAGATCCAATTAATGGTTCCATTACAAAGACACCACCATAGGAACAAGGGAGAACTGTGTACTAAGAACGTTTATAGATATCAAAAGAGATTTTTTTTCTTTTTAATGAATTTTTTTAGTAATGATAACAGATTTTGAGGCAAAATATGTAATGACTAAGACTTGGTGTCCTGATCTCTGTAGACCAGGTGTAAAGTGATCTCAACTTTTAGTCTGAATTTCAAAGCCCCTGGCTAATCTGCTTAATACTAATGAAGTAATCATGCAATTTTGAAACAGTGGGAAATAACAAGCTTCTCCAAATTTCTTTCTGGATTTTGAGAAACAAAATGAAAGCACTAATTAAAGAATCATAACCACTACAACCCGCTACAATTGTTATGCTGCGACGAGTACGCTAGCCGTTTTTTGGTAATAGGGAAAACCATTCAGCAAAGGTTTGCCTTTTACCCAAGTCCCCGTTCTCCCCCGTTTATCTCAGATCAGTATCCAGATCTCTTGGGTGGTGCACATGCAAGGAGGGAGGCTTTCAGAGGCTCAGATCGGTTATTTCCCAGTGAAGAGACTGAAAGCTTTTTCAAAGCAAAGGTTGCAGTACATACAAACTGTAACTTTGGCAAACTGTTTAAGATATACCCCCAATGAAAATGCATGCATGTATGTATTAATTTGGGGTGTATCTACTAAAAGTGGTTCCTATTTTTTTTTCCCACCATATGGGCAGTAGAGTGTTCCTTTAAGATGTCATGTTGCTTGGAGAACCCCTTTAATAAGAAAAAACAATATGGGAATGACACTGGCCTCAACACGGGAGACACTAAATCGGGAATCAAACTCGATTAAAAACTGTTTTCAAGACAAAATAATAGAGAAAGAGGAAAGATCACTTCCACTTAAAGTAATTGAGACTTCCAACTATAAAGAAAATACCTCAATACACCACAATAGAAACAATGGAATATTTTACAAATTCATAAAAACTAGACAAACTCCCCTTCTATCTCACATACCAAGATTGTGGATAATGGAGTGATAAAGTTTTAAGATATTGATGGAAGAATGGAAGACCATCAAGACAGCAACTATCTCAAATACTCCACACTGGTTTAGTCTGGACCAATTTACAAATCCTATTTAGCCACTCAAAGAGAATTCCTGCACAGGAGCAAACACAAACACTCCCTCCCATGATGTCCCATCTAGAAAAAAAAAAAGATCTATCCATCCTGGAAAAATATTTTCTATATCCTCTGTCAAGCATTATGTTTTCCAGGTTAATCACTATGTTTTTGAAATGTTGAAAATTGAACAGTGAATAACCTAAAATATCCAATCTGTTTGTTTTGTTTTAAAATGTTTTCAATGCAGCTATTTTGACACAAGATTTGACTATGCAAGTTTATCAACTGTACAGTGAATTTATAATAATAAAAAAAATGGCTTAATGACTATGATACACGACCTGTGAGGATAGCCTATATGGAGTTTCCCTAAATCGCTTATTTTCAACTCAATTTTGCAACTCATTACAACTTGATGATAAGTAAATAAACAACATTTTCGCGATGTAGTGTTCTTTGAAATAAGCAGACACAAGCTAGTGCCCTTTTTCTCCTAGTACTGGGTACAGCAATGAGAAATGCCAGCTGGGAGGAGAACTAACAGATATTTAAGAGAAATTGCTGCTACAAATCAAATTTCTCTGAAACAAAAATGCCTTTGTACTGTTCAACTTGGCAGAACTATTTGACATTAAATGTGCTGTTTTTTGCAAGCAGGGGGAATCAATTTCCTCTCAATTTCTTCTCATGGTTACGTTCTTCGCACTACCTGAGCAGGGTAGGTGTGTATGAGTGCACAGAACCACCCACGCCCACAAACACACACTACAACAGGTATCACAAGAATCTTCAAAACATGATTGATTTAAACATTTGTATATGTTAATCTGAGACTTGCATATATCAGCATAATTGGAAAACAGTTCTCATTCAAAAACTAGGACCCTGCAAAGGTTCACATTTCAGTCTGCTCTCTGGCATGAAGATTACATTTAACGCAAACTTTTTAAGGATTTCAAACACTGATTTGGCATAACCTAAAGCAATACTGTGTCAAATCGGCATAACCTGCAGCATAATTGAGCAGAATAAGCTAGGACCTTATGCTATTCCTCATTACAACATTATCCAGATATGACAGGAACACCCCTACCGAACACACTAAATCAAATAAATATATATATATTTATATACACACACAGACAAGCATACACACACACCCTGATCAGTTACAACATTAAAACCACTGACAAGTGAAGTGAATAACAATGATTATATCGCTACAATGGCAACTGTCAAAGGGTGACAGTGAGGTCTTGAATGTCATAAGTTTAAAGCAGAAAAGACGGGCCAACTAGTGACCTTGACAAAGGCAAAAGAGTGATGGTTAGATGACTGCATCAGAGCATCACCAAAATGGCAAGGTTTGTCAGGTGTTCCCTGTATTCAGTTGTAAGTATCTACCAAAGTAGTGCAAGGAAGTACAACCAGGGAACCGGCGTCAGGATTATGGGTGCTCAAGGCTTATTGATGAAAGAAGGGAAACAATTGCAGAAAAATGTAATGCTGGTCATGACAGAAAGTTGTCAGACCACACAGTGCATTGCAGTTATCTGTGCATGGACCTGCATATCCACAGACCAGCCAGAGTGCCCATGATGACTCCTGTCCACTACCAAAAGCGCTTTCAATGGGGACGTGAGCAGCAGAACAGGATGCAGCAATGGGAGAAGATTGCCTGGTCTGAAAAATTACATAAGATTTTATATCAGATGGATGGCTGGGTGCATGTGTGTTGTGTACCATGGGGAAGAGATGGCAACAGGATGCACTATGGGAAGAAGACAAGCAAGCAGAGGCAGGGTAATGCTCTGAGCAATTTTATACTGGGATATCTTGGGTCCTGGAATTCATTTGGATGTTACTTTAACACATACCACCTACCTAGATAATGCTGCAGACCAAGTACACCCCTTAAAGGTAGTGGTGTTCCATCATGGCAAAACAAACTGTATTCTAATAACTTAGTAAGAACCAGTTGGACTTGTTTGTAATGCATCTCAAGATCAGGTGAATGTACAAGAATGTCATTCAGATATACAACAATGCATATAGGTAACAATGTGTCATTGATGAGACCCTAGAAGACAGCCAGGCCATTACACAACCCAAAAGGCATAACCAAGTATTCATAATGCCCACTACGGGTGTTAAAAGCTGTCTTCCACTCGTCTCGTTCAGGGATCCTAACCAAATTATATGCACCCCTGAGATCTAATTTGGTAAATACCTTGGAGCTTTTCAGGCGATCAAACAACTCAGTGATTAAGGGGATAGGATTTACTTTGCGAACCGTAAAACAATTCAATCCCCTATAACCAATACAAGGTCTGAGGTCTCCTTCCTTTTCTGATACAAAGAAGAACCCTGCACCAGCTGGGGAAGAAGACCTTCTAATAAAACCTTTAGCTAAGGATTCTTTGATATATTCCTTCATGACCATGTTCTCCTTTACAGAAAGTGGATAAAACCCTTCCCTTATGTGGCATGTTCCCAGGAAGGAGATTGATGGCACAGTCATAAGAGCGATGAGGCGAAAGCTTGTCGGCCTCTTCTTTATCAAACACCTCACTGCGGTCTACATATTCCGGAGGTACCTCCGTGGATATAGAGATAGTGGGAACATTAATAGTCAGTATTGGCTTAAAAGAAGAAAGACATTGTTTATAACACTTGAAACTCCATTTGGTTATTTCCCCGGTTACCCAATCGATTACTGGGTTATGTTTAACCAACCAGGGGTAACCCAGAACAACAGAACAAGAAGGTGAGGAGAGTACTTGAAAGGTGATTCTCTCCGTATGCAAGATACCCACCGCCATTGATATGGGTTTCGTCTGAGTGATGAGAGGAGTACGTAGTGGTCTACCATCTATGGTATGGCCTCAAAGGTGAAGGATGTGGCCTTGAGAAGGACAGGAACAGAAGAATCAGCAACAAAAGTAGAATCTATGAAATCAACTGCTGCTCATGAATCTATCAAGGCTTTAACAAGCATGTTCTTCTCTTTGATTTTAACACTAACTGACAGTATCAACCTAGCTGTTTCAGGTTCAGGGGACAACGACATTACACCCAAGGCTGGCCCCCTGTTAGGCCTTAGGTGTGAGAGTTTTCCGGATAGCTGGGACATTCTTTCCTATGATGACCCTTCTGTCCACAATAAAGGCATAGTCCCTCTCTTCTTCTGAAAGCCTTCTCAGCCTCGGACAATTTTGTCACACCTAATTGCATGGGTTCTGGGGTTGGAGAAGGTAATGCTAGCACCTCTCGAACCGGAGAAGGCAGGGCGCATGACGATTCTACTTTGTCTCTCCTTTTGTGCGCTTCTATCTCTGAGTCGATCATCAATATGTATGCAATAAAATAATCGATCAGGTCGTTTAAATCTGGAGGCAAATCTTTGGCCGCTATTTCATCCTGAATGTTATCCGCTAAACCCTCATGGAAAGCTGTAACCAAACCACTATTAGCCCATACATACTCTGCCCCTGAGGTAGATCCCTGTCTTTATTCTCATCAAACACTTGCCAGCATAATGAGCATGACCTGGCGCCTCAAAAGACTCCCATAAAGGGTTAGCCTAGAGCCTTTTCAGCTAAATGATTGACAAGAAATGCAATTTTCACTCTATCTGTGAAAAAAAGAGCGAGGTTTCATTTCAATATGGATGCTAACCTAGCAATTCAATGGATCTACATTATTCTTCTTGACTTCTCTGCTGCCTTTGACACCATTGATCATGCTCTCCTTCTTCAAGCTCTTCAATCACTCAGTCTCTGTGACTCTGTCCTCTCATAGTTTTCCTCTTATCTCTCCCAACGCTCATTCAGTGTCTCCTTTTCTAATGATGTCTCCTCCCCTCGTCCTGTCTCGGTTGGAGTCCCCCAAGACTCTGTCCTTGGTCCCCTTCAATTTTCTCTTTACACTGCAAATCTATTGCCTCTTTTGGATTCCATTACCACCTGTACGCTGATGACACCCAGATATATCTCTCCCCCCCTGACCTCTCTCCCCTGCCGTCCTGCAACGTGTCACTGCTTGCCTTTCTTCCATCTCTGACAGGATGTCCTCCCGCTTTCAGAAACTCAATCTCTCTATAACAGAACTCATTGTCTTTCCTCCTCCTAATACTGATCCTCCTCTCTCGCTCTCCCTTCAAGTCATCATACTTGGCATCAACTATGGCATCATACTTGACTCTGGCCTCACCTTTGAGCCTCACAATCAGTATATTGCCAAATCCTGTAGATAGCCCGCATCCGCCCCTTTCTTACAAAAGATGCTACCAAGGAGCTTGTCCATGCTCTAGTAATTTCCAAAATGGATTACTGTTACCCTCTCCTGATTGGTCTTCCCAAAGGCCATATTGCCCCACTACAGTCTGTAATGAATGCCGTCACCTCTGTCAGTCCTTACAATGGCTTCCTGTATCCTATAGGAGTCAATTCAAAGTGCTAACCTATACATATATAATACAATAGAAACACCCTTAACAATCACAAGTGGGGAGGTTAGAGGCAAACGAATGGACACTTTACCTATATATATTGATACCCCACTCTGTAGAATATGACAAAAAGGACTCCTTCCAGTCCTCTCAAAACATACATAAAATATTAGATCTACAGTAGGAAGAGAAAAGAAATCATAGTGTACTATCTCAAACATATACTGATAGTGGTGTTCAAGGTTACACTCACAAAATTAAAACGATTGAAGGCACATCAATAATAAGGTTGACAGACGATCTTCCCCACGTATAAGGGCATGTAGGAGAGAAAGAAGTAAAATAATAAGTGCAGACTATTTGTTAACCTGGTAATGCACTAGATATAAAAACACTTACAGGATAGCAGAGGTGTAAAGGCATATCATATCCCAGGTTCCCAAGATGTTCAAACATAGTCTGCCAGAAAATTCAGGTACAAGTGAAAAAGAAATCCTTGCTGCTTGAAAATTGAAATTTATTACAAACAAATAACCATAAATAAAACAGGAATAAAAACAAGATGCTCTCCTACAAAAAGGGGTTTGGACATACACGTAGACGGCACGCAGAGCACGCAGGGCCTGGATTGCCATCGGATGGCGGAGCTCCGGAACGGGTAAGTATGACACAGATGCCAAAAGACATGTTCACAGGTCTTGTAGAGTTAATGCCTCAACGCATCAGAGCTGCTTTGTCAGCATGAGGTGGACCTACACTGTATTAGGCAGGTGGATTTAACGTTGTGGCCGATCGGTGTATATACAGTATATAACATTTTATATGTAATTGCAGAATCTCATATCACTAAAGCAGAACAATCACTTCCCTGGAAGTATCATTTCGTTGTAAACACACCCCAAGAAACATTATTCATTACTGTAGCGTTCACTAGGGTGAACATTGCTGTGGAAGCTAGTATAAAAAAACAAAAAAAACATACTTGGCCTCCACCACACTTCTGTATTCAGATCAACATTGTCACAAAAATACCATGAGCACCCATGTCCAGCATTTCTTCAATCATGCAGTACACATGCATGTGCCTGTGCATATACTTCTGCAGGGGTGACACTATAGGCACCCAGACCACATCAGCTCATTGCAGTGGTCTGGGTGCATGTTCCCAGGGTGCATATTCCCTTAAAGGACCACTATAGTGCCAGGAAAACATACTTGTTTTCCTGGCACTATAGTGCCCCGAGGGTGCCCCCACCCTCAGGGTCCCCCTCCCGCCGGGCTGGATGGAGCGGAAGGGGTTAAACTTACCTCTTTTTCCAGCGCCGGGCGGGGAGCGCTTCTCCTCCTCTCCTCCCTCTTCTCCTCCTCTTCAGCTGAATGCGCATGCGCAGCAGGAGCTGCGCGCGCATTTAGCCAGTCCATAGGAAAGCTTTCACAATGCTTTCCTATCGACGCTGGCGTCTTCTCACTGTGATTTTCAATGAGACAGCCACTAGAGGCTGGAATAACCCTAACATAAACATAGCAGTTTCTCTGAAACTGCTATGTTTATAGAAAAAAGGGTTAACCCTAGATGGACCAGGCACCCAGACCACCTCATTAAGCTATAGTGGTCCTTTAACCGTGCAAACATAATTATTGCAGTTATTAATAAACTGCAATAATTTCCTTTGTGGGTTAACTCCACCTCTAGTGGCTGTCTACCAGACAGCCACTAGAGGGACTTCTGGGTCTTTAGGCGACTTTTGGTCCCCTAACTGACGCTGGACGTCCTAATGTTATGCATTAGGACATCCAGTGTCACTCGAAAACCCATAGAAAAGCAGGGGGGAGTACTAATGCGTGCGCAACGGGAGAGGTGGCAGAGCCTAGAGACATTGGCGCTGGACTAAATTAAGTGACAAAGGGGGTTTTAAGCCCTTCCTGCACCACAGGAGGAGGGGGACAGGGACTTGACATAGGGCAACATTGTTTTCATGGCACTATAGTTTCACTTTAATGAAATTCACATTCCTTGACAATATCTTAAAGCAATTTTTTAAGGAGAGAATAGTTAAGAATTCAGATATCGTATTTTAGTACAAAGCAGCTAAAATAGAAGTATAGCCGACTTAAAGAGTTCTTACGAAGCATTTATTTTGACATTAAATTTCAACTTCATTTTGCATTCTCTTTGAATTCCTGACAAAACTCACTATAATAAATAAGTAGCAACAGTTCCTCTTTAAAGATTTATACACTTTAATATATTAATACATGACCCTCAATTTAATGAACATTTGAATACTTTTATGAAATTCTGATCTGCAGTCTTATTTAACAGACACTTAATTAAAGCAGAAGGCTTTTTATTTTTTTTTTTAAACTTGCATAAGAAAATGCACAGATCCATACTTAACCATTGGATCAGTGAACTACTATTCATAAACCGATCCAGCAAATGTTTGAATATGGTGGCATTTTGAGACGTAGGGTTGTACCAAGTAGCCAGAATTAACAGGTGAAAGCCATTACTAAAACAAATTGGCAGGTGCTGAAGCTTCCCCATGATGGATGTCATTCTCCGAGGGCTACATATCACATTGCATGAAAAGAAGATTCAACATCTGAGTAAATACCGTGTAACAGACACCCTGCCTCTACTCCTCCCAAAAACAAACTCCTTTCTTTCACTTTTTTTTTTTTTTATTGGCAAAGGAGACTGGGCACTTGTCTATGATGGGCACATCCAACATCTGCCCGTCTAAACATGTGCATGGAAACATGGCCAGCCAGTTATATATTCTTCTCTTACACAACTCTCCTGCTATCCTTTCTATTCTCAATCCTTCCTGGTATCTATCTCCTCTCTGCACGCCCTTCTGTTCCCTGTAATTAATATTCGTATTCTTGGTTTCCCCGTGGCTCTGAAATGCACTGCCTTGTGCCCCTCTCTCAGCCTCCCTATGGCTCTGTAATCCGACATCGTTTTCACTTGCGCAAGACTCCCCGCTGCTGTGCAATAGCTTCTCACTATATATCCCCATTACGTGGCATTGAAATACAGTATGTTGACATCTCTCTGTTCTCCTGCAGCTCTTTTTTGTTTTTTCATCTCTCTTCCTTGCATTAATCTTGTTTTTGTTCCCATACATGTAAAACATAAAAATAAAAAAATAAAAAACCTGTTCCTCGTCTTTTGACCACTTTACCCAATGCTATCAATCAACCCCCTATCTCCCTAAACGGTTGAACGTTTTAACCATTTAAGAATCAGTGATATGTTCTTGCAAAACCCATGCCAACCTAGAATGTTCTATTTATCGTAATGATAAAAATGAGTGTTAAACTAGAATCACCAAAAAAACACATTATATTACTAAAGACTATTTCGTTTATACAATAGGTCACATGCCGCCCTTTTTTGCCGCATTACATTCCACATTCCATAATGCCCACACACAGTTTAATATACAGTTACAGTTAATAAATTCCATTTTATCCTTAATGTCATAATATATATTGATATTTCATGCCTTAAATTCACTATATCCGTATTCCATTCTGACTATGTGAGATCAAGAATATATTGCACAGAGCTATGCCGTGATGTGCTTTCTATAATTCTTTGCAAAGTCCTGCTCCGTGATGGGGCATTATTCACCAATTGACTATTAAAATGAAAACCATAGGTGAGCATCGCAACACTATAGGGCCTGCACCATTTGAAAACTTCCATCTGAAACATACTTTTTAAAATGGCAATTCAAGAAAAAATTCTCTCTTTTTCACCGGTGAGAACCAGGTGTGTATGTAGAGTTAATCATGACTTATTTCATTATAAAAAAAAAAGTTAAAGAAAAAAAAAACGATTGTTGAAAATGATGCAAAGATTGCACTTAAAGAACCAAATAGATGGCAATGAGAGAAAAGTGTCCCTTATTAGGATATGCCTGGACACACCCTACGCACATGCCTATGATGAAAACCATTCCAGACTCTATTTTTACTGCTTAACTTGACTCCTAGGAAGGAGGCCTCAAACCCTGGAGCTGAATTGTAGGCTCTCTGGTTCCTACAGATATACGGCTCCTTCTATCGAAGTCCGTTATGTACAGTGTAATTTAAGATGAGGGACTAAGGATGTTCTCTCCACAGCTTGGTAATGGCACACTAGCGCTGTAAGTCTGCAGTGACTCACTGCACATTTCTTTCTAACTCCTCTATTAAAGCCTATTGTATAATGTAATGCCATTCTTTGTTCCATAAGATAAGGAGAGAGAAGTGTAGTAATTAAATAGACACATAATACTGCAAGCATGCCAAACTCGCGGCCCACGAGGACCATCTTGCTCAGTGTTATAGCAGAGTAGGCACCTGCTTTCCACATATTGCAGGTGCCTACTCTGCTAACATTTACCCGGACGGGGAGGAGAGCCACTAGGGAGCTCAGTGTTCCAGCTCCTCACTGCGCCCTCGCGCGCGCCGAATGAAGTGAAGCCGAGCACCGGAATATGTCGTCATATTCCTGCACCCGGCATCACTAATCCGTGCGCAGGAGCAGTGAGGAGCTGAAAGGACCCCAGGGAGATGCCCCCCCATCTGCTCCAAAAATTAAAGAGCAATAATGAAAAATGTGTGTGTAAGTGTTTGTGTGTGAGTGTGTGTGTGTGTGTCTGTCTGTGTCAGTGTGTCTGTCACCAGTGTGTCAGTGTATGTGTCTGTCAGCAAGTATGTGTGTGTATGTGTCAGTGTGTGTGTGTCTGTCACCAAGTATGTTTGTGTCTGTGTCAGTATGTGTGTGTCAGTGAGTCAGTGAGTGTGTGTCTGTCAGCAAGTGTGTGTGTGTCTGTCAGCAAGTGTGTGTGTGTGTGTGTGTGTGTCAGCAAATATGTGTGTGTCTGTCAGCGAGTATGTGTGTGTCTGTCAGCGAGTGTGTGTGTGTCTGTCAGTGGGTGTGTGTGTGTGTGTGTGTGTCAGTATGTGTCTGTCTGTGAGTCAGTGAGTGTCTGTCTGTGTGTGTGTGTGTCTGTCAGTGAGTGTGTTTGTGTGTGTGTCTGTCAGTGTGTCTGCGAGTATGTGTGTGTCTATCAGTGAGTGTGTGTCTGTCAGTGAGTATGTGTGTGTGTGTTTGTGCAGCCCACATAAACTTAAACCTTGTTTATGTGGGCCGTGCCACACTTGAGTTTGACATGCTTGTTCTACTGCAATTACACTGGACTGTTAATGCCTATATGTCAACTGACTGCATTCTGGACCCTGGGTTTTTCCTAAACTCCATATTCGGTTCGTGTGTTCTCCCTATAACTGAACCTGGCATTAGCATTGTGCATGTAGGGAGAACCCCATAATTGGAGCAAGCTTGCCGGTGTCCATTAATAATTGCAGAATCGGCTCCCTCTTCCAGTTGTAAGTGATGGACAACATGCTTTTGACAGTAGATTGGTGTGTAGTATATGTCTTGAACTGTATGTTCACCAATTTCCAGCATTAGAATAGCTAACTTAACTCGGTCAGCTCTGTAAAGCAAAGTAGTTACCGAATCAGTCGCTGAATGTAATTTGGAAAATAAACTACAGCTTAGTGAATTTGTTCTGGTGTGTAGAATCATTCCCTTCAGGCTTTTTGCTGTAAACACGGTCTTTTCAGAGAAAAAGCAATGTTTACATTACAGCCTAGTGATCACTTCACTGGCCACTCCTCAGATGGCTGTTCGAGATCCTTCCTGGGTCATGGCTGCCTAAAATGCATCCAAACATTCAGTGTCTCCACCTTATGCATGCAGACACTGAACTTTCCTCATAGAGATTCATTGATTCAATTCATCTCTATGAGGAGACGCTGATTGGCCAGGGCTGTGTTTGAATCATGCTGGCTCTGCCCCTGATCTGCCTCCTTGTCAGTCTCAGCCAATCCTATGGGGAAGCACTGTGATTGGATCAGGCTACAACTTCTGCTGATGTTAGCAGACTGCTTGGTTTTTTTTTAGGCAAACAGCATGCAGATCTACAGCTTCTGGCTTAAATACAGTAAGATGTTGCTATATATATGGGGGTATGGAGGCATGAGGGGCCCAGGGGGGCTAGATGGTGGTTTTAACACTATAGGGTCGGGCATACATGTTTGTGTTCCTGACCTTATAGTGATCCTTTAACATGTTACTGCATTATCATGGCATAGACCTTTATTGGTCAGAAAAATAAACCCTAAGCACCATTCCCATTACAATCCTGTCTAGTGGTTATGTTATTAGGAGGCTATGGGACATCTCGGCAAATAGCTTGATAACTGACATGGAAAAAACACTTCTGCATTAGAAATACCAATTTTGGAAATTTCCAAAATTTTGATGTCACTGGATCAGCTGATACCTCAATTAACAATGCGTGAGGAAGGGCTAGCCATGTGTAAAATCACATAAAAACAATACGACAGAATTTGAGGATAGCATCTGGAGCCTCCTAATCAAAAAGGATCGATTTCCCCATTTATAAATAAATTCTTTGAATTTGTAATGATGCTTTCACCATTTTCCATAAAAAATACTGCACCCCCTACATGTCTTTTCTCTCTTTATCATGTAACATGTGTCTCTCTGCTGCCTCTCCTCTCTCTCCAACACTCTGTTCCCCCTTCCCTTTTCCCATGGTATGTAAGACAGCTGTGGGCTGCTGCCCGCTGCCCATCCAGTAAGCCCCACACTGAACACCTCCTCATCATCCCAGGAGGATAGAGTCATTCATTGAAGTCCTGGCATCCACACACATACATTTATATATGCATACACATACACACAGACATACAATATATGTGCATGGCTATGTACCACCTACACATCTGGCTTCTGGAGGCTTTAAATTGGAATCCAAGAAAGCTTCAACTGAGAAGTCATTTGCAATGCCAATATTCAGCACATTAACACTACAGAAGACTTCCTGCAGTCAACGAGGGGGCAAAATCCTGACACTTGTGTATCCTGCTACAAGATTAAAAACTAGACACATATTCATGATTTTTTTTTTTTTTTAATGTTACTATATATACATAGATATTCATATATTCTAAATAGATATATACATTTATACATGCATGCACACACAAGCACTCTTATAAATCTGTAAAACCTATAGTTAAAGTAATTTATTTACATATCAGTTCCTTTTCAATTTTTGTCTTCCTAGTGATCAATGCTATCATATTCTAGACTCCCAGTCAGCTATCTAATAACACCAATACATATTTGGGGCTTAATTTGGTTCTTGGCAGTTAAAGAGCAATGTGTATCCTGCACAAAGGTCCCACTGTATGACATCCCTGACCCAAACTATTTGTTGCTTATCTTGGGAACGTTAATCAAAAAGCATCATACAAGGAAAGAGCCATTTCCTGCAATAGGAATGTGAATTGATAAATAACTCAATGTGATTGGCTGCTGACATTGCAGCTTATTTTTAATTTTTTAAATCGTAATAATATCTGTCGTGATGGTTTTTAAAATTGTGATGAAATTTAAAATGGCCACCTCTACACACAAATACTGACCGATAAAGTGTTAAAGTTTGTTAAACATCGCAAAAGCTTGATAAGACGGAATTACTATTTATTATTTTCTATGTCACTTAACAAAGTTATGTGGAAGTGACAGAGCCACTTCAAGCAGCTATCTCTTTCATCCAAATAAAAGGTAACCTTGCTCTCATGCCCAAGTCACACTATGACTGCACCAGTAAAAGAATGAGGTGTTAAGTATGGTGAATAATTTGCCTCAATTCGTCACCTTCAAACCCTTACGGACTCATAGGAATCTGTAACAAACACCTGAAATGTGAATAATTAAAGATATCGTTCCAAAAAAAAAAAAAGAAACAATAAATGGGCAGGAAACGTAACATTTGCTTGCACAGGAAATTAGTTTTATTGGAGTTGAACTATTTTTCAAACTCTGCTATATCTTTTAATCCATCTTTTACTAAATAAACACAGGTATTTAACAAGAATATGTAAATTAAGATGTTCTAGTGCAAACATTTTCCTCGACTAAGATATGAATATTACCCAAACGGATGTGTTTTAAACACAGTAAACACAGTAGAAGCATGGAATTGGTTGTTGTATCTGCAAGGAATCTAACCTGCAAACTTCACGACTGAAATGCTACTACAGTTGGTGCTTAAAAGGAAAACTCCAGGCACCAAAACAACTTTATTGAAATGACGTTACATAGATGAAAAGAGAAATGCATCCATCAAGTTCAGCCTTTCTCACATTTGTTTTTGTTGCTGATCCAAAAAGAAGGCAAATACCCCAGTCTAAAGCACTTCCAATTGTTCAACAACATATATCTCTTGGGATGAAGAAGCTACTACCCCACCAATTAAACTTTATATCCCTGTATATTATGTCGTTATGGTGGAAGGAGGTCCTTGGCTCTACCTCACCATCAATTGTTAAACTGCTCACCCCGAAGTCTGTGCCCCTCTGTGGTTTCGCTGTATGAAATCTTAGATTACGGATGGCTCTGGCAGCATGGGGCAGGGACACTGCTGATTGACTTAGAGTGGTCAACTGACGATCTAATCAAATTAGCAGCTGCCCACTCATAGTAAAGTTTCGTGCTCAAACTTGTCCTTTATTTTAGCACCAAACAATACCATTCCATTACTTACTTCACCAATGATCTTTTCTAGTTTTATCTTTAACTGTTTTAATAACGAGCAGATTAGATTCACTTACAGATGCTCCATGCCTCAGGTTTATCTTGAATGCTCAGCTTCTACAAGGTGGAAGGAAGTGAATGTCACTTTAGAGATTATTCTTTACCAAGGTTTGCGATGTAAACAAGAATTTCACCTTAGATGAAGCCAGGATTACATGGGAATAAATGCATGGAAGGATGCAGACAAAAGACTTCCAGCTGAAAACAAAATTAGAAATAATGATAGGTAATGTAAAGATCTGATGAAGCGGGATAAAAGTAATAGGGATTTAAAGGGTCAAATCTGGGACATACACATTATTTGCTCCAAACTTTACAGGGCCAATGTTTTAACTTAAAGAAGTTAAGCCTCTACATCCTCTGATAAAGTACCCAAGAATACTCAAGAAAGGAAAAACTGGGTATATTTAACATGGGAAACATAAACATTTCTAAAACGTATTCTGTCAACATATTTCTTCTACACACTTCCTATGCACTGTAAAGCTGTACCTTGCATCTTTGGCGCGAATGAGAAACCGAGGGATGTGAACATGGCTTAACTCCACGAATTTCGCCATGTTCAGAGGGATCCCAGTATCGTACATGTAGTACCTGTACTGTTTGTCAAGGCGCATTCACGGGTTTTCATTCACGGCAAAGATGCGAGGTACAAAGCAGTACTCACATCTTTTCCGTGAATGAGAAATTTAGAGAATCTTAAGCAGCGGTCCTCGCTTATTGACCAATTCGCTTAACGGCCGAGTCGTAGGAACGGAACTCGGGTCAATACTTGAGGAGCACCTGTACTGTAATTGCCTTTTACACTGGTCAATATTAAGGATAGCCTCAACAACTCGCCCCTCCAGTATAGTATTTTTACACTTAGCCCCCACCCATTGACCATGGATCAGGGCAGTGGGCTCCTGGAGGAACATAGGTCCCAAAACACCACAACCACCCCCCCCCCTTTCGTTTACGGCCCCCACGCACTGCTCATGGGTGGGCCAGGGGGGGTCCTATGTCCTGCGTTTATTTGCATAACCCCCACTCGCGGGGCACGGGTGGGGGGACACTATGTCCCCTCTGCTAGTTAATAGACGCCGCACCATAGGACCACTTGTGGAAAAGGTGGTAAGAGGGGGTTTACAACAGTGAGCGGTGGCTGCTCACCATTAAGTAGACATGCCCCTACTCGCGGCACAGCGAGTAGGGACATTCAGGAGCTTTCAATCTCACTTATGCTATTATGGGGGTCATATTGACCCTCACAGAGTGAGGGAAGACATGGGGGGGCTTAGGAAGTGGCGGGGAGCACTGCTCCCTGCCACTTCTATTTTAATATTTTTCCATTTTACAAGGAGGGAGCTGCGCACTGGTAGCTACCTCCTTGTAATAAACTGAACGAACAAACAAACACCTGTATTCGGTGTTTGTTTGTTTGTTTGTTTGTCTGAAATTTCTATTAATGCCTTCGTCTTTCTGAATGCCCAAGTGTTTAACTGGGCTTGCGCAGGAATTTCACAGAGCTATCTAGTGTGGACAGATGGCGTGTCCCACAGGGACTTCATGTACCCACACAAAGATGGCGGTGCCCAGGACCTAGGTCCGTGCACAAAATAAAGATGAAATAATAGGTAATATGGGAGGCTTAGGGGCATTTGGGGGTGGCAAGGGGAACATTAGATGTAGTGGAGTTGGGAGAGGGGTTAAAAAAAACTGGATTCGGCCATGAAAGTGCCGCTTTAAGAGTTTGTTAGACCATTCTACCAAAAGAATCCCTAACAATAAATAATTTTGTCTACATAAAACTGCATGTATTAATGTGTAAATGGGATTTAGTGTATATTGGATTATTATGAAAAAGGGTGGCCCGGGATTTTCTTATGATATATATATGTAACATACGGTAATAAGTTTGTATGTCCATAGGGCCTATATAGTTGTAGACAATATACCATGTGGCTTCTACTGGGATTGAAAATCTAAATTTTTTGGGGAACTATGTCAATGACAATATTTAAAAAAAAAAAAATCATAATGGGGACATTGCAATAAAGAAAACTCACTTTTTAATGTTTGTAACCACTTCATAGATGACACATGCAGATACTGTGAACTGGCTGAGTTCTCTCACCCAATCCTGGCCCTACCTATGAGATCATTGGGAAGGAGGTGTTTGTACTGTACAGATCCTTACATCAGATCACTGGCTGCTTTTATTCTTGAAAAACTATGAATGACAATCACTCACTCATATAAATAAAGAATGACAAGAGATTCTCACTGATTTATTTATCCTGTTTTCATGAATAAAGAGCCAGAAGGTTAGGGAGTGCATGCTTGCGATGCTGAATATTCTCACATAGAAATTCCATGAACGATGTACATCCCAGAAACCCATGAACAGCAAAAGTCTCAGCAAATATTACTTAAATCTTTCCTCGCTTGAGAAAGCCCAAGGGGTCGTTTTCTCAGCTTTCCCTTAAAAATTGTGCAACATGTCAAACTAAGAAGGCAGTAGATACAATGTATAGCTTTCTAGAAGAATGGTTAGGTAAATAATGAAGAAAAATAAATATATAAAATATTACCAGTACACAGGCTCTCATGTGGGGTTATTCACTAAATATTTAATTCGGAACAGCAGAAGTTGGTTAAAACAACCAAACTGCAATCAAATTTGCAATTCACATATTTGCTAAAGGCGATCCTGTTTGAAATGTGGTTAATCAAACTAGTACATCTCATTTGATACTACTTTTTAACTATATTCTAATTAATGTTGCATTACAACATCCAAGATTGATTGGATCTACAACCACAGGGGATCTGACTTTATTCAAGAATGTCTGGCCTTATTCAATAAAATCCAGCTTAAAAATAATAATAATGCATATTCTTCAGATTGTCCTGAAACGTACTTACAAGAGATATACTATTAGGGTAATATGGGAAAATGCTTATTCTCAAACAAATGTATATTAAGGACATTATATTAAAAGGAGAGACAATTATGAATCATACTAAACAGTGGTAATAGTAAATAAGCAGTGACATATATAGAGGTCACTAGAGAGGTAGGACTAATGCTAGCAAGGATATCAAATTCTAGGTCACACACAACATTTGGATAAAACTAGCCAGGGTAGCACACCTGAGTCCAGGGACAAACTCTAATCCAGAGACTATACCAGGAATTGAAGAAGTAATTATAAAACACACAATAAAACTAGAATGGGCACTGTGGAGGTCCAGATAGTTCAGGTACTGAGAATAAACTTGAATCATCACAGTGAGGCCAGAAGGTGCACATAAAAGAGACCTATTAGACATATGAGTAATTGTCGGAAAAAAATCAGAGCAAAGTTTGGACAAAGTGTGCATTGTGTGCTGAAAAGATGCTGAACTTGAGGTCATTGCTCAGGTACCATTACATAATTGTGGAATCATTCCATCAAAACCACCCTGTATTTAAATATTTATTATAATGCAAATTCTTCTTGCTTAATTGGTTATAATAAGCAGAGTATTGGCATTTCAAGCTGCCACAAAACGTCAGGGACCAAACCGTAATGGAGTAAAAAAATAAATAAAATAAAATAAAAGCAATGGGGCCTTCAGGAGTTAACATATTAAAAACAGAACAGCAGACGAATAGAGGTTTCTGGGCTCACAGAGAACCAGGGTGTGTTTAGTTGAGGAATGAGCTGATATAGAGCAAGTCCCACTGATAAACGGCTGGCTTCCCCGCTCTCAGTTGACCCTTTTGACGGCCAGTAGAAAAAATGACCCTGATCTGCTGTGAGAATGTGGCCTTGTGAATTCCTGGGATTAGCGCTGTTCACGCTGCTCGAGGTTTTGTTTTCTTTTTTTATTTTCTTGTCTCTTCGTAACACTTTCATTCCTTTCTAACTACCATTTACTTTTGAATTGAAAACCAGTGCGTTCTAAACCTACATTATATATATGATAAACCACCATTAAAGGACACCTATACAAGTTTCTGTCTGTTATATGTTTGTTTAAAAGCTTTTCTTTCTAAGGTCTCCTTCACTCTCTCTCATGTCTTCTAATCAGCAACTCACTCAGTTGAAATATTCTCTGCCCTGTTTCTAATATATCACTTGAAAGAAAATATTATAGGGACACTAGTCACCAAGCCCACTTCAGCTCAATTAAGTGGTCTGAGTGCCAGGGCCCTAAGGTTTTAACCCTTTACATGTAAACATAGCAGTTTCAGAGAAACTGCTATGTTTACATTGCAGGGTTAATCCAGACTCCAGTGGCTATCTTCCCGGAGGGTGACGGTCCCCCAAGAATGACAAAGTGTCTGGAAAACTGGTTTGTTTTCCTGACACTGTAGTGATCCTTTACGATTTATTGGTAGTAATATGAATTCCCCAATCAAGTACTGTTTTTAAAAAAAAAAAACATATAAACACAATACAATCACACTGTAGCGGAGAACTGGTCTTTCACAGGTTAACTCCACTAAATATCCCAGTAAGGCTCAGGAACAAGTTATAAAATACCATAGAATAATAATCACAGCAAGCAAGGCAATTCACGAATATCCCCATACAGATCCCAATGACTGGACGACACACAGCATCAGGAGCAGAACTGAACTTTTAGGGAGGGATTTACAATAATTATTACAGTGGCCAATCATACATGACTTGCCGCCCACAGATTAACTCCCCTTAGCCTGACTCATAATCCTATTATGCAGGACACAAATTCCCTGGGTTTCTGGATGTACCCTTAAACATAGGGGTACCCCTTTAAATATTATATCCCCTGGTGGCCCTGATCTGGGTGAGGGACATATCCAAAAATCACCCAGATCATACCAGGGGTTCGGGAGATTTGTGGAAGTAGTAAAAAGACCCACAACACTGGAGGTAACAGCCGAAATTGGTTCCATGCATTTTGGCCCTGCGGTCGGTCACAGAAAAAGGGAATAAACTGCACGAATGACATGGGCTATGGAGACTGGAGAGGATTCAAATGAATCCCCTTGTTCGTGTGTTTCTGTCTGCCGAACGGGTAGCCGTTCGGTAGTTTCTACACGAATTTACGGGCAGCGTGGAGGTCTCAGCGGTGTTTGCCTAGCAGAGTGTCCGATTTGGGTTCCAAACACTTGACGGCAAAACGCCGCTGTTCGGGAGTTTTAAAATGACCGCTGCCACATGTTCGTTTCCCGAACGGCGGCCACCCAGAGGACAAAACACACATTACACGAATCACCAATTTCCAGTTTGCAACATTGTTGCGAACGGTAATTGGAGGCACACTTATTCCTGGGTGGTCTGGTTGTTCGGTAGTTTCACTCAATATAATGAACAGAGTGATTTTACCGAACAATCAGTCGAATGCTGCATACACATATATACATAAGGCAAAATTTTACAGAAAGCATATGAACATACAGAATTTTGAGGACAGCCCAATGCCCTCCGCTACACACATGACAAGCACCTTATAGAGGTAACGTTATAATGAATCTGTGTCACATTGCATTGGTGTCTCATACCCACGCTCTAAGGCAGATCTGGCAGAACAGTTGAGGGCACAAGGCAGCTGCTAAAGTTCTTGATCTATAATTGTTTAATATTTGAGTTTATTCAGTAAATCGAGAACAGAGAGGGGAATGGAAATTTTTAGTTCCAAAATAGCCAAACTGGAGAAATTCTAAAACTCTGCTGAAGTTAGCATTTTATAGTCTACTGAATAATCATTCATCACTCATTCATCCTTCTTTTTGACCATAGGCTTATTCTACTAACAGTGTACATCTAGTTTCCAAACTCTCTCTAAGCAAGTACTTTTCATTGTCTTGTAAGTCTTCTCCCTACAGTCCTCTTTTTTGAAACTTCTCAGCCTTAAATATATCATCATGTGTCACTAACTAATTCTCTATCAGTCTATGTCCTTCCTCCCATTCTGTCTATAACGGAGACTGAACTGGTCCAATCTCTGTATCTGTCTCGGCCCCAAGCCCGATTGTCATTCCTCTGCGTCTGTGTTTGTGTATCTGTCTGTCTCTTGCTCATTCTTCTTATGTATGCCCTTTTTCTCAGTCATGTTCCCTCTTTCTCTCTCTTTCACTTTCCCTTCTATAATGTTACTGTTAATTTTGAGCTTCTGTGTTCTGACCCTTTGACCTCCCCTGCTACTCCATAAGGGACTGTAACAAATTTAGGGATTTACTACCAAGCGGCTGAGACAGTAACAAGGAGTCAAAACTAAAGAAAATAATAACAGCAGCATGGGAACGGAAGGTAGAGGTCCCCAAAAGATAATAAATAGGTAGCGAAATTAAAACTCTCCTAGCGGTGTTTTTGTTTAACGGGTATCAGCGTATCAGGTCACAAACTCTCGTTCTAGTACAAATCTCATTACTGCAAGTATGTAAAATGTAAAGTACCTGTGGTTCTTGTCAATATTTCTTACCCAAGTAAAAGTAGTGAGATGTGCTACAGAGAGAATAAGAATATTAAACACACACACATATATTGCTTTTATTTTGAGAAGAGGGATCTGTTTTTAACGGAAAGTTCAAATAATAATAAAGAGTGAAGTATTACAAACAATTAGGTTTTCGGTTAAGTATTAAAATATAGTATTAGAATAAAAAGTTCCTTTTTACTTAACAGTTCCTCATTAATTTACCTTTTTAAATATTGTGGAGCTGTTATAGGGGCTTATTCAATAAACTGTGCAGAATTAAGAAGGGAAATTAACTTTTTTTTGCCAACCAGCGTAAGCACCTTTTTTTTTTTTTTTTAATTCTTTATTTTGTCAATTACATAAACTGTGTCAATGTAACACTGTACGGCTTGTGCAAAAGCCACTTTGCAGTAAAGATAACATTGTATAAATGGTAAGGAAAGGGAAAGTGTGTGGTTATAATAGTGAGTGGTTTATTCACAGTCTGTCAGTTATTTCTTTTTTTTATTTCTTTTTTTTATTTATACAATGGCATTCTGGCTTAATCATGGCCTTACTAACATTTACAGTTCCACAGTTAATACATTAGACCGTTGGTCCATGATCACATAAAGAATGATCTATAGTGGATTTACAGGGTACTAACAGTTGTCACATGTTGTGCCTTCGGCTTGCAAGGATCACCGAATGAGCAAATAGCAGTGTTAAGCTTTAACAGTGCCACTTTCGCCTTCTGCCAGGTGTTCATAACGTGTAACTTGTGAGGGATAAAGGAAGATGAGAAGAGAAAGAGTGTAAGAAAGTAAAGTTAAAGAGAAGCTAGTAGGAGAAGAAAGTAGTCGATCTCTAAAGGAGCTGAGCCCAGGATCAAGAGAAAGTAGACACATATTTTAAGTGTGAGGACATAGATTTAATGAGTATAAGCACAGGGTTATCGTATCACAGTCCTGCATAAACAAGCAATAGGTGTACAACGTGATGAAAAGTTGTGAAAGCAAAAATTCAGGTGAAAGCTAGTTAAATTAAATGATCTTCAACTTTGTGATGAAAAGGCATGGCCATGGCAGTTTGACTTTCCATCATTTAACATATTAATACATCTGCCCCTATCGGTTTCACAGGACTAGCAGCAGTACAGAAGCTGCATAGTTCAATGGATGTCCACAAGTACAAACAGCTGGGTTCCTATAGGCCTACACGGTTCAGGGACAGGCTGAGAGATAGCAAGTGTTTGTGTGTGTGCTCTTCCCCAATCTTCCCAGCCATCAATCTTTATCAAGTATTGTCTTGTTGCACCTGTTCCATCCCCTCCTCCCCCTTTCCTTCCATGTTCTATCCTTAACTTTCTGAAAACTTTTGACTTTTTTTTTTTTTTTTGTCTGGATTACAGCAAACAAGTCATGGGAAAGACATACAAACCATCCCAACCAATCTCTCTAAGAAACGCCAAACATTCCAGAAACCTTAAACCCCAAAATGGTGCCTATAGCAAGACAGTGACATAGGGGGAGTTTGGGGTAAAGGGCAGGTTAAAACAAAATATTGAAAAATTAATTAAAATAAGCAAAAGGTCTTATTTTTTTATCAGTGTTAAATAAAATCTGCTACAACCGCCAAAAAAACACCCATGCTAAATAGTTTTAAATTTTGCGCTGAGTTTAGAAATACCCAATGTTAACATGTTCTTAGCTTTTTTGTTTTGCAAGTTATAGGGCTATAAGTACAAGTAGGACATTGCTGTTTTAAATATGTATCAATAGTGACATTGTAACACTGTTATCTGTCATAAATCTCTGACTCACACCTCACATGTACATATTTTTTTAAAGTAGACAACCTATGGTATTCAATATGGGGTATGTCCAGTCTTTTTTAGTAGTCACTTAGTCACTAACACTGTAAGTTAGCATTTATTTTTGTTTGTTAAAAAATGCAAAAACCAGGGGCGGGGCAGCACAGCCAATATAGCTAGACGTGCATCTAGAGAGCTCTGACTCCACTGAGCTAAATTTTAAGTCTTGCTGACAAAATTTGAGATATTAACAGGTCTGTATGCAGATTTCTGCAGATGTTTCTTCTTTCTCCTGAAAGGTTAAGTTTGCTTTAACCTTGTAAATAAGACTTTCAAGTAAATAATTTTTGCTTGTTTTTAATCACACATGCGCAGTAGACTAATTGCCATTTTATATATGCGATCCTCTCCCATTACAGACTGAGATGATTTTGAACTACAATGAAGTGTCTATGGTTTTATTATCGGTTCTCCCAAGCACTCCAACACCTGATTAGGAGCCCCTGGTTATCTCTCTAGGGTGATTTATCCATCATAAATTTCTATATTACGGTTTACAAGTTTATTAATTTACTAGTTTACAAGTTATTTTCCGTTGTGTAAAAAACAAAACAAAAAAAATATATATTGTATAACTTTAGTGCTGGCTGACATTGTAAAATAATAATTCAGTAAAAAATAAATTAAGATATAAAGATTATTTAATGCGAAAGACAAGACCAAAAACTCTCCATCCATGGAGCACACACTATGTTCAGTTTCTGGGGGGGCTTTGATGGAGGGACTTTTCAACATAACTAAAACTAGTGGAAACATAATTATAACGTTCTCTCTTCTACAAAGAAAAAAAATGTTTGCAAAGAAAAGACAATTGGATTTAGAATAAAGAATAAGGCTTTCAGCCAATGGATGAGGACCATTTATATTACCTTTTAATGAATGACATTCACTTGGCCTCTATTGAGTGGTAGCAAGAACCAAATATTGAAAATGCCCTCCAGCAGAAGCCCAGCTTTCAATTCAATGACTCCAACTGCCTTCAAACGACTTAGCACGGCTACATAGGTGTCGAGTTACCCTCCATTGATTTGTAAAAAGCAACAAAGGAGTGCAATTAGAAAGAATGCTTTCTCAATCAACCACCATAACATAACAATAAAATAACACTACAGAAGATATTGAAATAAACAGCTTCTCCCGATGGAATAGGTGACCTCTGAATATAACCCCAACCCATGCTGTGTGCTTCATTAAAGATTCCTTGGGGCACAAATAAGTAGGAACCTCCTTTAAGCATGTCAATAGTATAAGTCAAGTGAATCAAGGTGTGGTCTACAACAGGTTTTTCAGAATCTGTGGGACACGTTACCGCTGACTGATCAAGGTTACATTGTCCCAGCAGCTGTATAATTCATTCATAGAATCAGCTTTTGTGTTATATTATATTAACAGATGACGTCTCTATCTTGTAATACCTTTTTATTGGACTAACAGAATTTTGGGAGAACCTCCTATTCTCAATCTTATCATTCCAAAAGTCTGCTGGTCCAATAAAAAATGTATTACAAGATTCTAATTTAATTTACATCTGCATCACTGGTCTAATATGGCTGCAATTCCTTCTCTAACAATATGTTATTATATATTATTTGTAGACATCATAAAAGGACTAGATGTTTTTGTTAAAAGACAGGCACACCCCCCTAAGATAACTATATTTTCCACTTTAGAATTCATGTAAAAGTAAGAATAAATAACAGACATTTACAACCACCCATTAAGGATCATTCTATATGAACATAGGATTCAATATTACATCTAATAAAACACACACACACAAAAATCATGCATTTTCAGTAACATAGAAACATAGAAACATAGAATGTGACGGCAGATAAGAACCATTCGGCCCATCTAGTCTGCCCAATTTTCTAAATACATTCATTAGTCCCTAGCCTTACCTTATAGTTAGGATAGCCTTATGCCTATCCCACGCATGCTTAAACTCCTTTACTGTGTTAACCAAAAATTGTTGTTCAGGATGTATCTGATCTGAGGCCTGTATGAGGCCTATCAAAAGTGCTGTAATGCTGGTCACATAAATATTTTCCATTTTCTGGCATCCGATTTTATCAAAGCTACTCATCCTAGTAAGATCCTCATAATGCCACATTTGGAATTTTTGTTCTATGGTATGGCTGGGATTGAACCTGGGTCTGCTACACCCCAGTCAGTGACCTTACCTTTAACACCACAGATCTTTTGTTAATGTATGTTTTTCAAATAAAAAACTCAAGAAATCACTTACTGCTCCTTTACTTAAATTTTCTATCTGTCTATCAAAAACAAAGTATACACACACACTTACATAAATACCCTTGCACACTTACATAAATACCCTCACGTTAATATCAAGAGCAGTAGATTCTGTTTAAGCACTAAAGTCACCCAGACCACTTCATATCAAGTGGTCATCCTGCATGTTTAACCGTTCATCGTAAACATTTCTGTTTTGTTTATTTTTTTTCAATGGTACTTTGAAGGGTTAAATACAACTCCAGTGGGGCTGTAGTAATAACAGAGTAAAACACTAGGTCGTGTGCTTTCAATACTTTCCTTTATGAAGCATTGGGTGCTCCTCAGAAAGGATTAGCCATCGCTAGAGTAACCAATGCCCCTTCGATGACATCATGGGAGGAGGAGAGGTGAACAGGAAAAGGGTAAGGAAAAGCTTTACGTCATTATTTTCATTGCAAAAATGGAGGGGGGGGCAAGGGGGACGTAGCTCCAGATAAGGACAGGGACATTATAGTGTTAGCAAAACAGCCTAATCCTTTCTTTTATGTACAGCTATGTACGTGTCTGAAACGCATTATCGGCCTAATCTAATCTGCTCTAAGAATCCAAACATCAAATGTTTAACCCCTTCAGGACAGAGTCAATAGTGCACATTCAGGTCAAAACAAAACGTAAACAAAAACTGGAATTTGCGCTATATGTCTGTCCAACCATAATTCACCTCTTTCATATTAAGTGCACCCACACTTATTATATATCATTTTGTTTAGGAGAAACAGGGCTTTCATTTATCGTTTACTATTCATATATGGAACATAATTTATTATGAATAAAGTTTTAAAAAAACGTGAGAAAATAAGAACTGATTTTAAATTTGTATTTCCGTCTGATATTTTAGCTGTGAATGTTATAATACTGTTAGGTTTTACTGCAAAAAAATGCACATATTTGTAATCAGCGATATCTCACGAGTAAAACAGTACCCACCATTGACAGGGTTTATGGTGTTTTGGAAAGTTACAGGGTCAAATATAGAACGTTCCATTATCAAATTGAAATTTGCCAGATTAGTAATGTTACCTTTGAGACGGTGTGGTAGCCCAGGATCGAGAATTACCCCCATAATGGCATACCATTTGAAAAAGTAGACAACCCAAGGTATTGCAAGTGGGGTATGTTTAGTCTTTTTTAGTAGCCACTTAGTCACAAACTAAAAAAATGTCTCCTAACTTTTTTAGCTGGCTCCTATATTTCAAGCAAAGTAACTCTTAGCTTTTTTTCCCCCTCATACTTGACATTAATAGATACAATTAGATTATAGCTATAGATGTGCATATTCAGAAATCTGTTATTTGAATAGTTAAAAAGTACATGCATTAAATTAACATTAAAGGGGTCAGTGCCCCATCAATCCATCCAACTCTGAAATAACGAGGAACGTTTTAATAAAACAAACCAGTCCTTTTTCGTAGGATCTTTCTCTCCTTATCATACACTATGATGAGTTCTCTGAGCTGTGCCCACTTCTCCCCACCGCACAAACACTTCTAATCAAATTTTCCAGGTAGAAGCTCAGCACTGTTCCCTCAAGGGCTCCACTGGGAAAATATGCTTTTAAAAAAGGGGAAAATAATCAAATAGTTGTTTTAAAGAATTTAATGAGCCATCCAGGGATTTGTGTGAACACTGAGCAAAGAGCCAGGAAAAATCCAGCACTCTGAGCTCCTGTTTATAGACAGTTATACCCAGACTGGCAATTTGCTACAGAAACTGTAAGTCTGATCATGCCAAGGCACATGTTGGTAGTATAGGTCACCATTCTTAGTTATTGAAATGTTACCAGTGAAATTTGCAATTCAGCTTCTCAGTGATGTGTCATGTCTTGTCTTGGGTGAATATGCAGAACATGATGAACCAGAGGTGTACCTAGAGCATTTGGCACCCGGGGCAGGTCCTATTTTTGGCACCTACCCCGCTCCCCTCCCACTGTGTTTGTATGTTTGAATGTTAGCATATTTTTGTATGGAGTATGTTTGAGTGAATGTAGGGGTTGTTTGTATGTAGCGTTGGTGTTTGAATGCAAACATGTATTTGTGTGTAGTGTTGGCGAGATTTTGAGATGTATGAACATAGACACACTGACACACATGCAGATACATACACAACAGATACACAGACACACATGCAGACACAGTGGCGAATCTAGTAACAATATACCAAAGGGGGCACATAAGATACCACAGTCAAAACTTAGGGGCACCAAAAAAATTTCCCTTGGGGATGGGGTAATGTGCTGCCATTGGCTGTCTGTGCATGCTGGCATCCGGAAACAAATTTGCATAGAATTCACTTTAGCCACCCAGATTTCTTGTTATGGGCTGGCTGACACCTCTTAACTTCGATCTTTGTTTATCAGATAACCAAGTAAGGACCTATCTGCTAAACAGCACCCTCATTTAGTAAAGTTAAATATGAAATCTTACACAAGGTTACCAATTTAGGGAATTAGCTACTAAACAGCTAAAATATCAAAATTAAAACAGCCCTTTTCTCAAAGGACCATTATAGTGCCAGGAAAACAAACTTGTTTTCTTGGCAGTATAGAGTCTTTAGGTCCCCCCCCCCACACCGTCCGGGTCCCACTCCACCTGGGCTGAAGGGGTTAAAACACTTACCTTTCTCCAGCACCGGGCTCCCTCTGCGCTGGGGAACTCTCCTCCCTCTCCCGACGTCAGCTTTGAATGTGCATGCGCGGCAAGAGCCATTTCTCAATGCTTTCCTATGGACGGCAAGCGGAAGTACCACTAGAGGCTGGATTAACCCTATTGTAAACATAGCAGTTTCTTGAAACTACTATGTTTACAGCTGCAGGGTTAACACTAGATGGACCTGGCACCTAGACCACTTCATTGAGCTGAAGTGGTCTGGGTGCCTATAGCGGTCCTTTAATTTTAGAATTTCAGTTGTTTAGTAGATAACTTACCTATTTGTTATCCTTATGTGAGATTGCAATATTTAAGGGAGCTATCTACTAAACACATAAACATTTATATACACACACAATAACACAATAGATGTATTTCTGTGTACATCTGTGGTTGTGTGTGTGTGTGTGTGTGTGTACATATATATATATATATATATACACACACACGAGACATACACCCACACAACCACAGATACACACACACACACACACACACACACAATCCCAGACCCACACATATAATCACAGACCTACACACACAACCACATACATAAACACACATAATCAACACACACAGTTAACCACATCGATGCACACACAATCACACACGATAATCACATACATACACACATTTAATAAGAGGTCCACCCAGCCTTCCTACCTTGCTGTGGGAGGGTTGGAGTGGAGGGCTGGTGGTCAGTGGTTGCTGCTGGGATCTCTGTGCTCTTCCTGCACAGGTCCCTCACGAGCACTGTAATGACGCCGATGCCGGGATGACGTAATATCCCAGCTGCCGGCTCACTGCAGGACGAAGACAATCCGACACAGTCAGTTATACACATACTGTCAAATACAGCCACGTGCACACAATTGCAGGCATATAGTCACTCGCACACAGTCAAACACACAGTTACAGGCAGACAGTCACACACAGTTACACACACACACAGCTACAGGCAGACAGTCACACACACACAATTACAGGCAGACTGTAACAGTTACAGGCATCATCACACAAGTCACAGGTAGAAAGTAACACACACTCAGTGACATGCAGTCCCGCACAGTCACAGGCAGATAGTCGCACACACAGTCACAAGTAGACAGTCTTACACACACAGTCATAGGCAGACAGTCACACACTGGCACAGGCAGGCAGTCATACACGCAGTAACAGGCAGACAGTTACACACACAGTGGCAGACAGTCACAGGCAGACAGTTACACACACAGTCAAAGCCAGACATTCACACACACACACAGTTACAGGCAGACAATCACATACACAGTTACAAGTAGACAGTTACACACACAGTCAAAGGCAGTCCCACACAGTCACAGGCATACTGTCAAACACACTGTCACAGTCACAGGCAGTCACACACACTCCACAGGCAGACAATCAAACACAGTCACAGGCAGACAGTCACACACACAGCCAGACAGTCGCACACAAGGTCACACGCAGACAGTCACAAGCAAACATTTACACACACACACAGCACAAACGCTCTTTCACTTACTGGAGGACGAGTGGAATCACTTTAGTCCCAGCTGTATAGTTGTTGGGAAGCAGGAACTCCTTCCTGCTTCTACTCTGTGTGCAGCAGTAGCAGCAGCAGATGGAGGCCATTTAGCCCCACCCCTGCTGTTGATTTTGCCCTGCCCCCAGCTCTCCAAGAAGTTCTCTTGCTCCTGGCCCCTGCATGTGAGCCATCAGCTGCCGGCACCCCGACTGTCATGGCGCCCTCTGCAGCCACACAGATCACAGCTCCCCAAGGCCAGCTCTGGTGGCATCCCCCTACCTAGTGGCACCCGGGCTGGGACACCCACCCCGACTGTGATGAACCCAATGATACTTATATACAACCTGTCGTGCTACAATCCTGTTATTCTCTATACTTACAGTCCCAATAAAGCTCCCTAGGAGTTGGTTTTTAAATTCCATGTAATTCCTTTGACTACTTTTCCCATTTCTTCGCATAACTGCTGAGGATGATCATTTCTATCAGGACTAATAAAATATAAGAATAAGAACTCATGACAGTGTCGCCTATCAGCTACTACTCTATGGAACTTTTCTTATTCCGTGCAGCATCCCTACTACCACAACATATCTTCCACGGTTCATCCAAAATTTGTTCATATACCTTCTCTTACTTCCTCGTGACATCTTCACATTAATGTATAATTATTTATTTTTTAATTGTTTCAGTGCCCCACACAAGAGTTTAAAAGACCAAAAGACTTTCAAAACCACCTAAATTACACACAAAAGTAATTTTGACATTTTATTACTTGAAAATGTTCCATAACAATGAGGGGTCAAAGTTGAAACATAAATGCTTGACAGATTACTTTTTTTAAAAGCCTCACCCAGGCCTAGAGCAGGACTATGCTTCATAAACTTACTTAAAGGGAAGTATCAGGTAAAATTATGCATTATTGCTTTAATTTTTAAATTGTTTTACATATGTTCAATGTTTAGATGGGGAAGGGTCTCTTCTACCATAAACACCTGTGACAGCAAGAAACTCTTGAAAAGCCATGGCGAAACCTGGGAGAAAAGGTGAGTAAAATCACCTTTAATCTCAACAGAGGGTGGCCGAGCTCCTAATGATTTATTACAGCACTATAATGTCTGGAATACAAGATTGTATTCCTGACTCTATAGTGTTCCTTTAAAGAAATACTCCAAACCTGTAAAACACTTCAGTTGGTTTAGTGTTTTAGAAGATAAGAGCATGTCCCTTCCTAGCTTTGTCGGAGGCTGAGATTGTACTGTGGGAGGACTTCCTTGCCGTATTGCAGGTTCCATTGCCATCGGGTCTGGAGGAAAATGTTCCCCTAAACCAAGGCTGACATAAAATGTCTATTACAATATATTAAAGCAATGTTTCAGGCGAACATGGCTGTGGTAAGGGAAAAGGTTGCTGACAGGCTGCATACTAGTTGTTGAAGAGGATTTGAGGGGTGCACGTGTGCCACAATCTACTACAGAGGCTGCACTTAACACCCTGCAGAAGAAATGTGGGTAGCGAGGCTGGAAGATAGGGCCAAAGCCCGCAATGACAGGATCAGAAGAGTATCTGAGACACTTTCCCCTGAAGAACTACCCCACTAGGTAAGGCGACTACTGTCCAAGTTGCTGTCACCCAAAGAAGCCATGCAAGCTGTGAAGAACAGATGCTTTTGTCTCCCTGAAGTGGCAAGGGCACCTTCAGAGGCCTCTAGGGATGTGCTTTTTCAATTTCAGAGAGACTCTGATAAGTCTGAAGTATTGGAGGCAACATCTTGCTCAGAGACCTTGAGGGCTCACAGCTACAGAGATATTTCATGATCAACTATGCAGTGAAGGCAATGCTCCGCTCCACCACAAAGCTGTTGAGGAGGCTAAGATTTCATACAGATGGGACCCCCGGCACTTGTTGGTGGAGAAAGATGGCAAGATGTTTCCACTAACAACCTCAAGATGCACCTTCTTTTCTCCAAGCATTGGGTCTCCCAACGGACACTTCCACTACAGGGTCGCAGGTCCTGGACGGTTGGTGCGATCTCTCCAATTGTCCCAGGACAGGTTTTGGATAAGGCTGCGGGCCCTCCTGCTTGAGACTGTTAATCCTGTTGTTTAACTTAGATAAATAAATTGTTTGTTTCTTTTTTTTTTTTAGTTATGTACCTTGTAACTTTTATCTGCTGTGGCTCCGTATGCAACACAGCGCCTACTCAACTGAATTTTCCCTACTTATCTACCACTTCTGCTGATTTACTGGTAGCTTTTCCACCTTTTGCAGCATAGCCCATGGCACACCTGGTACATAGCATTGTTCTCATATAATTGTCTTTTGACTTGTATTTTGTCTTCTATAACTTAAATTATTCTACGAAATCACAGTTAATATGTATTTTTATATGTTTATCTAGTAGTCAAGCACTTTAAGTGTCCTGTTGACACAATGTATCCCTGAAAATGTCAATTGGTGCTTTTGTATTGCTTCATATGTGAACTTAACAAAATAAAGAATTTCTCAAAAAATAAACAAAAACAGGGGGGGGGGACAGCACAACTTATTGCTCTTATTTATATATGTTCTGATTTCACACAAAAAATCTGCATTTTTTTTTAAACCCCGTTGGAAAGAACTTACCCCTGTGGAATGGAATGGAATGTAGAGAGCAGGGAGGGTTGCCTTCCTCGCTTCAGAGCTCACACAAAGCATATGTGAGGGCTTCTCATAGAGAAGCACTGTTTTAAATGTTCCTCTAAGAGAAGCATTGCTGGCTGATCACATAGATCGCATACACCTTGTGTTCCAATTCTTCTCTGTTCTATTTATTCACTATAGATGATCTCCTTAAGTCAACGTGAAGCTGGATTAGAGATAAATAATAAAGTGGGGGTCCCAAAATCTATACCAGAAAAGAAAAACTCAGACGACAGAAATAAATGTACAACTTTCTAACGTTAAGAGTGCTCCTTTAAAGTTTCCAAGCATTCCAACTTCTGGAATTCTATTCAATTCGCCCCCAGTGCACTCAGTCTGTCACTGCAACCAGTGATAGTAATTACTGTATTATTAAAGTCAAATTAGCACCTTAATATAAGTGGAGATTTCTTTTCAAGAAGAGACACTGCTGCATCCTAAAGCACTTTAGAAAGCTGATGTGATTTAGTGGTCTTGAGTGTTTCTTTAATTTTACTGAGAAGGGGATGATCTTTCTGTGTATCACGAAAAGCCCCTATTTTTGTCAAACTGCTGCCAAAACAAGGTATACAAAGCAACTGCACCTGTTGTCTCGTTGCACTATAACTACACAAATATATATGCAGTGGTTCTGGTGCGTAGTGTGTTCTTTTTAAAGAGCATACATTTTCACCACCACATTCTGCTAGCAGAACTGCTATCAAATTATATATAAAAAAGGTTATATAAAATGTCATCTGTAAAAGCAAAAAAAAAAAAAAAAGACTTTAGTCATGTGACCTATCCTGCATGATATTCTCCTGATCATGCAAAGCGTGCACAAGACTACTGGAGGATCACAGGAATAAAATGAAAGACATCACACACACTAAAACACAACATCAGCATGAAGCCAGACACGGCAGAGGAAGTGAAACCTGCTATGGAAATCAGGTTGATCTGATCAGAGATGGAGGGTGGAGGTTGAAGGGATCAAGGCGTATGGTGCTATGCCAGCATTATGGTGTCAGGATCAGTACTGGTACATCATTAAGAAGTAACAAGCAAAGCAGTATATAATTAATCTTACTGATAAACGATATCGTCGTTGTTGAAGGACATTCACGGAAAGTGAACCTGTCAAGACAGATTAAGTTAAAGTAACTCAACAGGCCCTTCTATTTTACCTTCAACCACTGGGATATCGAAATCCACACCTACAGTCCAAATCGTTACATAATTCCAAATAAATCATTCTCCATGATGATCAAATACATATAAAATCATCCAAGTAATGTAACACTAAAATGAGCAATATATTCCAAGAAAGTGCTGGAGATTTCAAAATAAAAGCAAGAGATCAATAATAAGCCCATAGGCAAAAACATGTCTACAAACACAGCATCTTCCAGCTGGCAACTTAACAAACAATCTGGATAAACGGGAAACAGACAAAAACGTTTGTTCCACATTTAACTTGGCAAAAGAGATCCTCTCTTCGGCTACACGCACCAAAGTAAATGCTTTGTCAACAGAAGCCAAATGTACTTTTAATTTCTTTGCTATAAACCTATAAAAGGCAATCCTAGGAAAAGACCGGACAAGCCTATATTTACACCTTTTTGGGAACCAAAACTAAAACAGGCATTTTCATATTTAGAAACAGGGAGGGCTCAAAAAGTCCCACTACTGTGGACTAAATCGACTTTCCTTCTTTAAAATCTTTGCCGCTAGGTCAACATTTCTTTTATCAATTTTTTGCAATAGAGGGTTTTACTAGCCACATGATAAATTTACATGAAACTATAAGAGAACCCATCCTACAAGCTTGCACATAAACCTGTCTAGTTTAAACTCATATATAACAGTCTGGTTGACAAAATGAGACAATGGGTGGGGCTTAAAGCCAGGTTCGGTTTCAGTAGCCAAACTAATAAAGTAAAAGGGGGGGGGAGGGGGTGGAGAGAGAAGGATAAGAAAGTTTAGATGGCATACTGGTTGAGGACTAGTGGAATTAAGGACAGGATGGGGGGGTTAAGGGATATGGTGAGGGGATAAGTAAGTTATGGTGCAAGATTGAAAGGTTGTTAGTTAGTTTCGGAGTATGTTGGGTGATTACGAGTTTAAGGGGCAGAATAGGGAGATAAAAGTAGGATTGAGGCTTTTTTCTTTGCTATTTCTGATTAAAACATGCTATTTCCATTGACAGAGACAATGTGGATGAATACTTAAGGTTTAATGATTCATAAACTGAAGCTTGCCCTAATTGGTGGATGTAGCAGACCACCTGGTAACTCGACCGGTTACCTCCGCTATTTCTCTTCCTTCAGCTGAACATGAACCATTTAGGGCAGGCTTCCCCAAACTCCGACCCTCCAGATGTTGCTGAACTACAACTCTCATCATTCTATGAATGAAATCGATAGGATGATAATCATGGAAGTTGTAGTTCAGCAACAGCTGGAGGACCGGAGTTTGGGGAAGCCTGATTTAGGGTATACAGAAACCCATTTCCCTCCCCCCCCACCCCGCAAGTAACTGGACAACACACAATTCTGGAGGTACAACAACATTTTATTGGCCACACACAGCTTTTAAGCATAACCCCATGCAAGGTAACACACAGCGTACCATGTCCCCTACCCGGGAATCTGACACTGGAAAGGGCTTTGTCCCTTTGTTTTCAAACTCAGGGTTTCCCACATCCAGGGAAAGGGGGCCTGTGTACTTGGGAGACCAAGCGCAGGGCAAAAGGGATCGTCCCTTTGTCTCCCAGGCACAGAGAGCCCTCCCGCAGGAAAAGAGCTAGTCTATTTGTCCCAGCGGGCACCGCAAAGCGGGCCAAACTCGCCAGTGCCTCGAAAGTGTCCACACCAACCTCAGGGACCCTTACACGGTCCATGTCGTGAACTGCCTCCGTTCGCGGGGTCCCTGTGTGGAAACCAGGCAAGAAAAACATCTCCTTTCTCGTTCTCCTATACAAAATGGCGGCCACCCAGGATAGCACTCATTAATAACTTCCCTTGTGGTTTCACACTTATGTTGCGCATGAAAATGTTCTAATTGATTGGCGCAACATTCTAATGGGGCACTAGGGAGGCCCTTTTTTCAGGAAACGAACAAGTCGGGAAACAATCCACGAACGCTCCCCTTGGCTGGCATTCATCTGTACAAATGGCAGCCAGCTGGAGGAGTGCTCATTAATTGTTTCCCTTGCGGTTTGACACTAAGTTGCAAGGTGTGAAGGTTCTAAGTCAACATTCTAAATGGAGTATCGGAGTGGTCCCCATTCAGGAGGAGAATTAATTCACTTTGTGGAAGCACTTCCGAACAGGGAGCGGGCAGAAGACACATAAAGGTGGGGGAACACACATAATAGCAGACAGGCAATTCACGGACCGGCAGCGGTCCCGCCACAGTGGATTTATTTATTTCTTCTATATTTCTAGTTAAAATATATCGGTGCATCTTATATTCTGACACATATGGTAAGGGGTGCTTATAACTAGAAGCACATTGGCAAATTGCTGCAAATCTTCCCTTTCCTGTTATCTACTAGGAAAACAGAACACATGTGGCTTACTCGTACACTAAAATCCAATGAATTAACCCATATAACTGTTCCCTGCAAACACGCGGTTATAACATTCTTCCAAGACAATTCTCCAAATAAATGGTTCCTATATAATTTCTCATAACATAAATAGTTTTTGCCCAATAAAGATCTCTACCAAAACTATTTCCTTTCATTACATTTTTTTCAAGTTATCCCATGCTACATTATAATACCCCACAACCTACTACCTCTGCTCCACAAAACCCCATTCATTGTTTACGGCTATCACCCTCCTCTCTAACAGAAACAGTCTTAACCCACTGGTAGCCTGCGCTGACGGCGACAGAACGGACAGACGAGGTTGCTGGGGCCTGGATTTAATTACCGCTGGGTTTCCATGGAAACCCGAAGCAGCCCCCCCATTACATGCCTGTCTCCTCTCACCTTGCAGCCTGTTGTGCACATGTGTGAGTGTATACTGTGCCATGTCTGGGGAGTGTTATGAGTGTCTAGGAAATGGGGCAAAGAGCTCTTAGACTTCAGTACAAACACAGAGACATAAACAAACACACACAATCAGAAAGACACTTTGAGCAAATGTATACTTTCAAATATCAAACTTCTAAGCCCATGAAAAAAGTCCACGAAGATATACAGATACTATGAGACATCCATGGGGGCTCCCTTTTAGTTTTGTCAAACTGATAATGGTTCATGGTAGGAGTATTTCAATTTCAGACATTAGGAATGACCTTAAGTTCACTAAGCACAAGTTGATTTTAACTAAAGAGTACAGCTCAATTATAGCCTTTAAAGCAGTGTGCAGTGCAGTGCAGTAGTTGTGGTGTTGAAACAAAGCAACAGAAATAAAAAAAGTGGAGAAAATTTGAAACTATTACAAGCACATATTTAGAAAACAAAAATATATACATTTTTGGTTGTGAAAGTGAATAATTATTTGCAGGATAATGTTAAGGATAATGTTGAAGGGACTATCCTGTGCCAAGAAAACATAATTGTTTTCCTGGTGCCCCCTCCCTCCCAGCCCCCATCCCATGTTGCTGAAGGGGTTAAAACCCCTTCAGTGACTTAGCTGAATCCAGCGCCAGGGTCAGGCTCCACCCACGCTTTTCCGCTGGAGGTCCTCATGCATAGCGTTTCGTGTTCTAAGAACACGGAAGTTCCTCTAGAGGCTGTCTGATAGACCCTGCAATGTAATTATTGCAGTTTATAAAACTGCAGAAGTGGTCTGGGTGCCTGGAGTGTCCCTTTAAGGATAATGTTAAGTTTCGTTAAATAGGAATAAATATCTTCACTATCCACTATTGCGAAACAGAAAAGTGACCTTTTACCTTTACCTTTTATACAGTTCTTCTAATCAGGTTTCAGACTCCATACTTACGATTATGGAGCTCCTTGTGATTCATGGTCTCACCTCCAGGTAGATAATCTCACATAATGCTTTATAGCTTGAAATAAAAAGGGAGTGCAGCGATCACCAGTAGGGATCGACTGATTATCGGTCTGGCCGATATTATTGGCCAATATTCTGTATTTCCGGCAATATTGGTATCGGCCAATTCAGATACCGATATTGCCGATAATACATAACAGGACCGTCGGACCCATAGCGTTTACTTACCTTCCCAGCAGCTCCGTTCAGCTCCCCTGTGTAAATCACGCGAGACCTGCGGCCGTCAGAGCGTTGCCACAGGTTACCATAACAACGCTCTGCGCGACACGCTGGCCGCCAGATTTACAAAGGTGAGCTGAAGGGAGCTGCTGGGAAGGTAAGTAAACACTTGCTGTGGGCCCCTCTGTACTTTGCAGGCCACTGGACCACCAAGGAATGCAATAGCCCCCTCCCTGGCCAGGTAACAAGCAGGGAGGGGGGACTAAAAAATAAATAATAATAATATAAAATAAAATAAAAAAGAATTTAATTTAAAAATGCCCCCTCAATTACACATACACTACACAAACACACACACTCCATTATATACACATACACTACACAAACACACTGTGTATATAATGTAGTGTGTTTATATAATGCAGTGTGTTTGTATAGTGTGTATATAATGCAGTGTTTGTGTAGTGTGTTTATATAATGCAGTGTGTTTGTGCAGTGTGTTTATATAATGCACACTACACAAACACACGGCATTATATACACACACACTTCATTATAAACACACTGCATTCACTATACACACACTACACAAATACACACACTCTGCATTCATTATATGCACACACTACACAAACACACACACTTTGCATTTAGTATATACAGCATTAAGTTTATACACACTGCATTCACTTTACGCACACTACCCACACACTGCATCCACTACACACACTACAAAAACACTCTGCTTTCATTATATACACACTACACTAATACACACTGCATCCACTACACACACTAGACAAACACACACTGCATCTACTACACACACACACACACTGCATCCACTACACACACACACTACACCCACTACACACACACACTACACAAGTATACACTGCATCCACTACACACACACTACACAAACACACACAGCTCCCCTGTCTAAACACATTGCATCCACTACATGTGGCATGTATATTTTGTGCATTTACCTTTTGAAATAGTTTTTTTTTCCCCAAAATGGTAAATGTGCAGAGTATCGGCAAATTATATCAGCTATCTGCCTGAATGTTCACAGAATATCGGTATCGGCTCTAAAAAATCAATATCACCACCAAACAATGTTTCATTTATGGGAACTTTAGGTGAAGATGGCAATACCCAAACAAGCTTACTATTAAAACGACAAGAAACATTGTAATATTTATTCTTGGTTTGTTTTTTTGTTTTTTGTTTTTTAAAATTCTTTATTTTTGAGTGCAGAGGTAAATATACGTTTCAGCAATATAACATGGCTTTAGAAAGAGATTGACAATGTTCCGTATAGCATATTCATGGTGTGCTGCACTTTTTCTCTTTTTTAACAGGATTAATATCAAGATATAAAACAGGCTTGTCAACAGTTTCTGTTGTATGTATTATAACAGGAGATAGCTTTCTTCCAAGCGCATCTGAGAGGAGTGGTGGGTGTTAGGTGTCACGAGAAGATAGGCTCTTAGGTGTGCCCTTATGATATGTGAGAGGGTCGTATGAGGTTCTGTGTGGAGGTTTGCAGTGGCATCCCATGTGTATGCCTGTGGTATTCTGAGGGAGTTATCCCGGTGTGTGGGGTGTCATTTGCCTAGTGGCTGTGATATTAGGGTACGTGGCCAGGAGCTCTGCCAAGGCGTCTGAGGGGAGATGTGTGACCTCCTCTTTATGTGTTGCCCCTAACCCAAGGGGTGTGGGGGGTGGGGGGGGTTGCAGTGTCAGTGTGCCTCAAGGAGTTTGTCTCTGCAGCTTCTAGCGCTCTGGTAGAGCAGTGGTCTGGAATGTGTGTAAGAGAGATAAAGAGAAATCAGAAAACCAAATATACAAATGCAACTTAAATCAAAACAGGTATAGCGACTTGTGTCGAATTTGTCCCAGAAGTTTCTATTCCGGTGCCGTGGCCATATGCATTGGCCCAGTCCCCATTAGTTGTCAGCCGTCCGTTGCCTGTGATCCTCCGGCTCTCGGGACAAAGGGGGTGATGTGGTCAGGGTCCCACGTGCCCCTGGGGGTGGTCGACAGTGGGTCCTGATGGCTGTCCATTAGTCCCAGTGCTTGGATGAAGGCCGGTGCCCCTCTATTGATGTGAGTGTGTGATTATTTCCATTGTGGGTTACCACAAGCGTTCCTGGGGCTCCCCAGCGGTAGGGTATGGCTGCAGATCGTAGCTGAGAGGTGACTGTGCCCAATGACTTCCTCCAGACTAGGGTATTTTTGGTGAGGTCTTGATAAAATGTTAACGAGGAGCCTTAGAAGTTTAGAGGTGTTTTATTCTTCAGTGCCATCATGATCTGGTTCCTGTCTTGTGAGGTTAAGCAGCGGAGAATAACGTCTCGTGCTGTTCCCGTTGGTGTTTTAGGCGTGCCCGAAATGCGATACACTCCGTCCATAACCATCTTTTTGGCTGTTGTGTGGGGCAGTATGGATGTGATTAATCTACGTATGTAATGAGGAAGTTCCTCTGCGGTCACCGCAGCAGGGATGCCACGGATTTTTATGTCGTTCCTGCGCTGTTTATCCTCCAGGGCTGAGATTTGGTGTGTCAGTGTGACTTGAGTGGTTTGCAATTTTTGTACTGTCACTTTAAGGGCCACAATGTCAGTTCTGGCAGCTAGTATGTCCTTTTCAGAGGTTTGTACTCTGTCAGTTATGGCCTGTATATCAGTTCTCAGTGCCCTGAGGTCAGCAGTCCACACTTGTTGAATGTCATTAAGTAGGAGTTTTAAATCCTGCTTTGTCGTGGGTGCAGACCCGTCCGGGTTGTCAGTTATGTGTAGTAGACTTGCCTGGGTGGTTGGTGCAGCCTCTTGTCTGTCCTGCGCCCGGTTCTCCTCATTCCGGTCTCCAGCAGGGGTCAGCTTACGCAGCACGGGCTGTCTCAGCATGTCCCCAATGTCTCTGCCGTCAGCCACTGTGTTTGGCTTTTGGGATCGTCTCCCCATTGCAGTCCAGTGTTCCGGTTGCGGCAGAGAGGTCATGGACTCCGTTCCCTGCGGGTGTAGTATGGTGCTGCCGTGGAGGAGTGCTTCCAGTCCCAGGCTCAGAGGTGTGCTGTAGGCTGCGGATTTTCGCCACGGTTTGGAGTGCTTTGTCGTATGAAAGAAAGGCATCTATCGATGCGTTATGGCTCTGAGGACCCAGCTGTGGCGGTAAGACGGTCGGATGGGCTATAGTTGCTTGGATATTTGGTTGGATTTAATCGGTTGTTTGGGAGCTCTCAGATATGGCGTCCGCTTGTCAAGCTTGCAGGCTCCGCCCCAACATTGTAATATTTATAAGGACACTGACGACTCCCATAAGTGGCCTGTTGATACCATAATGAGGTCACTGTTATGACAGCATTATATAACTGCCACATTCCTCCAGAAATTGAAGAACTAAGTGTGATTGTAAAGCACTACAGAATTTGTTGGTGCTATATAAATATAATAATAATCTACTTAAACTACGCAGGATTAAAGGCTGTCAAAGCATCAAAGAACGTGTCGTTAAGCGACTTTGCTAAATGAACCCTTCCACAGTAAGCAAACCGTTTAAGGGCGGTTTGACAATTTATTTAGATCACACTGGGCAACCTTTTTTAACTACTCTGAAGCAAGACGTTCCTGCAAGGAGCTTGCGTTATGTTTACTGAATTACTTTACTGAATTAGTCTACTAAAAGTATATTTCAAAGGTGTTTCACTATACAGTCTCAATCTAAAGAATTACTCTAACCAAAAACCAACGATTTCCATAAAACACTGATTTTGGTTAGAGCAGCCCTTTGTGAGGTGAAGCCTCCAAACAAAAAAGTAATAACATAAAAAGATTTTTATTTTTTATTTTTTTTAAACTTACAAATATTCCATCACCGAGTCCAAGTTCTCCCTCTAGCCAAATCCTCCTTAGCTGACATCACTCGCCCTCATTAGAGGGGAATTTCAAGAAAGACAGGATCAGCACAGAGTGGGAGTCGCACTGCCAATCTAGCGATGCGAGCATGTAGTGCATACTGGCATCAGGGGCCAATTTAAAACAGAACTTACATTACGAAGCTCGGAACTGTGTTCTGGGCTAGATAATGACGCTAAGAGAGGTTTACTTAACACTCTGGCAGTTAAGGGGTTAGTCTCTAAATACAGACTTCAAGCACTATGATCACTTGAAATCAATCAAGTGGTCATGGTATTGGAGTAAACCTTTAATTAACGAACGACTGCCCCTCACAGTAATATGAGCATTTTTTTTACATATGGAAATACAACATTGTAAGTAATTTTACAACATGGCTCATGGGGCAAGTGTGCTTTTGAATACATCTTATTTCAGTAAAAGCCCTTGAGATCAGAAACTCATGCCAAGTAGGGGGAAGAACACAGGAGAATTAAATGTATCCCCCTTGTTTCTAGAAATCTGTACTGAATGGCTGCAAGGGAAAATTACACATGGGGTTAACTAAAAGGTTACTGCAGGGTCGAAAAGGGAAGTCCTGCTTCGTAATCCATCAGTTATTATCCTTTTAGAAACGTTTATAATGATTCTCTTGGGAGAAATATTAAAAAATTGGATTTCTTTTGAATCTCCGAAGCACACTGGGAAAACCTCTGGATCCTTCCAAGAAAAAGTAAAAAGTGATGTTAAATAATGTTTACATTTTGATTTTTCTGTCAACTCTAAAAAAGTAGAAGGCACAGTTTACAAGATCTCTGATGTATCTGTAGAGCATTTTCCGACATTCTCTGGTGTCTTCTTATACTCCACCTACTTTTCTTGCGTGCACAGGGTCGTTATGTTAATGATGTTAAATGCAGTGTGGGAGAAGGAATTAAAGCTTAGAAAAAAGAGGATTCCAACACCTCCACACACCACATGTGGTAAGGGGCAAAGTTTGAAACCTTTGAAAAAGAAACAGTGGGCACAAAAAGATGAAAGTTGTTAGGTTTCCTGCAGACTGTCAGGACGGTGAAGGCAGAAGGTGGAAATGATTAGTTGCGGGAGGGAAATATGTTTTTTTGGATCACGGAGGGGAGTCTCTAAAGCCAAAGAAATTGTTGCATTTAAATTGCTTAACAATTGTCAAAGGAAGGGTAGGTTGTACAACAGAGTTAGTGGAGGGAAAACAATGTGTCGTGCAGGTGGGAAGAATTCAGAGAGAATCCAACATGCAAGATAGCAAAGTAGTAGTTCTCTTCACAATGATAATAAGGCAGACAGCAGGACATATAATAAAATAGTAAAACCAAAACAAGCCTGCAAGTCGAATAGCAAATCTAAATTTTATTTAAATACTTTACTAAATAGTTACTCCAAGCTAAAAATACGTGTTTTCATAAAACACTGGTTTTCGTTTAGTAAAGCTTTTTGTGATGGCAGATCATCTCCGCCTCTCCGAACACAAACACAAAAAAGCTTACATCTGCTGATGTCACGCTAAGGGACAGTTCAGAGTGGGAAGGCAGTGCCCCAATTTTCAGTCTGGCACCAGGTGCCAATTTGCACAGAATTGATATCAGCCTTGGAGTTTGTTTTGGCCTGACTAATGTTAAGTTACACCCAGAAGGTAAAGGGTTAATATCTGTATTGCGCCATTACCTACTGAAACATTGCACATACAGAATCCAGGTGCCATGCCCACCTCAAATCACTGAAGTGGTCAAGGTTCTTGTAGTAACCCTATAAGACAATTTATTTTATAGTGCTAGTCAACAATATTGTTACAGCAGTTGCGTTCCACTCTGTTCTTTAGTTATATGTTGCCTGGTCACTAGGGAACATGTCCTTGGCATCTCATACCCCCAATTCTGGCATCCCATAAAGAGGGAAAAAGGATAAAATATGGCAATCAAGAATTGGCACATCATCACCAGCAATGCCTTTTAAAGTAGACCGTTTTGCTTATGACTTTCAACAATTTCAGTGCATTGTTACAGCGTGCATTTCTGGCACTCAAAAGTTTAATAAAAACACCCATAAAACAAATTATAACACAGGTACGTTTATTTTCTTCTCTTTCCTAGCCATTAATAGCACAGATGGATATGTCTGACAATACTTTTGTGAGAAATGCAGCACAAATGCAACACAGCTAGCTCCTGTGCTTGTACAGGATTCCGGACAAAAATAGCTACCAGCTGTATGAGCAACTAAACAATTTATCTAATTGTTATTAGGAATTTTGTTGCATAAGCATGCTATCCATTAGATGACTATTACACTACAATCCCTCTTCACTCAGCACCTGGAGGTTTGTTTGCACTTTATGGAATTAGTATGCATAGCAAAAGTGTCCATTTTTGTTCTCAAGCATAAAGTCTGCTTAAGACACCTATGTAAATCGCAAAAATATAACCAATACAATCACATAAAATGTTTTAAATAAAAACAATAAAAATGTTATCAGTATTTTTACAGAAATTCCCCATTGCCATCTGTATGACCCCTCGACTTTCTCTGTCTGTGGTGCCACAGACCCAGAAGAGATCTCTGCATGATCATAATTACATAATAAACACGCAGGTGTTTACACGCAGAATGAAAAGCCCAGAGCAGTACCATGCCAAAGCCAGTATAATCAGCGTTATGTGTAAACAAGATACATAATACATAATTCACGCATAACTCATTAGTCATGAACTGCCTGATTCACCGGCAATCCCATAAAGCGCATACTACAAAAAGCATCAGTAATCCTTCCCTCTCCACCTATTGCAAGGAGAGACCTCGCTGTACTGTTACAAGATGCAAATAACATACATACATACATATATATATACTCCCTATTATACCATTGTGGCTATGAAACAAAAGGACTTACAACACAAGGCATGCACTGAAGATAAAGCTGTATCTGAAAAAGTATGATGTAAATATATCACAGCGAGCTTCCTCTACGTTGGCAGGGTTTGTTTGTTTGTTTTTTGACACTTTGTCATGTTCTTTTTGGTGTCCTTTTTTTCCAATAGGATCTGGTAAAATCTTTAATAAAAAGCCAGCCTTTTGAAATATATGAGGTACTTGCACAATGCTGAAGACGTTTCTTTGATATTTACAGGACTTCAACCTTAAAGGAACACTATAGGGTCAGGAACGAAAACATGTATTCCTGTACCTATATTGTTTAATCCACCAATTAGGTGGCCCGTCCCCCTTACCCCCTTTAAAAGCATTAAAAACAACTTATTTCCAGCGCCAAGCGCATCCGCCGGCACTTGCACCGCCCCCTTACTTACATCCTCAGAATTGACAATCTATGTCGTCAAATGCCGTTTTGGCCAATCAGCACCCGTGGGGAAGGCATTTGATTGGCTAAAATCGTCAAATGCCGTTTTGGCCAATCAGCACCTTGATTCAATGCATCTCTATGAGGAAAATTCAGCGTCCTCACGTTCAGTGTCCCCATGCAGAGCGTGGGGAAGCTGAACGACAGATATGCCTACTGTGCAGCACTGAGCCAGGAATCATCTGCAGTGGACATCTGAGGAGTGGCCACTTGGAGGTGTCCCTAGGGGCAAAATGCCTGCATGTAATGATTATACTCACCAGAGCAACTTCATTAAGCTGAAGTTGTTCTGGTGACTATAGTGTCTCTTTCAAAGAACACTATAGCTGTAGGGATACAAACGATACAAATAATTTTATATTTTATATACCTCAAATCCCATGGTATGCTGGTCTCCGTGCGTCCTCTCCTCCTCCCTGGCTGAAATCTTTATTATTGATAAACTCAGCCAAACCAGTGCTTTCCCCGTGGGGATGTATTGGGAGGCTAATGTGCATGTGCGCCCGAAAATTGTACTGCGCCAATCAAACGCTGTCTAGCAGTCATTAGACCTATAACAGAGTTTAACTCTGTTATAGCTTTGAAAAGTGCCTCTTTTGGCTGTACTCTTGAAGAAAGGACTACAAAACCCAACACCTGCCTAGCTGCAGAATCCAATCCTGCCACTCATTCATTGGCTGAGGGCATCCTACCAATGCATTTGATTCTGTGCATTAAATTATGTGACAGAATTGACAGCAGCCAATGGGGTTAGACGTGTTTCACAAGTAAATGCTGCACATTCAGACTCCAGGCAACATGGTCACTGAATCACTGAAGTGGGCATGGTGCCTGGAGTAAACCATTACGTTCAAATTTATTATGCTTTTTATTTGAAACAAATTTCCTTTACCTATGTGTATTTTCCTCTTTTATTCACTGCTTCTTCTCTCCTTAGAGCACAACAAATGTGAGCAAGCACAATCAGTGTTAAACAATCCCTCAAACCCTACAAGTGGATAGGTATGCAATACCAATAAAACAAATTTTCAAAAATTCAAGAAAAAAAAAAACAGCAAAAGGATCAGCGCTAAGTAACAAAAAATGAATAAAAATGTACTTTTAAAGCAATTATCGTATTTTACAGAGCACCATCTGTTGCATTTTTATCTCTTTAATGTTATGTTGCTGGTACTTTTGCTATTCAGGACACCTACATCAAATCCTAGAAATGGGGATTATACCACTGAATGCTCTACAAGCTGGAGCCGGCTATAGCTCCACTAAATGTGAGTAACCCATCGCTATTGTGCTATAACCACTTTGGTTGATATGACATATTGCACTATTGGAGGTTTTTTTTTTTTTTTTGCTTTTAGTCTTTCTGTGTGGATCATAACAAAAAATTCTGACTTAGCATAACTTCCCAACAAGAATCTGATTGATTTAGCAACTTCTCGTTTGACCTAGCACCTGATCTACCTACAAAGGGTATCTTTTACATAGACTTTTTTGTTTTTGAGTATTTGTTTTATATTATGTTTTATTGCTTGTATAGTCTCTATTTATCCCTGGCTAATAGACGTTTACATTATTTTGGATCTATTTTAGGCTCAGCCCTTCCTTCTGTTGGTCTTCTTTCAAGAAAAAAAAAATTGCTTATCCTTCTAGTATTCTCTTGTGGATCCTCCAGTTTTCAATTTAAATAACAATGACATTTGTTTGCATAATTAAGAACGATGTGTGTCTTATCTATAATTGCTGTGAAAGAACATGAATCACTGTTGTAAATAATAGCAGTTGTGCCTCTCTGGCCGAACACTGCCGAACTAGCATCAAGGTATGAAATATTTGAAGAACACATTAAGTACCATAACCACTACGGCTGTTGGAGTCTGGAGTGCCCTGGTTTTCTTCTTAAACAGTTTGACAACTTACACTAAAAAGGCACAGTCTGCAGTGGTTATAGTGATTGGAGTGTTATATTTCACTGGGCAGTCCCTTTCCAGGCTTTTCTTCCCTGTCCTATGCCTGTAATTGTTACTAAATAATATACAGGTATGTATGAATTTTATATATAAAACATCACAATTGTGTTAGAGTACATATGATTCTGAACAAGGCACAAAAAGAGGGTTATTAGTTACCAGTGGTTTCCAAACCAGTCCTCATGGCCACCATCAATCCAAGGTTTATGTATTTCACTGTCTTATTCCGATGGAAATCCTGACAAAACATGGACTGCTGGTGGGTCTTGAGGACAGGTTTGGGAAACACTGTGTTAAACTAAGAATTCTCACAAATTGGCCAGTATATTGTAAATTGTAGGCCAAAATAGTAAAGCTGGAAAATAGTGTTGGAAGAATTTTTCCTATTTATTTTTTGGGGGATTAAAATAATGTAATTAAAGAATGTTCTTTTTAATTGTTTTCTTTTTTACATATTGTTTGAAACCTGGCTTTAAAGTCTCTACTTAGGATATTGATATATGACATATATATATATATATATATATTTATATATGAAACAGGGGGGGTTGGCTGCACTCACCTGAAAATGCATAAATGGGGGTGCTGTATTATATATATATATACACACACACATATACATACATCCATACATATTATTATGAAATCATTTGAGGGAAAAAAAGGCCAAGCACATTTCAGATGCTTTGTTGATTTTTTTACCCCAAATTCTTATAACAAACAGCTGTGATATTCCGAGAGCTAGCACCTTACTTACTAAGCCAATTATACATAAAGGTATCCCTTGTAAGGATGTTCATTACCCCGGGGGTAATGCCAGGTTAACTGTGCAAGGTGTTACTCTGCTTCAGAAAGCAGATGTGGGTGAAAGCTTGTGATTTTACAGATCTTTTATCGCATTTGTAGAACAAAATTACTGCTTACATCACATATTTCCTAAACATAATGAAGGACTTGATGAGACAAGAGAAACAATCTTATTTTGAGGTTTTAAAAAATGCACAATAAAACACATTCCCGGCTGAATTTACTATTTTTAAATCACATAAGAAATACATTGAAAATTATCCATCAAAGCAAGCATGTGAAACTCAAAGCTAACACGGCCAGGTTTAAGTTTAGGTGGGCCGCAAAAAATTTTTTTTATAAAATAAAGAGTTTAACATTAGAGATGTCGCGAACCGTCCGCGAACTTCTCGCGAACAGTGCGGCGAACTCCGGTCAGTTGACACGTCCCGGACAATCTCCAGCAGACCCTGTCCTCTCCCTCAATCTAATACACAATTTAATACACTGCCCCCTTCCACTTTAATATAATACACTGCCCCCACTCTAGCTTAATAAAGAGCCTCCAGCGCCCACCTACTCTAATACACTGCCCCCTTATCCCAATCGAATACACTGCCTCTCCTCCACTTTCATTTAATACACTGCCGCCACTCTTACCACTCTGATTTAATACACAGCCTCCCGTGTCTCCCCCATTCTAATACACTGCCCCTTTCCCCCAATCGAATACACTGCCTCTCCTCCACTTTCATTTAATACACTGCCACCACTCCCACCTTTCTGATTGAATACACTACCTCCCCTATATAAGACACTGCCCCCCAAGCTAATACAGTGCCTCCCCTCCATTTTAATTTAGTACACTGCCCCCACTCCCACCACTATCATTTAATACACTGCCTTTCCCTACCTTCCCCCAATTTAACACATGGGACATTTCTCGGTATACCATCAGGCCAGTCTGGACCAGGGCCACAAAGATACTCATTGTGGGCCGCATGCATGTTTAAATAGTTAAAGGAACACTTCAGGCACCATAACAACCTCATCTAATTGAAGTTGTTATGTTGCCAGGAGGCCCCCGAACACTCTATTATATCAAGGGGTTAAACTCAACATCAACTGAAACAATATGCTTCTGAAATGTCAGTTTCAGGAATTGCAGGGGCACCGCTGATTGACTCAGACCTGTCAGCTGACACTTTAAGTCAATCAGACTCACCATTCATAAAACTGGCTTGGGAAAGGTATGTTTCTTTCCAAGCCAGTTTTATGAATGGTGAATCACTGATTGGCTGAGAGTGTTAGGAAGTTGTTGTTATGGTGCTTAAACTGTCACTTTAACCCCTTAAGGACACATGACATGTGTGACATGTCATGATTCCCTTTTATTCCAGAAGTTTGGTCCTTAAGAGGTTAACGGGATACTATAGTCACCAAAACAACTTTAGCCTATTGAAGCAGTTTTGGTGTATATATCATGTCCCTGCAGTCCCACTGCTCAATTCTCTCCCATTTAGGAGTTAAATCATTTTCATCATACGGCCTTAGACACACCTCCCAGCATGTGACTTGCACAGACTTCCTAAACACTTCTTGTAAATTGACAACTAATGTTTAAATTTACCTTATTGTACAGTCTGTTTAACTTAGAATTTCTTATCTCCTGCACTGTTAATAGCGTGTTAGACCTTGCAGGGGCCTCCTGTGTGTGATTAAAGTTCAATATACAGACCAGGATATAAAACCGTCTAAAGCAAGTTAACATCTGGTTGAAAATTAGACCATATTTCATCCAGGCTGTGTCAGTAACACCCAGGGGAGACAAGGGCTGCATGGACAGAAACAAAGGTGACTCCTAAATGGCAGCAAATTGAGCAGTGAGACTGCAAGGTCTTTACACTAAAAATGTGTAATTAAGCTAAAGTTGTTTTTTGTTGACTATATGTAGTGTTACTAGAACTTTAAGATTACTTACCTTGTTTACAGCACAAAGACCTCCACTGACTGTTCCATAATCTCATCAAATGCTTCTCTGAAAGAAACATCAGGGATGAGATGCGCATGCATGGCAAAGAGCTGCAGGTTTCTACAATCATTGCTAAGAAACACTTCTACAAAACATTTATGGGTTGTGATGGTATTCTATTCCTCTACAAGTTAGCTGGTTGCTGATCAGGGCTAAAAGCAGAGATTTGCTAAAGAAACTGTTAGAAAATCAGTCCTCTCATTACTTTCAAAAGGTAAATTGGTGACCACAACGAGTGTGTATGACACCTAACTGAAATCCTGATCACTCACAGGGAGAACTGCAGCCAACTCATATTCTGCACAACTCTGCAATGACCAACATTTCATTCTCTAAATAAATCAAACCTGGTCATGCAAATAATATATAGAGAGTAATCTTTACATGACCAGCAATCTTCGGCACTCCAGATGTTCTGGACTACATCTCCCCTGATTCTTTGCCAACATTATGGATGTAGAAGCACTATGGGAGATGTAGTCCACAACATCTGGAGCGCTGGAAGTTGTGATCTACTGTTCTGTGGAAATATAAATTAATATTTACTCTATAATTATCATTTTTCTTCCAAATGCAGCTAAGGCGAAAAGCTGCATTTTGCATTCTATTAACACTGCTGAAAAACAGGAATCCTGCAAAAAAAAAAAAAAAAAAATAACTCCATGAATGCTATAGTTGATTATTGCACACTGGGTGCCTGGATCACCCATTCATAAGTTCATAGGCACAGTTTATAGCAATGTAGCAGAATATGTATGTTCCTGTCTGCTTTATGTTAACTAATAATGCATGATAAATGACAAGTCACTGTACCAAATGCTACTTTATTCCCTGAATGCCAAATTGTAGTCTTTAAAATTCAGAATGGCAAAACTGAAACTAAAATAGTCGAGATGAAGACAACAGAAGGGGTAGACGATTTTTCCAGTGAAGCTATTTTTGTACAAATTTTGCCACTCCGATGTAAGCGCACTTTGGTGAGTAAACCCAATACTGATTTATTATAAGATATACAGAAAAAGTACCTGCAGAAAGAAAATAGCACAATTTAGCCAGTGTTTAAAGTGGTTTATATTCACTAAATACAGAATTGGGAATAACTTGAGAAACAATTGCTACTAGTTCTTTTCTTTTAGTCTACATTTTGCAATATGTCATTTGTTATCCAGTATGAATAAGTCAAACAAAAAGGCTACAGTGCAAATAAAAATATCCCACAAGAGATCACTGCAGGACATGATACAAGATCTTGAGAGGGTGTGGAGCAAGCCACACTGTACAGCTGACAAGAGATCCTGTAAGACCACATTCCTACATTCCATTCACTACCTTAAAAGCCTCAAGTCACTTCAATAGCACAATGCAAAGAAGTTTTAAAAGCAGGGTTAACAAGAGATGTAGGGGAAAGTGACAGAGTGACATATCACTATAGATTGTCTCACCGATTTTGGGATGAAAAGAGGGTAAAACTGCCTTTTCCATGCTGCCACTGTTACTCTAAACATCTAAAGAAAGGGAGACCAAAAAGAAGAGCTCTAGCTGTTGAGTAACAACTTTCGTGCTGCTTTGCCAACTTTAAAGGGACACACCCTGGACTCCAACAAAGCTTGGGTTTTGGTCTCATATTCATTCTGCATCTCTGAAACATTAATTTAATAATTTTAGCTTTTTAGAAATTATTATTTTTTTTGTTAAAGGAACACTATAGGCACCCAGACTACTTCATCTCATTTTGCAGCGCATGCCACTAGCCTCCCAATGCTTTCTCAGCCAAAGAGGAAGAACTAAACGGAGCAGAGGACTGAAAGGAAGTAAATTATGTTTAACACTGCGAGTGCTAGTCCAGTCAAATTAAGGCACTATAGTATTAAGAATGCATATTTGTATTCCTAACGCTATAATGTTACTTTAAAGTAAGCTACGGCTTTCTGCCATGGAGTCGTATCCCATTAGCTTTGTCTCCATTTTAACAAAACATCTTCATGAGTAGAAGTGCACAATATATATATTTGGGGATTACTATAGGGTCAGGAAATCAAACTTTAAAACTCACCTTATTTACAGCACCACACAGCACGCCCCTCATCAAAATGGCTGTTTTTTTTTTTGTTGTTTTTTTAAATCGTTGCGGGGCGGGGCAAATTGCTGTTTTAGCCAATCAGCAACTAATGTTTACATTGTGTCAGTGCATCTCTATGAGGAAAATTCAGCATCTCCATGCAGAATGTGGGGACGCTGAACGAGAGCACTGAGCCAGAAAGCACCTCCAGTGGCCATCTGACGAGTGGCCACTTGGAGGTGTCCCTAGGGGCAATGTAAACACTGCCTTTTCCATGAAAAGGCAGTGTTAACATGAAAATGCCTGAAGGGAGCTACTATATTCACCAGAACAACTACATTAAGCTGTAGTTGTTTTGGTGACTACAGTGTCCCTTTAAGATCAGCTGAAGAGAGATCAGTGTGAACACATGATATGACCCTGCCCTACAGCCAATCACGGTACTTTTAATAGCTGTACAGTATTTCAAATACAATTACACAGGAATAGGGGCAAGATATATACGGAGATAGTCATTTATTTTTTTAAAGAGATCTGGACGTGGAGAAAAATACAGCATCGTTATAAATCAATCAAATATACGAAGCCATGAGTCTGGGCACCATAACCACTACAAGCCAATGTTGTTGTTAAGATGCCATTAAGCTTTAGACACTGTCCCTTGGCATTCAAAATATCTATTCCATATATATTTTAAAACCATTCATTGGATGAGCATGTCATCTGACTGGCTCAGCAAATCAATAGCGTTAAAATATGAATGAAATTGATATTAACAAAAGGCAGCATGTGACTTGAGTTTTGTTCAGTAAAGCAATCTTTCTTACTTAAACCATGACAAACCAGTTGTTTCTGAACTACATCTCCATGATACTAGCCTAAAGGCTAATGAGTCATTATGGAATTGTAGTTCAGTTGTGGGTTAGCCTTCACGGCTATGGATAGAGACAGTTTCAGTTTGATACAGTGTTAATTACAGAGTGGCAAATTAAGCTAGTAGCCTCCCTGAGAGTATAGAGCATTGGCCAAAGTGGACATCTGACAGTCTCTTCTGCTCGATATGACCACCCCCCAACAATCTTAAAAAATAATCCTAGGTTTTTCTGGTCACGTTAATGACTGCCATACTTTTACCGTCACCTACACAGTGTTTGGCAAGCGACTCAAGTCTGGCAGGGAGGGAGTTAAGTGAACAGCAGAGGCCAGTTCAAACATTGGCAGAGATGTAAATATTGACAGAATAATTGTCACTAATTGCATTCCTTACATGAGCCAATAAGAAGGGCGGAAGGGGAGGGGGACCTGTTACCTCCACACGTCAAGGATCATTACAAACAGAAAACACTGGCTCAAATAAAGCGTCCTGCTGCGGGAGATAAGTCTAACACCTGCTCCTATGTAACATATCTTCGCAGTGCCTAGGATTCCTGACCTTATAATGCACAACCACAAGAATATACTGTGGGATTCAACTAACGTGGTAAAATAAAATACTTAACATGGAAATATAATTGCCTCGTCCCTTAGGGTGGAAAACCAACGCAGGCTTAAAACCTATTACTGCAGAGCAGGTATACTCATTATACTGCCACACATACAGTGTTATTCACTGAAGTGTCAAGTGCCAGGAATTCAAAGTGAATTCAAATAGAATTTCAAACTTAAGGCCAAAGCTGATGAAAAAAAATAAAATAAAAATAGAGTCAGCTATGTTTTTACTGTTATTTTGACCTCAAACCCAATTCCAAACAATTTGCACATTTGTGTCAATATTAAACTCTGTACAGTTTCTCATGCGGTCATTTGACACACATTATAACTTTGGTTTTTTTTTTTTTATTCTTTCTATGCACTGTTTTGTGAACTCGGGCACAATGCAATTTTTTGGGATACATGTTTCAATTGATCACAATCTGTTATAAAAATGTTTCCAATTATTAATCTACAAAAATTCCTATAGACTTTAATGGTGACTTTTTTCCTAAAATAATTAAATTAAGGCTTATGTTAGGAGCTATTAGAATGGACTGTTGCTGTGTTTTGATTTTTTCCTACATCCTATTGTGGTTTTTTTTTTGGTTTTTTTTTTATAGCTGTATCTCATTTTCACTACTTCCTCAGCATTCTTTCCTCCTTTCTTCAGCGGTCTGTCTGCTTTCTGCTATTTTCTTCCTTTCTTTCCTCCCATGGTTTTTTAATATATAAATATCTCTTCTGCTATTTCCTCTGTGTTTGCTTCAGTTTCCCTCTGTTTATGTCTCCTTTCCCCTTCTTCCTATGCATGCTTCCTACTGTCTCCAAATCTCTCGCACTCCTCCTCGTTTTGTTTATACTCCACGCATCCATCCACACTATGTCTCATGTTGTCTCTCCCTGCCTAATTTAACACCTAATTATGTAATAACACGTCTTGAGTTTTGCGGTTCATTTCAGGCAAGCTCAGTAATGAAATGATAATAAACTATGACAAACAAGGCGACAAATCCCTAATTACCTTAAAATAATGTGCCCTTAACTGTCCCAATTGCGACCCCCTTTGACACAAACCCTAGACATGACCTCCTGACAAAGTCCCTGGCTACTGTGTATTTCAGACAAGTGGCAAGTATCTTCTGCATGGAGCTCAGACAGGAGATTACCTTCAATTAACAAGAGGGGATTAGGGTATCACCATCTTGGCTGCCAGAAGGTCCTACTTTGCAATTCACTGTGAGTTCACCTGACAACTAAAGGGTTAAAAAGGAAGGTACCCCTTATAATGATGATTGCTCATATATACCATCTGCTGGGATAATACATGCCTTGTCTTTGAAGGGCATCTCTGGTGATGGAATGTGACAAGCCGATGCTGTGTACTGCACTAAGGAAACGTATTTATTTCAGATACACTGTGACACCGAAGGATATAAAGTGACACGCACATCGCAGGCTGGCCTGGTAGTTATTTTTCTGCCTCTAGGAAGGTCCTGGGTTCAGCTCAGATAATGATCCCCTGAAGGAGTCTGCACAGGAACAGTACATTGCTGCAGGGAGGACACGAGATACAGACACAACAGCCCCCTACTTCCATGAATATTTTACCAACTTGACCTAACAACCACCCCACTTCCTCAAAAAACCCCAGGGAACACACACCATCTCACTTTCTATCTGATTAAAGTTTCTACTGACTTTACAAAACTTTATTTAACAATCTGTAACTACTGTCCTGCTTACCGATACAGATAACTATATATCTATAAATAAAATGTTGTCAAAAGTTGTGCCCTTGCAAATATTAAATAAATGATATACAACTTTTTAGCTTATTGCCTGACACAATAAGCCCCTTCACTTGCTCTCTTTCTACAATAAAGAACAAATTCCATTAAAAGGTCTGATCTTGATGTACTGGCCACAGTTCCCCTCTCTATAAATTGACAGCACTGTCTCTCTGTGCTCATTTCCCCCTAGTGGACACTATCAAGCTGCTGTAATCCCTTTACTTGAAAGATGCCCGATTTGTCTCTGTACATTACAGCCAAGCCACTTAGTCACCCTAAAAGACATCTGTGCCGTATTCTACATAAGGAGCAAGGACCGGCCAACCTTTTTGGTAGGACTTGAAAATCATTAAGCTCTGCAAATACGGACTTGTCAACCTGAGATTTATCACATAATATCCATTTTAATGGAGAGAATTTCACATACATGATTCATGCCTTAAGGGAACATTACATTATTTGAGAAATTTACATGAGGTCAGTGCTCTAAACCCGTAGGATTACATGCCTGACATGTCACAAAAAGTTTCTTCAGAAAAGTCAATATATTTATAGGAAAGTGTCACTTTAGATCTGGTAAATAAAAATAGTTGTTGTCACAACATGCCTACAATTCACACATTAAAACCCTTGATGGCAGACGGTGAGCTGGACTGATGTAACAGAAGGTGTCTAACCCCTTGTGCAGACTGCTTTAATATAAAATTATATAGAGACATAGAGGAAGCTATATTCCTAATGGGTTTTGCTGCGAGGGGTCTGATGTCTGTTCTTACGTGGGCACAATTCTCATTCATTCTTCCCTCCGCTCCAGTACTGAGAATTCTGCATGTATTGCATTGCTTGCAACGTTAGTCACAGTGCCAGGGGGTATACAGGGACCATAAACCTTTGCACTCTTGGGGCAGACAATGTCCAGGATCTAGATATTTTAGGGGATCCTCTGAAATCTCACTACACTGCTGCAAGGTGCCACAATGTGCTCAATGTATAGCATGCTGTAACCCCTTCCCTGCTGGAGGAGCTGCAGAGACAAAAATGAGCAGAGGACCTCCCGCTGACACCAAAGCAAAGCCATTCAAATGGAGACATGGACATTTATAACTCGTTTTATTAGGCAGCGGGATGTTTTGCTCAATCAACATGAAAGGAAGTGATGGTCTGCATATGGTTATGGGTGAAAGGGGGCGCGCTACAACAAACTATCCAGGATAAAAATGGAGAGACGCTCGCTCTGCATGTATCCCTAGATAACGAGCTGGGGGTAGATGCTCTGCAGATGTGCCTGAAAATTACAAAGCTCTCTAAAACTGAAAAATAGTGCAAAATAGTGTATTACTGTTTTTCTTGCCTGCCTAACTCCTTTCCACCCTGTTCTCCCCTCGACCCTCCTTATGTCTCGCCTCTCCTGCCCCCCTCCCCCCCCTTTTTTAATAGCACCTTAAGTAAGTGGATATAGTAACAGACATTTATCTTGCAGAGAACAGTCAGGGATCCAGCAGACCTGATCGAGTGGGTTAATAAAAGCTGATTTATAGGCTGTAGGTAGAAGATGTTGGGCGTCCAGAGAAAACTCATTAGTAGCTTGTCTGGGGTTTCAGGAGAGGTAAGAAAATAGAAGGGGTGAAGCAGACAGCATGAGAGATGAAGAGCTTGTAACTGGGGTGAGGGAGCTCACTGAAAAGATAGTGATGGGCTTTAGCACAAGACAAATAAGGGAGAGGATAGGAATGAGATGAAGGGGAGTGAAAAAACTAAAGGAAAAGGAATGGTGAGATTAGAAAGACAGCAGTAACAAGGAAATATGACTGGCAATTAAAGAAACAAAATAAGATATAGGCACCCAAGCAGAGGAGGAGGCACATAACAAAAAAAAAAAAAAAACCCCTTGACAAGAACCAGTGCGAGGTGTGCAGAGAGAGAGAGGGGAAGGAGGGGTGGCAGACTTGGCGTCAGGAGGTGGTGGAGGAGTAACTGGTAAAAACAGTCTGGAGAAAGAGAAAGCTGAATTTAAGAAAAATATAAGAAATACATAACAGAAGGCTGGAGCAGCGCAGAGTGAGAGTTGATTAAGGAGTAAAAAAATATATATATATATATATATATATATATATATATACGTTTTAAAAAGTGTGAAAGGAGAGAAAATGAATGAGATGAGGAAAAATATGGGAAAGGGAGAAATATTCACTTGAAAAAGACAAAAAAAAAGATGGAAATGTATGTCTGCCTAGCCTGCAGAGAGTGCAGCTTTAATACACCTGCACTCTCTCCCCCACCCAGGTGAGGGGACATCTAAAAGGAGACAGGCAGGTAAAAGAGCATGTGTCTGTAGGGGAGGACCAGGTGAGCCGATATGTGGATGGGGGTGGGGTGGCTCTCTCTGGGAGGCTGGAAGAGGCTGGTTTATGTAAATTTTTTCAAGTTCCTGACTTTCTCAGCCTGACTGCTGTTCAGTTCCAGTGAGAACATCATCAGGGGAGGCTGTGGTATCTCGCATGCTTGGGAGCTGCTGCTGCTTCTTACTGCCCACAGTCACAGAGCTCTGTGCCCTCAGGACAGGAAATCTAGCCTGCAGCGCAAGGGAAAGACACTTGGATTTATCAATTTTTACAACACCTTTCAGCTTTTCAGATCACTGAATCCCAGCTGATTCCTCCTATAGCACCCCTGCCGCTCTCAGACACGCGTACATCACTGCCACTGTCCCATTTAAGTTGCCCACCTTATTGGGGCATGCGCCATTCTGTACATTTATGATTTTTCTTTGCCTTTCGTGTGTTTACCACCCCATGGTACTGGAGGACCTTGGATGATATTTTTTTTTTGTCTCCTGAGCTTCAAGCATTGCCATCTGTAATAATTCTTTGTGGCATCACCCTACAATCTCCATCCGTGGAAGTGCACAGCCGGACATCAGGGGTCGTGTTAGGTAAGTGCAAAAGGGGGGTACTGAGGGATTGTCTAAGAAAATACATGGTTTTCTCGTTCTTAATGCAGCAGTCACTTCTGTCCTGCAAGTCTTTAATGTCTCGTATCGATTATACCTAACATCTGTCTCTCACTCTCTGGCATTAAACCTTTCTATGGTCTTATCTCACACTCTCTTTAAGGAATTTTTTATAGAGCATCTTTCCTTATATCTCTCTGACTGAAATTCATTGTCTGTCACACATATAATGAAGATCCCTGCCTGTCTGTCCGACTGTCTCAATGCTGCATGTGAGAAGTCTCATAGTCCCTAGCAGTCTAACCTCCTACTCCTAACGCTCACATTCCACTCTGCCATAAAATGCACACTTTACTCCTTTCTAGATAAATGGAGATATCATTATATTCTATCACTCCATCTTTTTCCCCCCATTAAGTCTTATATTTCCCCTATCTTAGCATTTCTCTCCCCATGTTCCCTCCCATTCCTTTCTCTCTCTCTCTTTCTTCATTGCTGTTCTCTCTTTACCTCTTTCTGCCTTTGTGCTGCCCGTTCGCAGGGTTTCCTCTGTGACTGAGATAGAGAGAATGGAGAGGTAGATTATTGAGAGAAACACAACCAGAGAATGGGAGAGGTAGGGCGATTATAACACAGGTAGAGAGAGAGGTTAAGGAGTAATAATTCAGGGTAATGGAGCAGTAAAAGAAGGGTGTCAGAGCCATAAAAAGGGGTGACAGAGCAGTAAAAAGGGGTGACAGAGCAGTAATAGAGTGGTGCCAGAGCATTAATAGAAAGATGATCAAGCAGTATTTGGGGGTGACAGAGCATTAATAGAGGGGTAATCGAGCAGTATTAGCGGTTGACAGAGTAGTAATAGGGGGGTGATCAAGTAGTAATAGAAGGGATCCCCATGAAGTAATAGAGGGGTGACAGAGCAGTAACAGAGGGGTGACAGAGCAGTAATAGAGGGGTGACAGAGCAGTAATAGGGGGATGACAGAGCAGTAATAGAGGGGTGCCAGTGCAGTAATGGGGGTGACAGAGCAGTAATAGAGAGATGCCAGCGCAGTAATAGTGGGATGACAGAACAGTAATAGAAGGGTGCCAGTGCAGTAATAGTGGGGTGACAGAGTAGTAATAGAAGGGGTGCCAGCGCAGTAATAGATGGGGTGCCAGCGCAGTAATAGAAGGGGTGCCAGCGCAGTAATAGAGGGGTGACAGGGCAGTAATAGAGGGGAGACCAAGTAGTAATAGAGGGGTGACAGAGCAATAAAAAGAGAAGTAATGGGGCAGTTAACAGAGAGGTATAGGAGCAGCAGAGGGTAACAAAGAAATTAAAACCTTGAAAACAGAAAGAAGGTAGACTGAAAGTAGAGATGACCTGTGAGAAAATGTAAATTTAATGATAAAGGAAAGAGAGACAGAGTAAAAAGTAATTATGCAAAATAAGCTGTTTGTGGTTTTAAATGCATAGATTAACCCCTGTGTAGTCGTTGCCTTTTAAAAAGCATGAAAAGACTTCTGAAGAGCCTATAAAAGAATAGCTCTATATGTTCCCAATGGACATTACTTAGCATGTTACACACGCTACTCTGCTCAGAAGAGACAGAGTATCAATCTGCATCATATTTCACAGCTATACAACTTGATGTTGCATTTATTTAACTCCATATAACACGCTGTATCGACTCAGTACTTAAAGCTTTTGCTGCCCTATTTAACACTGTATAAGACCCGAATGCATGTGTTTAACTCTATGCAGCATAAGTATTTAACTTTATTTTAAAAAGCTCTAACATATATTTGTTTAATTTTGTACAACTTGTAGCTACACTTACTTGCAATGTAATAATATACTATCTATATATACAGGAGGAAGCAGGCACGTCAATTTATTTAGGATGTATATATATATGCACTGCTACATATAGTTGTTAATTCTAACACTGCAATATGTATTATATACATTTCAATTTTTGGTATTAATATATACAGCTTGGTGCAATTTATCCAATGCTAGACCGTAATCACCTTTATTTATCTATGGTAAAAAAAAAAAAAAGAAGAAGAATACAAAAATACTCACCTCACATATTGGTAATCTGTATTATTCTAAAATTGCTGGGGAAATGACAGGGGTATTTTTGAGGGGGGAGGGGGCCTGACAAAAGTTACAATATCTCAGCTAGGCAAATATTTCATATTCACAAATTAAGTTGATTTTCCTTTTTGTAAAATAAGTGCACCCTATGTATGTGAAATTAACTCTAACTGTACAAATCAAAATATGCAGGTGTTTTGAAACAGGATCAGTGGGATTGTGAGAGCTCACTGGTGTAGATCATTTTCCCGTGACATCCCAGGGGTAGCCAAAAGGTAGTCCCCTACTTGTAGAATGCCTTACCAACCTCATGGAATTTTCACCTAAAAAACTTGTAGTGGGAGAAATTAATTTAATAATGTTACGATCATAGTTTCAGCTCAATCAACAAGCATTCCTCAATAAATGACAAATGTGGATTAATGGGATAGAGTACCAACCCTAAAAATCTAAATATTTTACCTCTTTAATTTGGCACCGTGCTACAATATTTTACTATAATATTCTTGTAAAAAAAATTTCTTTTGTCACCTACAAAGGTAAATTTCTTATTGGGAGATTGAGGGTGTGTATATTTTGTTTCTTTGTTCCAAATGTCAGAGATAATTATACATTACACGGCGACAAATAAGAAAATAAATAAATAGAAACTTGTCCTACCACGTCCAATGCAAAAATGGACTTTACACATGAATAAGCTTAACTTTACCCCACATTCCCCAAGTCTACTTTTCATTCTGCTATTAACAGTCAATGGAATGGTTCCTATCAGTTGGTCTGTTGTCTTCTTGTTTCCTCCATTTTTAGCTTTTGTTGGTTCCATGAATTACTGCACTTGTCCAAGAAAAGCGTAAGATAGGAGAGGAGGGACAGACTGGTACATTTAAGGATCACAGACGAAACCATGCCACCACCTGCCTTTGGCATCAGCCAGTGAATGTTCTTTATATTGCATTATTATCAACTCCTTTCCCATCTCTCTACTAGATACATTACCCACGGCTTCCTAACAGACTAATGGATAAACTTAAGCAAAATGTCCAAATAAACAAAACCCAAAAAAGCCAACAGGAAATGATGTCCAGTGTGTCTAAACAGAATTACAGTACCACTTATCAGAGAATGTTTACAGTACCAAAACTGGTGGATCTGTGACTTAAGATGGAATGGAAGCCATCAATATACTATTCTAAACTCTTACGCATATCGCTATATATTGCACTGTGCCATACCAGCCTAAAACTAGACCTTACAGCCTGCTGTGCTTGCACTCTCCGTCCTATAATAAATCTCCATACACATTTAGCAAGGCTGCATTCCCCATTAGTGATTTGTATTTATTTATTTATTTGAGGCACAAGTTGCGCTTAAATAATTTTTTTTTGCATGCTTTATACTAATATATTCAGTTACACAGTCACCTTATTGTGCTTGGTGCTGTGTAGTTAGCATTTTAATGGAGACTTACATGAAGTAAACCAAGAACTGGACTAAGACCAGAGCATTATAACAATGTAAGTGTTCTGATGTAAATTAAAAAGCAATTCAAATTACAATGCGTTAAAAGGCTTTGTTCAAGCACCTTGTTATAATACAGTAAATATGTTAACATAGATATTATTGTCCAGTTCTAGGAACACTATTCAACGACCCACTCTCTCAGAGTAGTCCTTATATAAGGACATGTAATAATTACATGCGGAACAATTTAATAATACAGTAGAGGGCTGTCATCTGGAACCGTATGGAGAATTATTCACATTTTAATACAGGGATACCAGTGAATGTATGCAGAGTGAAGAACAATAATAATATGCACAATGAAATGTAAATTTCTAGGTTAGTTCTGTGATGGAACTTGCTTGAGACCTTCTGAGTAGACATTTAAGCTTTGAGAAAGCAAGTTAGCGTTAATCCATTGTTCATGTTTAATCCTAGTGATTTCCTTTATATTAATTTATATGTTAGATACAGACTGCTATTTTATATTTCCTAGAGCGGGTTTATCTGTACCTATCTGACAAGGCCTAAAAGAGGCCAGACTGACTTTCTGGAGACACTGCAATTTCTGGTTCTAGGTTGTTCTTGTGAGTATGGCCACCAGTCTAAAATACTAATGGTGGACCTTTTCCACTGCTACTGCAGCACATAACTTCAGTGTTGGCTAATCACGGAGCAAGCTAACATGTTAACATTCTGGCTACTCTCAATGTGCCTTACACATTATTTTAAGAAAAACATACATAGAACAATAAGAGATCGTTGACAAAGGTAATAAAAGGCACTACTACGACCTCTTATCTTCTTTGCTTCCACCAAAACTATTGAATTGCTGCATAGAGCACCTTTATCGTGAACAATGTAAGGAGTGAGTAGAAAAATCTATGGAGTAGTAGGAGGACCAAGAAAATAACTGCGTGGAAAAATTACAGTGACGTTACATAACGCAGAAGAACAAGGAAGTAATTTGTATAGATCAGTAGAAGCTAAATTGAAAAGATGTGTGGTAAAGTAGGCAGAAAGCAGTTGCATGGTGCCAGAGCTGTAATAAAGACGTGTTGTTTAGGGCACTATCTATATTGTATGGTGAATATGCAAAGAGCAGTGGTAGTTAGAGATAACTAGAGCTTAAGTTAAAAAAGATTGTAGAGACAGTTTGCACGGAGCACTACCAGTTAAAGGCTATAGTTGTATGGTGAAATTAAAGTTCTAGAGACAAGTTATACGAGACAGGAGGAACTACAGAGATGATTTGTAATGGGAAGAGAGCTATGCAGAACGTTAGGAGATTTAGATGATAAGGAGCACCACATTATAAGGAGCACTAGAAGAGATTTCATAAATATCAGTTGTATAGAACAGGAGGTGGAATCTCTGGCCGTTGTATATCTAAATTAAATGTTTGAAAACTGTTATCTGGGCCATGAAGGATATGTCAAGAATAATAATTGCATGAATCAGCAATAATGATTACAGAAAAGAAGTGAGGGATTTTGTAATTCAGTAATGAGTAACTATTCTTTAAAGTCACATGATGTAGATATTAATTGCGGTTTCTTGTTTCTGTGAGCATTGTGATTTAAAGGAAATATGTGTTATAAAAAGATGCATGTTACAGCTTTATAGTATAAAGTGAAAAGGAAAGCTAAGTGAGCCTTGTATCCAACCCAGTTCACCCTTCTGTACTGTTTTCTATAGCCAGGATCAAACTTGTAACACAGATTCTGGTACGGAACACAGAGAGTAGCCTAATCCCCTAAACCTAGAATATAACCTTATCCGAACTCAAGGTGAATATTCTTACCTCACTTCGGCTACCAGCCTAAAACAATATTATCATAGAGAATCTATTACTAAGGGAAATACCATCAGAAATAGCACACATTTTTTTTAATAAACAAGAAATCTGTCTTGGGTCCTTAAAAACCTTAAAAAGCCATGGCACACTGGGCACTTGCATGCTATTTTTGCATTTTAACTAAAAATACCAGAGAAACAGTTTAAAATATATATGAAAAAATTAGATTTGGCTTTCAGAAATAGTCTTTGAAATTCCAACATTAAAGCTTATAGTGCAGTTGTTAACTACAAGTATCATTTGTGAATGGAGAATTTTGAAGATTACAGCAGTGTACCCAATGCAGACAATTTAGTGGATCTGGTATTAGGTGATCGGGCGTTAGAGACGAATGGTACTTTTTTTCCAACAGAGACCCAGTTTTCTTTCAAAGAAGATGCACATACACAGACAAACACTATCACTCAACACAGAAAGAGAAAAATTCTCATTAAGTGCAGAGTGAACACATTCTTAGATTTCATTTAGCCAATACAAGAGCTACATTTTCTTTTCAACAGGTCCCCATCCCATACCACTTCACCAGAGACACTCTGTGCATCAGTCGACGACCCATTCCAGCCCTTGCTCTTTTCAGTCCTCTTTTATAAATCCCAAAGTCGGGAGCCATATATAGATACCTTTCTAATTGCTCACATACCTATCACAATAACAACCATTCATACAATCAAAAGCATGCATAGGTATATGCATATACCTCCTTGTAGACACACACAAACACACGAATAGTTACCTTGCCAATAACTCACCTCTACCTATGCATGATAACATGTAGATATGCACAAACATTCATACATAGACACAAAACTTGACAAGTTGTCGCAAACTTGACAGATTGTCAGTTGAACAATCACTCACAGAAAACCTGCTGTGCTACGAAGCACTCCGGTGCAGGTTTTTACATGATAAGCTCGGAATTGTCATGGAAAGTCAAGAGAGCATCATGATTGGATTAGGAAATCCCAGGTTTGGGCAGAGCCCAATGAATTAGAGGCAAACTGCGAATTTACATATTAAGTTCCAACAAATGTATCTTTTTTTGTATTCTTAAATTTATTGTTTTTGCATATTTTTTTTTACTCTAAAATCTCTGCTGTTATCTGAGTAAGTGCTAAGTCACAATGTTTTTTTATTTATTTAAATGTATTAATATTGCTTCCCCTGCACAATGATCAAAGGCTGATTTCACCAGTGAAATATTACCAAATCGCTTTCCTTCTTTGAAAAGTTAATTATTACCAGCTTAGGCAGATGTCTGTCACAAACATTCTGAACACTATTCACATACCAGCAGGAAACGGTTAACTGTATAACCTTGAACTGGATTTTTTTCCCACTTGGCATTCAGAACCGTAGGTTCTGTATTTGTAGTACATTACAGTCCCTGTAATCATGTTCTGCAGGTCTATATTTAAATGCAAATTCTGCATCCAGACTTCTTACTCCTTCGTTTGTGTTTCCAATACATTATGAGATAAGTGGAGTTTGCTTTCTCCAGTCACTTAATGCAAATAGTTTTGATGGACATACAATCACACTTGCCTCGCCTTCTCTTTTTGTAATGCACTATGATCCTTAGCCTTAGTTATTTATTTGCAGCGTGCTTCTTATTGTGCTTGTGCATGTGAACAGCATTCTACCCATTGCAGTATTTGCATTTGAAATGCATTCTTGTTTTCCAGTTTATCTGGTTTTGTATTTGTGGTGCATTGTGAAATGTGATTTCTTTAATATCGCTTGTTCTGTATAAAGCAAATTGCTCAGGGAGCATGCAATTAAATGGTTGTTGTCTTAAAGGAGATATTTAAATGCTGCGTGACGTTTTTGAGTGACACTGATATGGCACTTGATCAAAAGTCTCTGCAAAACAAAGGAACGGATTAAGGTTTGGATAGGGAGGGCTTGGGCAAAGGGATGGCAAGAATTAGGGAGTGTTTAGGGATAGAGGGATTTAAATTAAGTACCGAACCCTATATTTGTCTAATTCTATTATACTGAGTACAGTCATGTACAATCGATGTGTAGAGACATCTGTTAATCTTGTAGGCCATGCACACTCATTTTATTTCTTTTAACTCTGTTTCTTTCACATTGGTTAAAAACCCATTATAGAACACTTTTAATTTACTCTGTTCTAATAAGGATTTCCTTCTAGATTTTAAAAAGATCTTCTAGACTATCCATGATCCATGAGTTGCCTTAACATTCAAAACATCTATGGTATCCCTGCATGTTTTAACACACTGATGTTTTTTATTTATAGCTCTGTGTGTTACTACATATCTTTTGGCATGCTGTTAGCCCACGTTACGTCTCGGCGGGTATATTTATATCTATGTGTTACTCTATCAAAAGGCATACATAGCACTATCCTAACATTCATATATGGTACTGTACTCTAACTTTTCCAACTGTATATGTTTGTGTACAGTTCGGTAAAGATATGCCTACAAGTTATCGTATATTATTTGTACTTGTGTGCTTTTGAGGTTGTTCACTACAAAGGCAATCATAGAGAACTGACAAGGGAATTGTAAATGTTGTGCCAAAATACCCAAGCTGGGAAAATAGCTGAATTTGAGATTTCTTTCCCCCATTAATAGCTATTTTAACCTAAAAATTGCAATTCCCTGGAGAACTTGGTTGAACTTGATAGACCTAAGTATGTTTTCAGGCAAAATACTATATAACCAATTCTCTATTTTAATGAGTACATTCTGTGTTGTATCTTTATGTTGATTCAATGTGTTGTTACATTTCCCTTTAACACACTAAGTACCAGAAACCCATCCAATTTATTGTAGTGGTTATGGTGCTTAGGTAAACCAGCTCCAATTTCTGTGGTATGAGCACACAGAACATAATTCTTTTAGAAGTATTCAGGTTTTTGGTTCATTTTATTCAACATAAACATATTCTAGTTCCAAGAAACACAGCATATGTGTGCATTTTATATCCTTTAACATGTTAGTACAGGATTCTGAGCTAAAACAGTACAACACATTATTTTACATTTTGAAACATTCTTTCATGTCAGGTGGTACAATTTCTATGTATAACCTTATCCCCTACATATTGTTATTACCTTGCTCTGGCAGTTTTTACTTTGCTTTGCTTGGCTTGCTTTGTCATCCTGGGGTTCATTCACTAAACCGGGGATTAGGGAGGGCCTCAAAACTGAAAACAAAATCTGTAATTCATTTAATTTCCCTGATAAAGAATTTCAGCCTAAAATAGCAGTACTGTTCCTATTTTAATAGAAAACCATTCTGTGTCTTTTTAGCAATCCATACACAGCGATATCACTTTGCAGCCCATCACTGACACATGCAGAGGATAGAAGTATTTAAGGGACGGGTATGATGTATACTGTGGTGCTTTTTCAGCTATTGTCCGTTACCCCTCCTCTCTGAAAGGTGATCCCCACTACTAGTCTGGCCATCACCCTGCACTGAATTATTCATAACATTGCACTAAAACAGGAGAGATAAACTGTAATTCCAGTCCACTAATACCAACACTGCATCTTCATATTTCAAGGATGCTCTCAATTACATTCCACAGAATCTTGGGAGATTAAAACCAACACCATTATTTAAAGGCACTTGTAGTGATGCAGGGCTTTAATTTATTATATTTATGGAGTAGTCAGACAAATGTTCCTCACTTTGCTAGCCTACTTTTTAAAACATTCTTCCACAAAGCACCTTTCTCTTTGGAGAACAAGTCATTTATTCCAAACCTGGTATCATTATGTACTATTAAGTATCTAAACTCCCTAGCCTTTCCCATGGTGTTCTGCTGTTTCTGTTCAGCACCCTCTGCTACTCACACACAGCTCTGTCATTGCCCCACTCCTTCTCTTGCTTGTCAGTTCTTGGGTTTCCTGGCCTCACAGGGCGCTTGGAAAAGAAAACATTATGTAGGAAACACAAGGGACGTTACTCTGCTCCATGTCTCTCATTCACTTCTCTCACCTCTGTTCCAGGCAAATTAACACTGTCTGCTGCTTCTACTTAGCTCAAAGAAAAGGCTGATCTTTGCACTCCAGATGTTTCTAACCTTCATATCCCATTATGCTCAGCCAGCCTTCAGAGCATTAAAGGAAATGTGGTTCAGAAAACCGTGCTGTACAAAGGTTAGCAATTCTTTAAAACTTTCATTTACTTGGATTACCCTCTCAGCCCCATGTTACACAGTCATCAAGTTCAAAGCCTCCTAAAATCTGTCTTCCTATGTCTTCTGCTCATATTTCCTGCAAATCTATGTCTTTTCCATGGACCTCTCTGTCTAATAAGTCTAATTTACTTCTCTCCCTGGCCCGCTTGCTCACTCATTCATTCATCCCCCTTGTTCTCCCCCTCACATTCAGTCAGCCCCTCCTTCACGTTCTCTTGCAGGCCCTTGTTTATATTAGCTACAAAATTTGCCATGTGAAACAAAATATGAAAGGGGGAGAGAGAAAAGCAGGGGATGAAGGTGTCCAATGGAAAGAAAAGGAGTGAGCAGGAAAAAAGAAAAGACTCTTGTGGTTGAGTTATACAAAGTAACATTATAGCCCAATACAAAAAAAAAAAAAGACATCTCACACTTTTACATAAAGGATGATTGCTCTGAGAGTAGTCAATCAGAATTAGGGAAAATACGGTCACATGTAATATTCCCTAAACATATATATCTCAGAAGGTTAGTTCAGTGCTTCAAAATGTAATATCAGCTTTTAATATTTTCAGAGGTCGTTAAATGAGTACCATAGAAATGGGATAAGGTAGTATCAATCGGTTAACATTTCAGGTATAATTAAGTACTACACACATCCCACCCACCCCACCCCCCTTTGGAATAAACTCTCGACGTACCAATATATAGCTTTTAATCATACAAGCAGCTAGAAGCACATTCGGAGGATTATTTGGGGATTATTTATGAGATTTGTGAAAAACTGACAAAGGCATTGCAAGCTTGAGTAAAAAAATTGCCAAATTAAAACATTTCTGGAACTCAGCTATCATGGCCAAAAATTAGCATGAACAGTCTTGGTACATCAAGGAGCGTTGACATCAATATGGAAACTTGACCACCGCAGGTTTGAGTTTTATACTTACCTTTAATGCACTACTCAACCAAGGGAACACTTGGTGTTCAGGGTCTGGTAAGGTGTGGGAATGAATAGGGATGGTTCCAATTTAAGGCTTATGATCATAAGGCACCATAGCCCCACGTAAGAATCCACTCACTCCCAAAGCCATCTCAATCATTCTAGCTATTCACATTTAAAGGATGTTGCAAAGTACTGGAATCATAGCTACTTTGCACATTCCATTTACACAACTTCTTTGTTAAACATACATACACTCCCAAGCAGAGATGGACTACAGTATCAGTAAGGGGCATTGCAGTCCAACAAAGGAGAAAAGCTTATCCAATCAAACTGTACTGCATGATGCTAAATAATGTTTTTTTATGGATATTTGTATTAATGTAGACACCAAGCAGCCCCTATCAGATATGGCCAATGCAGTGCAACACATCTACTCTCAGAGATCAAACAGTGTACTTCAGTAAATTACTAGGCTAAATAACGATAATTCTAGGTATCCAATGTCAAACAATGCAATTTGAATCCCCTTTAGATTTGGGCTATTCTGTTCCCTATCCTGTTTCGCTAAGTTCAATTAAGCATGCATCGTCCCCTTACTTATCTGTGCTACACTATCACCTTTCAACATATAACAAGGCAAAGCATGGGAAGACATATTTAGGCGAAGTATTACTTATCATGGGAATTAAGAAAACAGACATGGGGATTGTTTGAATATACCCAAATTCAATATAAATTTAAAGATTAGGAGAATTTTTCCAATCCGGTTATGTAAGATTACAATATGCAATCCCTTCTCAATTCTCCTCCAGTCCAAGATTTTATGTGTCAACCTGCGTGTAGGACTATTAGACTGTTCTATTTGGAGAGTCAGTATCAATACTACAAATTCTATCACAGTCCCTGCTCCTTCTCACACATTAACCATTGTCACGGTGATCCAGATAATCTGTGAATTTATATCTATCTTAGCCCCTCATTCATGTTATTGGCATTGTTCCCTTACGCTCGTTTTCCATGAACTTGCACTATGTACATGCTAAATGGCTCCACAGACAGATATACTCACAAAGGACTTATCTCTCTAGCCATACCTTTCTTTTTGATAACTTCCCATCATTTCTTTATTTTATTTCTAAACAAACCCCCTGTTGGTTCCAACGGTCTCAATCCATTCATCAGTCCTGTACCCCGCTACCTCCTCTGTCTCTTTATACCTGCTACAAAAAAAAACTCTTTCATAAAATGCATTAACGAATAGTTACAATAACAAGAAAGATAAAGCATTTGGAAAACTAAAGGACTTTTAAATGCAAAAGAAAGACTTAGTCACAAGCCTCTATTACACCTCACTTCTAGGAGGAGTTTACAACATAAAGGCATAAGGTGACAAGTTGCTGAATGATAACAAATGTATGGCTGTGTAACCAATATTTAATTAATTTGTGAGCAAATGTTGTGTACTAGCATGTACACACTCTATTATAGAAGTGGAATCAAGACACAACACAATTCACTTTGATTTAAAGGGAACTTTAAATCACTGTCACAAAACGTGGGACAAAATAGAGCTAATTTAGCATTATCATTATTTTTTTTGGGGGGGGGGAAGGTGGTTGTTAATGTGTCTTATGATATCTAGGCACTGTATATTGCAGAATTTTTAGAATAATAATATAAACACATTTATTGTTAAAAATCACAGCAACAAAGCCCTGATTTCTAACCATAGATATAACACTGCTTGTTTTGTTTGGGCAGCAGGGAGCTCTTGCGCCACAGATAAGGGAAGGAACGGAGAGGTGGAAGCCTTGTTTGTTTTTGTCTTGGTTAATTTCAGTCACTCTTGGTAACCGCATGGCCGGTTTTCAGAGAAGCCAAACCAAACATAAAGGGGGGAAAGAGCGCTCAGACATTGTGCGCCTGCTGCACGTGCCTCCGAGAGTGGAATTTCTCTTTCTTGCAATCCCCGCTGGGATCTCTCTGTTAATTAGAGGCTTATCTGACTCCAAATAAACCTGGATTTTATGGATCTCTAAGAGACAGGACTCAAAAAGACCATCACAAGCACACAGAATGGAGAGAACATAAATGACAGCGAGGGAGAGAACAGAATATGACATTATGGTAACTGTAAATGATAAAGCACCAACATAGTCTACAGAGTTGTACAGTAGAGCAGAGAAAGATCAGTAAAAAAAAAAATAACCTGTAACAGATACAAACATTTTCTAATTTCATTCCAGATATTTGTAGTGCAGCAGCAGACAGAGGAAGGACTGGGTTCCATGTTTCCATGCAGCGCAAACAAACTGTCTTTTCCAAACCTGCCTTTTATTCAATTATATAATTAGTGTCCATAGTCACTCTAGAGGCTTAGTTTAATTAAATCTAGTAAGAGTCTATTGAAGGATAAACTGAAAAACTGTCCTTGAAAAGGAGTGAAACATTTATCTATTTATTCTACAAATAACGCTTTAATTAGATTGAAACAAGGCCTTCAAGTGCTACTTCAAGATTACTTTCTATTCAAAAGCATGGACTGGGTAGAGGCCCCTAAAAACATAACCACAGAGTACACGGAGTGCAGTTACTTTAATTTTTGTTTACGTTTTTTTGCATTAGAATCACTCTAAGAATAATCTTGAGAAATATATTTGTAGTTGTAGAGCTAAAGAACTAAAGAGTAGCTAATCCTGATGTAAACACACACACAGGGTAATTAGACATGTGAGTTGGCGAGTGAGTAATTAAAACTGAACTTTAAATTCTAGGCCTAGGGCAAGATATCCGAACTAAAAGCTTAAAGGAAAACAACATAACCACTGTAAGCAGTGGCTATGGTGCCGGGAGTCCACAAACACCATCTACCGCATGCCTGTAATCTGTTATCTTACCATTTGTCAAGAATGTAAGGTCCCTCAGCCCAGGCCTGAATGACCGTATGGCTAAGACATAGAGCTACCCAGGCCTTGCACCATACTGGGGTATGCCGGGCAGTTATAAGCAGAGTGCGTCTGCTAATGCTCTTAACCAATCAATGTTTACTTTCTCTTCCAGACAGAGAGTAGGCAGGACATTTTTTAAGACGTTAGCTGATGCTCATATCATATCACTGCCTGGTATATTGTATTGAAAAGTTACTCTCCACTAGGGACAAATCTGCACCTACCGAGGGAACCTGCATCCCTCTGAAACAGTAAGAAAACATTTTAGAAGGAATGTGGGAGATGGCGCTCACAGACTCCAAGCACCGTAACCACTTTAATTACTAAGTGACTTGGGGGAATTCTTTTCCCCAATTAAGCTTTTGTGGCCTAAAACTGTAATCTGTGAATTTCAATGAGTAACTACAATATGCACATTTACTTAAGGGGTTTATTCACCACAGGACGTGTGGGAAATCAACAAGTAAACTGACGTAAAACTTGCAGTTCCCTTGTCAATTCTTAGAATTTTCAGTTTAGTGAATAATGCTATGAAATCCAAACACTCCTAAAAGCCTGACAGCTTGCTCTTCAGCATGTATATACAAAACTGCAAAGATGAAAGATTATTCACAGGACTTCCCTGAAACATCAACTCTCGCTCACTTAAGCACAAAACTAGGAGAAAATTACCATTATTATTCATTTTGTTTATTTACACAGTGTAACGGAACTGGATGTTTTATTTTGTTTGTTGACAGACAGTGCAGGTTGGTTACAAAGCCATTAAAATTGCTGGAAAGGGCTAGGCAGGCTCACAGAGCTGTGGGAAGTCAAAGGCAATTGGTTCTCTGTGTGTGGACTTATGCATCTTCCCCAAATGTCTGTTGAAATCATACAAAATATGTCAATGATTTAAATAAGAGGTTCCTAAGAACCTGGGAAGAGCCTAATTAAGGTGTGCTGAAAGTTTGTTTATGTATTAGATTATATTACAGTTGAAGAATGTAGAACCATCCAATTCCACTGAAATTATCTGAAGTCATGACACAATAAAAATATATATATATGGACACTGAGCACCATAACAGTTCTTTTCATAGGTTATGCATGAATTTCTTTAACTGCGCATTTAAGCCCATTCCTTTACTTAACAACTGCAATCAGATTTTCACTTCTTGGTTTGTTTAAAAGAGTTTTACATATATTTTTTAAACGATGTATAATGATTTTTCATTCTTTTTTTAGAAAATTTCACTTTTCTTTTATCGGACTTTACAGCCATGTTGGGTCTCATTCTACTGTTATAAGAACAACTACTGCTTAGGCTGCATGCTTCTCCGATTGCTCTGTGGGCTCTGTGTGAATCTGCAAGTTAGGCTGAGCAGACGTTGGTCAGATGATAGAAGAATCTGACCCAACATGGCTGCTCTGCCATATAAAAAGGTGAATTTAAAAAAAAAAAAAGAAATGCAAAAAAGCAAATACATCCTGAACAAAGGAAATAATTAAAGAAACACTACAGGGTCAGAATTACAAAACTAGTAAGGTGGTCAGCCTTACCTTTATCCCAGAGCTGTGCAGGACCACCAGCACTGGCTCTGCCCCACTATGGAAAAGCATTGAATTGGCAGAGGGGGCAGAGACAAGCAGAATGTCAGTCCAGGATGCACCTCTAGTGGCCGTCTGAGTGACTGGCACTCAAGGTGTCCTTAGGGAGCAATGCAAGCATTTACATGAATGCCTGCAGGAACGGCCTATACTCACCAGAACAATTATATTATGCTGTAGTTGTTCTGGTGACTATTGTTTTCATTTTAAGTCTCAAGAAATACAATGTGGTGACCGCTGTCCTTTAAGTACCTGACCGCTTTCTCCCAGTGTGTTTCTACAGCAGCATCTATAGTTCCATTCAAGAGTGCACATTCTGCGGCAAGACCTCTTTTATAAGAATATCACAGCTAGACTGTTGTTTCTGTGCTACTTGTTATCTCTGGACTAGAGTTTTAGTTTGGTATCGCTTACTATCACGACAATGATTCCAGGTGTAAAAATCCCCTTTGGCTAATTTCAGTGGCGATTCTAGCACCTTTAATAATAGATCACATAAGAAAAGGGAAAAAAAAATTAAGTGATAGCATTAAAATTAATATTTGAGTGATGTAAATGATTTCCGAATTAAAGTTTATACTTGTAGTCCTTGGGGTAGCTTTCATTAAGTCTAACGTGATTTATTATACACTCACCTAATTTTGTCTCACTGATCATTCTGTATCTCTTTGGAGAAATCATTCAAGCATGGGTGAAAGAGCAGTGGTTCTTAAATGGTCACTCTAAACACCATCTGAACTTTAAAACATTGCCAAGTGAATGGTGCATAGAGCACTCTAAGTGTGCTCTCATGGCAGAGAATGATTATAGTAGCAGAAATATGTAAAAGTAATTTTCACTCTAATAAAGCCTATGAGGGCTGCCATTCAGGCGGCTTGAAACTCTTCCTGGATTGTCTTATAAATGTCTGTATTATACATGCAGTAACGGCTGTGTCTTTCCTTCTTGGAGAGCACTGATACAGTCCACGGCGATCCCAATACCATAAAACACTGCCTGGTTCACTAAATAATGTATTGGACTGTGTATACAATGGCAGACTGTTATCAGTGTACAATGCCATTCCCATCATCATATGTGATGACTGACACTGGGTGAGGATAAACTATAAACGCTTGCTGCAGAGGAATTTATGGGATAGGATCCGAACCCATACACAAGAATCAGACATCTTGTTCGAAGACTCTTATCCTAATGTGAGCAGGGCCTGCCTGCAACTCTAGGGAGACCTAATAGAAGTAACTTTTTAATTTTGTTCATTGACATTTTTCTACAAAAACATTGTCTGCATAAACGATTAGAATATAGGATAATCTTTTTTTAGCTAGACTTTCCCTTTAACCATTTTGACCAGTACCTGTATACAAGCATTGCTTTGGCGACCCATTCTTTAATTTAAAATGTCCTCAGTGATGCATTCTTCAACCGATATGTAGAATATGCACAAAATTAATTCTGGAAATTCCTAGCTCGACCTCTGCAATAAACCAGTTTATTAAAGGAACATTATAGTATTAGATCATACTATCGTGTACTTCTAAAGCTATAGTGTTTTCTCCAATGCTTATATTAAACTCCACTCACATCTAAATATTTTTTTAAATATTATGTACCGTTAGTCATCCGGCAATGCGGTCTCGCTATAGCCAACACTAGTTCCTATTCGGATTCATTTGGGGTGCTAGTGCACATGTACGACATTTGCTGCACTGTGCCAGTCAGCATCTCTTCATAGAGATACGACTCAAACTCTCATTTTCTCATGCTAAGTGTGAAGATGCTAAAAATAAGACTAGGAAGCCCCACTTGTCATAAGGAAGCCATAAAAACACTGCCGTTTCCAAGAAAATGCTGTTTTTGAATTTCAGATTCTACTGTGCTCATGCCATTGTACAGAACACTGGTGAGACCTCACTTGGGGTATTGTACGCAATACTGAAGACCGTATCTTCAGAAGGATATTGATTCAGAGAAGAGCTACTAAACTGGTTCATGGATTGCAGGATAAAACTTAGCAGGAAAGGTTAAAGGATCTTAACATGTATAGCTTGGAGGAAAGAGAAGACAGGGTGGATATGATAGAAACATTTACCGTATTTTTCGCTCCATAAGACGCACTTTTTTTCCCCTCAAAAGTGAGGGGAAATGTCTGTGCGTCTTATGGAGCGAATGTGAAGATTTACTTACCTGTCTTGGAGCGTGGGCTGGCTTCACAGCGCGCTCCGCGGTACAGGAACTTCTATTTCAGGTTCCGGTTTCCGGCGGGACTGAAAGGAAGTGTGGGACGGGGTGGGTTAGGGGGGGAGGACACTATGGGACAAGGGGAGGGGGAGACACTATGGGAGAAAGGGAGGGGGAGACACTATGGGAGAAAGGGAGGGGGAGACACTATGGGACAAGGGGGAGGGAAGACAATGGGAGGGACACTGGGAGGGAGGGGGGACACTGTGGGACAGGGGAGGGGACACTGTGGGACAGGGGAGGGACACCATGGGACAGGGGAGGGGGACACCATGGGACAAGGGAGGGGGGACACTATGGGACAAGGGAGGGGGACACTATGGGACAAGGGAGGGGACACTATGGGACAAGGGGAGGGGGGACATGGGACAAGGGGAGGGGGACAAGGACAAGGAGGGGACTATGGGACAAGGGGAGGGGGGGACGACTCTATGGGACAAGGGGAGGGGGGGACACTGTGGGACAAGGGGATGGGGACAGTATGGGACAAGGGCGGGGGGGACACTATGGGAGGGAAAGTGCACTATGGGAAAATGGGAGGGGGAACACTATGGGATCAGAACACTAATGGACAAGGGGAGGAGGGGTTAAAGAACACTATGGGACAGGGTAGGAGGGGTTAACAATCACTATGACACACGGGAGGAGGGGTTAACAATCACTATGTGACAGAGGAAAGGGGGGTTAAAGATCATTATGGGACAGGGGAGAAAAAAATATATATATCTTATGGTGAGGTGCGTCTTATGGAGCGAAAAATACGGTACATACATAAAGGGAATTAATACAGTAAAGGAGTAGATTATATTTAAAAGAAGAAAAACTACCACAACAAGAGGACATAATCTTAAATTAGATGGGCAAAGGTTTAAAAATAATATCAGGAAGTATTACTTTACTGAGAGGGTAGTGGATGCATGGAATAGCTTTCCAGCTAAAGTGGTAGAGGTTAACACAGTAAAGGAGTTTAAAGGGCCACTATAGTGCCAGGAAAACAAACTCATTTTCCTGGCACTATAGGGTCTTTAGGTCCCCCCACCCTCAGGGTCCCACTCTCGCTGGGCTCAGGGGGGTCAAAGGGGTTAAACACTTCCATTTCTCCAGCACCAGGCTCCCTCGGCGCTGGGGAACTCTCCTCCTCCCGACGTCAGCGCTGAATGCATGCGCGGCAGTCCATAGGAAAGCATTTCTCAATGAGCTGAAGTTGTCTGGGTGCCTATAGTGGTCCTTTAAGCATGCGTGAGATGGGCATAAGGCTATCCTAACTATAAGATAAAGCCAGGGACTAATTAAAGTATTTAGAAAATTGGGTAGACTAGATGGGCCGAATGGGTCTTATCTGCCGTCAGATTCTATGTTGTACCAGAACCACTGCATAACTCTATAGTGGTCCTGGTGCTTTGAGTATCCCTTTAAAGGCAGTTTCCTTGAGGCCTCATCAACATGCAGTGTCTTCCTAACACTTAAAACACACTAAAATGGCAAGCGGTTTAAGAAACTCTGATACAAAGTGTTCAAGTATTACCAGCATACTTCTTTTGCATCAAACATGCCTGCCTGAGTCTAGAACAAGATGTTGCTATAACATAGAACACACTGTTTGACAGTACAATAGAGGAATTCTGTAAGACACAAGCTATACAGCTACTCTGTTCTGTTTAAACTGAATTCCTCATATTATTAATTAGTTTGATAAGATTCATTGCACACGTCACTGAATTTAGCCAAGAAAGTCAGGAAAGTATAGTTATCCCTAAGTATCTAACATAAATATGACATTATGCTGTGATCACACTGATATGAAACCTGGGCTTACAACAAGCTGAAATGCGGGAGGTTGCCATCAATGAAGTAGAAGTTGTTTTTTTTATACAAATAAATTAAATAGAATTAAAGAAAGGGCACTCTGATTTGATGGCTAAATCTGTGCTAACTACAAGTATATCTTCTTGACCCTCGTGGTATTTCAGAGGATCTCTGTCTCTCTGTAAACTTCTCTTCTCAGACTTTGCTTTGGATTCAGTGTTCCTGCTCTAAATAAATCGTTTTCCAATAAAAACATATTTTAGAAGCTTAACATATTTAAATAAAAATAGAACAAGGGGTTGAAGCCTAAAAACCGAAGGCTGTTCAGATCAAGGGTAAAAATAAAATAAATAAAAAAATAAAAAAAAACATTTCTAGTGTAATATTAACTGGTTGGTTCATGGGAACAACTCTCAGTACAACTTAAGGGAACAAAAAAAATATCTTGAATATTAAGGATCTGCCACACTATTCTTTGTATGTCAAACAATTTCCTAACCCACTGTGCCAATGATTAATGGGATTGTTTTTGTCTGTCAAGATCCTTGTCCCCGGCTCTACGCAAGATGTACATCCAGGGCCCTGCAATCTGGGCCTCCCTCCTGCTCACCTTCTGCTACGCCAGTGCAAAGGATTCAACACCGCCGACTCCACGCGTGCAACTCTCCTTTAGAGGTAAGAGATTGGAGGACCTGCCTGAAATTAGATTGTGATAAAATAATAATGCTACCTAGTGAATGTTTTATTGATCTCCCATTAGATTGTCTACACAGTATACTGCATTGCACTGCAGTTTCTTCAGCAGGGAAGGAGTTAATGCCAAATTGGTTATGATCATTTCTCGGCTGCTCTGCGGGACTTGTTCCAGGAGGGGTGGGTGGGGAGCAATGGGAAAAAGGGAGGGGGTAGGTCAGTGTAATCACTGCGTGTTATAAAAAAATCAAGTGGGAAACCTGTGGGTCAGGGATTACAGAGTGGTTAACCCTACCCTTACAACATTAAGTGCAAAATGTCTAGCTATGGCACATAGAATAATAAGCTGTCTCCATTAGTGATTGCTAAATGTGTTTTTCATTTTTGTTTTTGTATGTTTTGGCACCTATCTGCTGTGATATTCATTTTTCTCTATAGGCAGATAGTCATCACATATTATATTGCCTCTTCAAATTCAGATGTGACAATGTCACCTTTAAGTTTAAATAAAAGTTTACTATAATAAGCTCATTAAATACAATTGTGAAGATTGGTGTAAGGACGCATTACAGAGCTGTGACAGGTGCAACAATGTAACTGTTTGTACTTCACCCTCAGCATGACTGCACAAGTGTTAATAGTGGCCCCTGACTGGCAGCTAGTCCCAGTCACCTTTTCATAATCTGATATTACTGGATATTTGGCTCTTATCAGTGGTAACTGATTAAAGGAACACTCCAAGCACCATAACAACTACAGTCCTAAAACGTTTTGACATGTTAACATGGGTTAATGCAAGGACACTCCTCAGGAAAAAATAACCACTACAGTGGAGTGGAGTGCGTTTGATGTTTGGAGTGTTCCTTCAATTACGCTGAAATAAGGGGCACTTTGTATAATATGTTGACATTAGTGATACACAATTATTGTTGTGTTGGAACGCGATTATGAGACAGGCATTTTGCAGTCCTACAGGGTTTAGTAAATAACTATGCTAGTGTATAAATATGTTTTTACCCCAATAATGCTTGTATAACCAATGCTAAATTAGTGGTTTCTGAACATATTAAGCAAAGATCAGTGGTCCCTGGTTGTAAAGTGTTAATCATGGGTATTTTTAGACTGCATTCAGCTATTAGTAGAGGGGTCTGATTGCTGTAGGCTTATTTTAGTGCTTTCTGGCTGCATTTGGCTAATATTAGTGGTATCTGGCTGTAATAGGCCAATACACCTTGTTCCAGATTGCAATAGACTAAATTAGTGGTTCTGATGCACTAAGTTACTATTAATGGGCCGTATAAATAGCTGTTATAGGCTTATATGAGCTGTGTCTGGCGGCAAAAGGCTAACCTTAGTCGGTTTTGGCTGCAACAGGCTAATATTAGTGGTTCCTGGTTCTAACCTGTTATTAGTGGTGTATGGCTGAAATTAAATAATATTAGTGGTCCCTGCTGTAAGTAGTTGTGGGCCTGCTGTAATACGTGGCCTCATTAGGCTTATAGTGGTAGTGCCTAGCTTTAGTAAAAAAATATTAGTGCTGTGTGGCTTTAGCAATTATTATTGGTTACTGCATTAGGACCAATTTTAGTGATTCAGTCCTGTGACAGGACAATAATAGTGGTTCATGGCTGTATTATGGACAATATCCACAGTTACATTTTGTGGAAGAGCTATTGTTATTGGAGCTCCTCCTTAAATTGTAAGCCCAGTCACCTTATTATATACAGATATTACTGATCCCTGGTTATAATCAGTGCCGCCTGATTAAATATGCTGAAATTAGCATATTTCTCACTCCTTTGCAGCAATACATGTCTCTGTATTTTAACTCTTTAATAACTCTTTTCTATCACTATTTGCCCATCATTCTCTCTCTTTCTTTGTTGTCCTTCAGCCCCAGTAAGCCGGTAGTATAAGTAATGGCAGTGCAAAAATTAGACCACCCTCCTGTTGTAGAACCAACAGCCCCATAATGCTTGGTAAACCTCAAGGCCGTACATCCCCATTCTCCCTCGGTGCCACCAGGTTTTCTTTTGGGCATGCTTTTAAGGAGTATATTGATTTTTAATTTTTATTTCCCCTCTCTCTTTTTGCTTTCCTCTATCCTTTAACTGTCTACTTTTAAATCCCCCTCCCCTCACCTTTCTCTCCACCTCATCCCCCACTCCTCCTGTAATGACTGAGTGTAGGGGGTCCCCTGACAACTGCAATACAAGCAGTTATAATTATCTGCCAATCTCAGGGCTTTCTCTCTCCCACTAAGAGCTGCCTGTGGTTCACCAGCCTTCCCAACCTGATATTAGGCAAATTAAGCCCTCTCTCCCTCCTCCCTGTCCTGTTCTCCTGGCTGTCTCATTCATACATGAATTTCATTCTACCTAGTCCTCCAACTCCTACATGTTTTGTTCTGTTATTCAGCCATAGATCAGGCTTTTAATTCTACGTTTATTCCCATCCCTCCCTTTTCTGTAAATCATTGCTTACTTAATATCACTAATATATATGCCGTACATATACAGCCCTATCTGCATCACATACTCCTGTGTCTTTCTTTATGGTACTGTGTCACCTGTATCTCTCTAATAAAACTGTTTAGCTACAGTGTATCCAACCTTACCCCCATCTTCCATCCTCCCTGCTTGTCTCCCCATCTACTACACCTCCCTCTTCTTTGCTATCTCTCCGCACCTCGCTGCTAGTCTCTCTCTTGCCTGATCATTATACTGTAAAGCCCTGAAGGGTGTGTGTGTGTGAAGGAATATATATAAAAAAAAAAAAGTAATCTGCAATAAAGCCTTGACGTTCAACTCTGTAATCCTAGAGGTAACATTCTGCACATGGTAAAATAGCTACAGGTAATTCACTGCATATGGTAATGGTGTAATATCCCTAGAGGTAATACTACATATGACAAAACAGTATGGAGGTAATTCTGCGCATATGGCGTAATATTCCTAGAGGTAATACACTTAATTTAGTATAATATTCCGTGCATATGCGTAATATTGCTATTGGTAATATACTGCAGGTGGCGTAGTATTCCTACAGGTAATTCTATGCATATGGCGTAATATCCAAAGGAATTCTGTGTCTAGGGTGTGATATTTACAGGTTATTTTCTGCCTTTGGTGTAATATCCCTAGGCATTACTTTGAGCATATTGCAGAATATTCCTAGAGGTAATAGTTTGCGTACAGCGTAATTACACGCATATGCTATAATATTCTTAATAGTAATACTCATTGCATCGCGTAATGTCGGGTAATTATGTTCATATGATGTAATATAACTAGATGTAATGTATTGTGTAATCATCCTAGAGGTAATTCTCAGCATATTATGTAATGTTCCTAGAGGTAATACTCGTTTCGATCGAATATTCCTAAATATATTAACCATGGCGTGATTTAATGCTCCTAAAGGTCATTAAGTCTGTATGGCGTAATAATTCTACATTGAATACTCTGCTTACGCAGCTTCTGAGATAACTGCAGGGTCGAATTATTATATTACGAGTAATAATATGAATGTGACATAATATTTTCAGAAATACTTTGTTCTAATTTTAAAGCATATGTGTTCTGCAAGTGGCATTTTACAGAGAAAGTCACATGACTGATTATTAATGAAATCACAATAAAAGGAGCAAAATAATGCATGATATGTTTCGAGCATTATAGTGTATGCTTACAGGAGTAACAATGGTACTTTTTGCAGAGATATTGCCATAGGTTAATATTATTATTTCAATTTGTATGTTATTCGCTAAGCTGTAGAACAATTCTTTGCAAAGGGACACATCAGCTGAAATAAGCCGCTTTTCAATTCATTTTTAAAAAGGACTGTTAGTTTTGAATGAGAGCAGTGCAAAAGATACAAATGCAACAACTCAGTAAACTAGCACCAGCTACAACATCCTACAAAACAGCTTTTACGTGTTTTTTTTCCCAGAGTGACTCACGACTTTAGCCTAAGACAAGACAGGGGAACTCAAACCATAATTTGTGCGAGGGACATACAGGTACACTGTACTTACGACAATTAAGCATTTTTATCAAATCAATTAGCCATAAGTCACATTTTAGTAAATAAGCCCCTCTAGAATGACCATATAGTGAATACATACATTCAGAAGGAAGATTTTACATGTGGCACTCTCCTTCTGGGGCTTTTGTTCTCCGAGTGGTGTAATATTATGAATAGTCAACACTCGGCATATGGCGTCATGTTCATTTAATTAATACTTTGCATTTGCCACAGCATTACATGAGGAAATACACTACATATGCTGTAATATTACTGGAAGCAATAATCTACCATATGGCGCAATAATTCCTAGCAGGAACACAAATCGAAATTGCTTAATATTCCGAGACCTGGGAGAGACACTAATCATACTGGTATTAGAATTGGTAAATGTACCAGTGAAACCCTTGTTTTCTCCTCTTTATCTGTCTTTCATATCTCTACACACCATCTTTCTCTCGTGCTCCCTTCCCTGTGCTTTTTTAATAGCTTGCTATTGTTTTTCAGTTATCATTTGTTTCCTTATCATTGCTATCATTGCTATTCTCCAGAGTTGTTTTTTTCACTAAGTTTCTCTTGATTCACAATCACTCAATGCTCCTTCCACTCTGCCATCTTTCATTGGGGTTAATCTTGGGTTTTCACGATCACTATTTTTCACTGTCACACACCTCCTTGGATCACTGTAGGTCTTTCGTTATTTAGAATTAACCAATTTTCACAATAAACATTTGACATCACTATTCTCTGAATTATCACTCTTACTATTCACTGTCACATTTCCACTTCATTTTCCTTCACACTAGGTCTTACACTAATCACACCTTCTCTTTTTATTGACAACATTTCAATGGCAATAAAACAACCACCATTGTGTGCATCTATTTTAATTAAACGTCATTTAAATTGTTACTTCCAAGTATCGCTTGCTGTAGTAGTTGTGATGTGAGGAGGCCCCTGGCCCCGTTCCCTAGTAATGAGATAAATGGTTTGAAGAGGTTAGCCCTCTTACCAGAGTCCCCTGAGGGCACCCAGGCTCCTTGCATGTCTGGCCGTTCACAGCCAATAATGACATATTGTGCAGAAATATATGGAAATATGCCCAGAAGTGACATTAGCTAGCCTGGATCATTTTTGACAGCCAGTCTAATGACGTCCCAATGATGTTGCCAGAGGTGAAGTTACACCTCCGGCACCAAATGGGTTAATCTGTTTGTGCAGCTTTTCATGGTAAACCGCTGCATGTACTGACGCCATACACCATGACCACTTCAAAACACTGAAGTAGTTATGGTGCTTGTAGTAACTCTTTAAAGTACACATGTACTGCCAGTATCACTTTAAAGAAATACATTTTCCCTATAATTGTTAAACAAATGCATAAATGTAAGGTGAATTCCATGTTTAATATTATTATTATTATATTATTATTTATAAAGTGCCAACAAATTCCCCAGCACTGTACAATATGTTCACTTTTGTAACCTTACCTTACCCCCTTTTTCAGGACCGCCATCATTATTCCAAATACATGTGGGTTACACTATATTAACACCTATGCTCATTTATGCCCATGCCTCTCCATCAGACCGGATTAGGAACACTTCCCATTCCCAAGGGTGCATGTTCCTCATAATGACAACATGGTGGCTTCAATACAACAGTCACTCTGTGCTTAAACTTCCCTAAGAAATGGTGAGACACTCTTGCTAAATCAGTGATCACAGCAACTGCAGCATAGACTTAGAGCAGGAGACCAGCATAAAAGTTGATTCTCATGCTGTAGCCTCTAAGTATAGATACAATGCTATAGGCATAGCTTCCCATTCTGACAACTGAGAATAGATTTTTTAAATAAATTGTTATGTTCTCTCACTAGAGTATGAATTACGTATACTCTAAAACTATACCCAAGTGAAAGTTAATTTTTCATCTACAATTTGTTTGCTAGGGTTCTACTGTACCCCTCTTCCCCTTTTGCAAATTTCTTCACTAGAATTATGAATCCCTTCACTATTTTCCCCCTGCCACCTTTAACAATCTTATTTTAAAACCCTTCTCTAGATTTCTTTCCCAAAAGTGCCACTTTACCCTGCTTTTGTCTAACCCTGGAGGGAACTCATCAGCGTGCCTTCCTCACTTTATTTGCCTTTCCTCACAATTCTCTGCCCTCCCTTCTGTACACCTCAACGGTCCCGTACGCCAGCGTAGTCCCAATAAGGTGCCTCTCTCTGCCAGTTGTCCCAGTGAGAGTTTATTGACTATAAACACTGTAATGTCATTTACATGTTAATTATCTCCCGAGCATTACAAGACCATAATTAGAAGCTAATTGACACAGACAGCATGTAATGGGTTTTTCTGGCACACTGATTTCCTAAGGGTACCAAAAAACCGAGGAGGGGCACATACCACTCCTGCGTTAACCAATTCTCTGCCAAACAGAAATTAGAACAGCAAAGGAACACAATATATACAGTATAAATTTGCAAATAAAGGATTTAATCACTAAACAAAGATGTGGAGAAAAAACAAGGGAATCTGCACATTACTGGCTAATTTAGAAGAGCTGGAAAAATAATTACAGTTGACCTGTTTCAGCAAAAAAATTCTCAATTCTTTGTCTAGTAAAGAAAGTCAAGATCTTCAAAATGTATTTGCTTGTGACATTAGGTTTTTTACTACTGTACCTTTCCATGCAATAGCATTGCCTTGCAGTCTCTTCCAGTGTTGGCTGAACTGGTATCAAATGTGTACAAAGTAGCACTCTGCAATACTCCAGACGGAGTTTTACAATGGAATCTGTAATCAAGAAAATATGAAAATTATAACGTTGAAAAATGCATGTATTGAGAGACCCTCCCATCACTCAAGACTTGTTGGGAGGTCCTAGAATTTGACAATGGCACACAAGGAGGGGGTGCAGACAGTATAGGTACACTCTGAAAATGCATCCCTTGGCTGACTGAGCTGCAATGTGCACCTTCTACTCCTCCCACTGTCTCGCACGTTAAAAGTTAGCAGTGGATAAACATTATAGAACTGTTACATTGAAAGTGTTAGTCCCTCATTCTCTCATGCATGTAAACATTATTGGAGCTCTTAGCAGAGTGAATAGTTAGCAGCAGAGGAAAGTAAACTTTTTTCTAGTGCATCAGGATGTCACTGCTCCCATGGTGCTGCTGGTGCGCCAGTGCACCCAGAGCATCTACAGCGTAATGACAAACATGCATATTAGCTTTCACGCTTTACTCCTAAAATCATATGCATGGAGACACCCACATACAGCACCATGGGGATTATAGAGAAACTGTCTCTTTCCAGGATTTTTAGTATTAGTCTTACTTATCCCTATATTTAACAAATATGTATTTGTGAAGTGTGAAAAATTAAATACAGAAATCCACACCTCTTTACCCTGCAAATGAGCACCTCCATCTTAGCACACCGTCAATCATTGTTATGGTCTCTCTATATTTTGCACCTGGCAGTCAGGAGAGAAAGCGTACATAAAGGTGGAGAAAATAAACAATATTTCTCTTTTTCGTTTGCGCTGGCTTTGCCTTGTTTGAACTGGATTATGACGTAATCCGCTTAAATCTTTAATATCAATATAAATAAATATAATATAAAGAAAGAAAATGGAGCATCACAAAAATAAAAGAGTGAAACAAGTTCCGGGTGATTTTCAATTTTTAAAGGAATGCTATATTCAACCAGACCATTTAACTCTGCAATGTAAAACATGTCAGTTTTTTAGAAATAATTGCTGGGTTATGCTTACATCTAGTGACAGTCTTCCGGACACCCACTAGAGGCGCTTCCTCCTCCAGACAGAGTAAACCTCGGTCTAGGAATCAAATGCTGCTAATTGCTGCTACGCATGCATACCAATAAATCCATTGCTTTCTAAGCAATGGATAGGAGGAGATAGCAAAGACATCAGCAGGCGGCCGAAGCAGAGGAGTCTAGGTGCTGGAAACAAGGAGAGTAGTCTTTCAATGGTGTAAATTCCAGAAGTGTCCATTTCTCCTCCACCTCATATAAATTGGCTCTGCAAGCAATTCCACTGGCATTCTGCACAAGTGGTTCTGCACAAGAGCTTTTGGTGTATTATGCACTACTTAAGCATTTATTTTCCATAATCTGGACATTCAATTGTTGTTTGGGGGAGAGGCGAGGTATTCACTAACACATCCAGATTATTTAAGTATATGCCTAACCCAAGATTTTTAATTGGTTAAATAGACATAGCACCAGAGCCATTACAGAATACTGTAGTGGTTATGGTGCCTGGAGTCCCTGAGACACTCTTAGCCAATTATTTATGTCCAAAGGAGGCATGCCAGGCAGCTTACATGGGTTGTAGTGGTTATGCTGCTTGTTTCCCTTTAAAAAGTGATGGAATCAAATCTTGTTATCCACAGAAACATGAGGACAAATAGTTGATATGAGTCAATATAATACTGTCTGGCTAAGAGTAATGGGAACTGTATCAAAGGATATTCATTTGTGTCTTAAACACATAAATGGGAAATAGACCACATTTTTTTAAAACGAACGTAGTAATTAAATAAATAAATATATATACATATATATTCTTTTTATGAACAGGTATCTACATAATTAGGCTCATATTTTCTAAAAATGGTTAAAATCCAAAAACATTGGTTCTTCAGATTATAAAGTTCTCTATTAACATCTTGATATAATCTGTTAGTTTTTCATTTGCAGTTTACTTCAACGAATGCATGATCATAAACTTTCAAACAAAAAAAAATATTTATATTGTCTATTTTTTTCAAGCCTTATTTGAGAATCAAAATTCTAACCATATTTTAAGTTTTGTTTGCCTTTAACGCCTAATTAAGACAAGATAATAAAAAAATCTTAGATGACATTACATCCAAATATTTAAAGATCTACAGGTGCAGACAACATCTGGTTGCCCCTGCTTCATTTAAACTCCAGTCCAAAATTCTAAAATCTACCTACCATTCAGAGTGTAAAGTGGTATTAACACATAATAAATATAAATTAGTTACTAAAATAATATGACACCTACTCAAGCGATTTAAACCCATTCTTTGAAACTACGAATTAATGTCATAATCATAAACATTCATTGCAAGTGCAGGCAGCTAGATCTGTTTATCCACCTTAAAAAAAAAAACCTGATAAAACTCAAAAGCCATTAATTGTGTTGATATTACATTTCTATGCTGTCATGCACACTGCTAGGTAACGGTTATCAGTTCACTTTTATCAATGCCTACAGCAATGCCACAAGGTACAATAAACACGTCAAAACCATTATTTATTTTTTTACAGGTTAATCAATCATAATTGGGAAATATTTTAATTATCTTTACAGAATAATGTTTCAGGATTATTCAGTAAAATGAGGATATAAAGTGAATTTAATTTTAATTTCAAAGTATGCTTCCAGTTTGCAACTTTGGCCTTAAATTTGAAATTCCCTTTGAATTCTCACTTCAGTAAATAACCCTGCATTGAAGGCATTACCAATGAATGGCTTACTCCCTTTCTTAAGTACAAAGGGACATAGGAGCTAGTTACTGCACAACTCCTATTATCCACAGCAATTCTAGGACATTTTTTTTTAAATGAATGCTGTGACAAGTTGTTGAATTATAGCAAATATTGAAATGAAAACTGAATTGTAAAATATATACCACAAATCTGTGATATTTTTTTCTTCTATGTCAACTATTTGGACCCTGAACCATTCGCTGTTTGGTCAATATACCGCTTGCATGTCTCCCAAATTGGTTGTTTTTTTGTGCAGTGTGTCTGAATATGGCCCGGCAATGGCAAGTCATGGGGGAAATTAAAAAGTCAAGAAATTATGGAGAAGCATACGAGTGCCACATACCCTGTAAGGACTGAGGAACATGACAAGCGAATGTTGTTTTTTAAAGACAGAATCATAGTAACACAAGACACACTGCTATACCAGTACACCTCCCACCAAATATACACACCAGGAACCCCTAGCAACAGGATCACTACCAAGCCAAATAAGCCAAGATAAATGCCACCCTGTCCAGGTTAATGGACAGGGAGTATATTAAGAATGATACCTATAACTTTGTGAGCCATATAGTAAGTTATAAAAACTAGGAGATAAATATGTACAGTTATACAATGAACCCCTCAGACTTAGAATCTTAATATCTAAATCAGTCTGCCAAACAGAATTCTAGCTTGACTAGCCTTCCCCCATCTAGTACATAATATACTAAGTGTGGGCTTTAGTAGCCGGGTTGAATATTAATACTGTCTTACCCTCAACCTTGCAGTTTTTGGGATGACCAAGTGTAAGAACCTTTTGTTTTACCAAACTCAGCACTAAGTTTGAGAAGTGATGGCTCACTAGGAGTCCACTCAAATCTACTAAATCTGAGTAAGATTACCTTGGAGCCCCTCAATTCTACTAAACTCAAGTGTGCACTATGATCTATGCTATACTCAGGCGATTGAGTACTATGCTATACTCAGGCGAGTGAGTACTATGCTATACTCGGGAGAGTGAGTACTATGCTACTATCAGGAGAGTGAGTACTATGCCATCTATGCTATACTCAGGAGAGTGAGTACTATGCCATCTATGCTATACTCAGGGGAGTGAGTACTATGCTATACTCGGGGGAGTGAGTACTATGTCATCTATGCTATATTCAGGAGAGTGAGTACTATGCCATCTATGCTATACTCAGGGGAGTGAGTACTATGCTATACTCGGGAGAGTGAGTACTATGCTATACTCAGGAATGTGAGTACTATGCTATGCTCGGGAGTGTGAGTACTATGCTATCTATGCTATACTCGGGAGAGTGAGTACTATGCTATACTCGGGAGAGTGAGCACTATGCTATACTCGGGAGAGTGAGCACTATGCTATCTATGCTATACTCAGGAGAGTGAGTATTATGCCATCTATGCTATACTCAGGAGAGTGAGTACTATGATATATTCGGGAGAGTGAGTACTATGCTATACTCGGGAGAGTGAGTACTATGCTATACTCGGGAGAGTGAGCACTATGCTATACTCGGGAGAGTGAGTACTATGCTATACTCGGGAGAGTGAGTACTATGCTATACTCGGGAGAGTGAGTACTATGCCATCTATGCTATACTCAGGAGAGTGAGTACTATGCCATCTATGCTATACTCAGGGGAGTGAGTACTATGCTATACTCGGGGGAGTGAGTACTATGTCATCTATGCTATATTCAGGAGAGTGAGTACTATGCCATCTATGCTATACTCAGGGGAGTGAGTACTATGCTATACTCGGGAGAGTGAGTACTATGCTATACTCAGGAATGTGAGTACTATGCTATGCTCGGGAGTGTGAGTACTATGCTATCTATGCTATACTCGGGAGAGTGAGTACTATGCTATACTCGGGAGAGTGAGCACTATGCTATACTCGGGAGAGTGAGCACTATGCTATCTATGCTATACTCAGGAGAGTGAGTATTATGCCATCTATGCTATACTCAGGAGAGTGAGTACTATGATATATTCGGGAGAGTGAGTACTATGCTATACTCGGGAGAGTGAGTACTATGCTATACTCGGGAGAGTGAGTACTATGCTATACTCGGGAGAGTGAGCACTATGCTATACTCAGGAGAGTGAGTAGTATGCTATCTATGCTATACTCAGGAGAGTGAGTAGTATGCTGTACATGCTGTACTTAGGAGTGTGAGTATTATACTCAGGAGAGTGAGTAGTATGCTATCTATGCTGTACTCAGGAGTGTGAGTATTATACTCAGGAGAGTGAGTAGTATGCTATCTATGCTGTACTCAGGAGTGTGAGTATTATACTCAGGAGAGTGAGTAGTATTACCTTGGAGCCTGCTCAGACCTGTAAGTTCAGTTCTCCGATACTCCGCACTAAGTGAAGCACACTGACTGTTTGCTCGGAGCCCCTTTCTAAATCCCATGTCAGAACCCCAAACAGGGTCTTCTATCCCAAGGATGAAACATTGTTTCATTACAGTCACGTGCACAAAACGTGACACACTCTGCCTTAACCAATGTGAACACAGACCATGCAGCGCACCACGCGCCCATCGATCTGCTGGGCAGCAAAATAGCTTCCAGTCACGTGCTCGGGAAGGTGAGAAACGTAACACTTTGCCTCCATTGATAGTATCCATAGGATCATATTATTTAAAGAAAAAAACACTTGTAAAATATTAGTGGATTCTATTTAAGAAGTTGAATGATTTTGAGAAGAAAAGATCATTTAGCATGTCATTCATTATTTTCATTATTTTGCATTTCCAATTCAGGTTTATTCACTTACCTAGGAACTGTAAATGTTTTTTAAAATATCAATTGTAAAAATAAGACTAAAATTTGTCTTAGTTTCATTCTGTGAAATGTTCTCAGTAAATATAACATGAGTAGCTAATTTGGCTAACTTGTCCTAAAGTTTGATGTGCCATCATCAATTCCCCACATTCTCCAGTTTAGTGAATTAACACCTTAAACAGTTTATACACATTGGCACACAGTGGTATACTAAGTGATGACACTCTATTGAACATGTGTTACAAATGACTGGCTGAGAATCATTGGCTATGTCCACACCTCATGGCAAACAAGAGCTTAACAGTCTATGGTATGTAACAAGTGGCGTGGCGTGGCGTGGCATACTTAACCTTTAAAAGCAAATCCTTTTTTATGTTTGAGTCATAACTTGCATCTAATCAATATAAACATTTCAGACTCCCATACTGGCAATCTGTAAGATATCATATCAAGATAATGTGATGAAGTAGCACTGACTGTGCGATTGGGCATCTTTGTACAGGTTTAGAAATATATAGAAGACCAATTATATAGAGAGAGCATACAATGGTTATGATATTATCACACCTCCAAACATTTCAAATGAAGAAAAAGGGACACTTTACTCTCAGGGTTGTGGTCAGAAGTGGGCCTCCTCTGAGAAAATTTTAAGTGACAAAATAATAATTTATATCACTAAAATATAATTTGGAACAAGAACAATGTGTACTTAACCACATGGATTTCTCAATATATTTATTGTAGTTTAAAGACACAGTACTGTACAGTATTATTCTTGTGGAACTCTGTTATACACTTCATACACACCAACAATATGGAGCACATAGAAAAGGACATTAATATAGAAAAGAGGGATAAAAGCTTATGCGCCTGAAATAGCGACTGTCCCGACTAAAACGGGACACTTGGGAAGTATATATTATTGAGTTGTGTTATATAGTTTGTTATGGAGATTTGTAGAATGTACTATTATAGCAGTGTGATATACCGTGTGCTATGGCACATAATATATAGGTGTGACGGCATGCTATAGATATGCACAGTGTAATAGTATGGCTATGTAATACATGCTGTGGGATTTACGGTACCATAGTTTAAAATCTTATGAATTGCCATACATGATTTATGTTAATAGTCCATGCTTTCTCTCATACTGTGTAATGCATTAGGCACTTCACTTGCTGTTACGCCCTTGGGAGGGTCAGCACCTGGGAGAGGTCAAGGGTTATAGTTTTGGCTTATCCCCCCATCCATCACTAACAAAACTCCCTTAATCTCCTGTCTATAGAAATGTGGCTGTGAGGGATGGAAGTGACAGCTGTCAGTCATTGTTCTATCATTCACTGCCCTCCCTTTTGTGTCTTTTCACCCCATTCCCTTTGAAGGGATAAGAGCAGTGGGAGGGGTTAAGTGAGTAGGTGTCACCCATCTGCCAGACACTTGACACTTGCATTGTACCCGAGGTTGCAGGGCAGTTCCGGGATATAAAGTAGGTGGGATGTTAGTCTATTCCTATGAATGACTCTGTCTGGGAGAGAACCCCTAGGGATAAATACGTAATCCTTTTTATAATAACATTAGCATATAACAACAGCATTGCAAGCAATGGCAAACTAAACTGCCAAGGGCAATAACTGGTCCAGCTGCCAATGGACTACAGCTCTCAACATGCTTAGGCCTAGCCGAAATACAGATGATAATGATCTTGGTAAAACAAGAGAGGTTAAGCTTCGCAACTATTGCCTCCAGCATTGGCAGATATAATTCCAGCATGACAGGGTAAGAGCTAGACTGGCAAGGGGACATGCCAACAACGCAACCGGACGGCAAACACAAGTCAAAAGTCATGAATGACTGTTACTCAGGATTCAGGACAGTTGTCAGTTTTGCCTCTTACAAGACGCAGGGTAACACTGCTAACCCACTCTGGGGGACAGGTTTGGAAAATGTATATTTTAGGTCCTGGCAACCATGCCTGTTGTGTGTCCTTATTACAAATGTCTTCACCACACTTCAAGGAGAATTAAGTATCTTTAAGGCACAGCTGGCTGAGCTTCATGGTTATTCCAAGGTTAGTCGTGACTGTTCGAGCACATTGTATAAATTAAACTAAATGTTTTTTTTTTCAAAAACCCAGTTGGCATTTTGTTTTCTCTTCCAAGACTTCAACATTGTATTTGTGCCACTATACACAGGTAGAGCTGTAAGAGAGAGGCTGTCAATCATGCCAACACAGGTTATATGGACTACATCTCCCTTGATGCTCTGCTAGTGAGAAGGCTGGCAACGCATCATGTGAGATGTAGTCCACAGAATCTGTACCTGCAGTGATTGCCAACCTTTGGTGTAAGAATAAGATACATATTTTCACTGCCTCTTGCTAAGTTTCTTTGCCCTCAATGTGTTCACAGACTGGTTAACATGTTTCTACATCATCTTGTGGTTCATCTGGTCATGCTCAAGTGTTGGGTTACCATACTGAAGGCCTAGTCAGCTGTGTAGGGAGACAGGGTAGCTGTGCGCTGCGGTACATAAGTGATGGTGTTTATATAGGGTTCTTGTGAAGGATCAGCATCCTCGCCTGCTGTGGCAGATCAGAACACAGGGAAGGTCGCTCCTCAATTCACCGGAAAAAGTGTTCAGTCAGCCGAGACTTTGCAATAATGACTAACCCAGGCAAAGCAGCTTCGCATTAACTCTTCCCCTGCTAGACCATCTGCCACAACTGCTTTCTGGCACTGATCTGCTCCAACTTAGTAAAATTGCATATAGATTATCTATTCCTTAGATGGCAAAGATTAGGGGGCTTATTTAAAAAAAAAAAAAAAAAAAAATAGAACTGTGGCTAATTGATAAGGAAAATGCTAATAAATAGTGTTTTCCAATCAGGGAACCAGGATCTCTTAGAGTTTCTTTGAAAATAAAGGAATAAATTAATGTTTTGTCACTGTGTGAGTAAAAGGATGGATTGGCTTTCTCATAGATAGTGATTCTTCGGGATAAAAGAAATATATAATTTGATTGGTTGCTCTATGTATGTTTAACCTGATGCTCAGTTGTGTTTCCAAGAATTGTCTGCCAGCCAAGGAAATTTTGGAACTGTAGGAAGGCAATAGCTGTAATATAATGAAAATAGGCCAGTGAAAGACATATTTAAAAAATTAAGTGTTCCGTGGATTAAAAAGAAAATAATGTAATCTATTATTCCAATAACATGTTGTGCAAACATAAAAATATCATATTTAATTTATTTTGCCCTGTACGGAGTGATCCAAAGGCAATTTCCTCTTTTCAGATGTTCTATTTACACATTTGCCCTGGCAGAGCAGCCAACGAGCTGTAAAAATATCCAACTGGCACTGCTAACGTTCTAAACAGATAAACAGTGTCCATCTTGTCTCTCTGTCTGCTATAGGAAATTTTACATCAGAAATGAAAGAAACAAAAACTGCTTCATGATGATGGGAAGTTTTTTAAATGTTTTGCCCTGTAGTATATTGAATTTATATCCTGCAGGTCCTTAGGGAACGCTACTTGACTTTCCTAATGCAGCACCTGTAATACAAGCTTCAGGGCAGAAATTTTGCTAACAGTATGAAGTTACATGTGCAGAGGAAGGTTGATCTGGTGTCAACTCGATGGAACCTCATCATTGACAAATAGTATTCGCTTCAATCAAATGTTCCAAAGGATAAAAATGTTACAGGAAAGTAGAGGAGTTTTGAAAGTTTAGTCGTGTTATACGTAGTTGTGTTAGTGATGATCCTTTTTACAGGAGAAAAAGTCAAACACGTTGCACTGTCTTCCAGTTTGCATAGTCCCCAGCAGTGAGTATCCCCAGACAGATATACACATTCCTTGCCTGTGCTGTGCAAGGCCCTGATTTATACAGGATTCCCCTGCTGAGGACATGCTGGTACCTGCAATATGTGTACATTGCACCTGGAAAATGGCTTAGGGGGTAACTGACCCATATCGGCACTTCCTAGATCTAACCAGGCGCAGGACGCATTAAGCGCAAGCCCAGCTTGACACCTCGTCCTCCCAACCTTGCTGATATTATGCTCATATTATGCACTGTAGGCCTTACGTTTTATGAGAAAAGCAGATCTCTTTTTTTTTTTTTCCTGTTTCCTGCAAACGCTCCCCACCATCAATAGGTGTGTTAATAGAAAACTGCCCAATCTGGCTTCTCCCCCGCATAATAGAGCCTATCCCTTCACCTGTCTCTTTGTTTCATTCTTGTTTTTGTTTAAAATGTAGCCTCTGATACCTTGCTTTTTTTTAGTTTTCTCTCTGATGCTTTTTTTTCTCGCTTTTTTGCTTCTTAACACATCTGTCTTTTTTTCTGTCTCTCTTTTTCTTTCTTCCTCCCTTGCTGTGCTGATTATCTGTGAGTTTGTCCTGAAAAGATAATTACCTGCCAGGAGGGATTGTGTATGTGTGTGCGAGGTAGCGTGAGTGTGTTAATGTTTGGGTGCAAGGGAGCGTGAGTGTGTTAATCTGTGTATGATTGAGCCTGTGCCTGGTGCTGGGTCTACACGTGTATGTTTGCATGTATAGATTTATTTCACTGTATGAATAAATGTGTGTTTCCTTTGTGTATTAATGTGTGGATCTATATTTTATATACACTGTCCTTCTGCAGGGACATTTCAAAAGGAGTCATGAGAAAATATACAGCAAATTACCTCCGTATACCCGTATGACGCACGTTGGTAGACAAATACAATGAATATATGTAGAAACTGTCCTCTGAAGGCTGGAATGAATAAATATAAAATTCAAGAAACACAGAAGGGAGGGGATTTAAGCACATTTTTATTGCATTACATATTGCTTTAGTGTTTAACGTAAGTTTTTGATCATTTTTTGATGTATACCATACATTAGGTAATTACTTCCCCCTCCCCTGAAACTGTTAACCCTTTGATAAATGGCACCTTAGAATGACATCTAGAATCTCTTTTGTTAGCAATAATATAAAATACATTTAAAAATGCATTAATTAAAAGAAAACAATTATGTGTCTTTTCTATAGCAAATGCATGTCCACTGAACCTCTACTATTAACTTTGCATCAACCAGGAAGTAGCTGAGATAGTAGAGAACCAATCACTGGCTTCCAATCCAGTCCACTAAAAATAGTGCACCTGCTGTTTTAGAACTGACTGGGTGTGCATACCTGTCAATACAGGGGGATCAGCAAGCTAAGCAGGAATGACATATGTTGTGTATGTCCCTGTTGAACAAGATGCCAAAAAATGTGTGTGACATGTATGTGCACCAAACTGACATACAGAATTGGCCACAAGTCAAGAAGGGTTGTGCATGCGCAGAGTTAATTTTTTGCATGTGTCCAGAAATGCCATATAAAGGCCTCCCACAGTTGCAGGAGAGTTTGTTTACATTCTGCTTCACTTTTTAAGGACCTATCTTTGTTGTCCTGCAAATCAGCAACATTCAAGGAGATTAGAAAGCCAGTTAAATGTAGCAAGACCAATATGGTGGCCCTTCTTTATATGCAGCCTTCTAGTCAGAAATATTTGAAGGTCTTTTCACTAAAGTGAGAATTGTCAGGAATTCAAAGTGATATTCAAATTTAAGGCCAAAGTGACCAAATTGGAAACATACGGCTATATTAGCCCTAATAAAATCCAGATATACTCCCAGCAGGTACACATTATTAGGTTGTGTTAGGTACATGCCATTCTTGTTTGTGATTACTGACTTTTTACTTCCAGTGCATTGTGGGTCTACAAAATAAAACAATGTTGCTGTTTGTACAGGTGAACAGAATGACTGTCCTGCAGCCTGTTATGTTTACTTCCAGACTATCTAGTCTTGTCTGTAACTGCATTGCAGTTAGACATCTATTTATAGCCTTGCCGTATATTTTAGTGCATTTTTTTTCTTCATGCAGCTCTGCTATAATAATTTTAAACAAACCGAAAGCTCTATTTACACAGGGATCATCTAATATTCTAAGGCAACGCATTACTTGGTTCACTATCCATGCTTTGTGTTTCAATTTTAAGGTAGCATTCCTCATAGAATCGCTGCAAAAAAACAACCCAAAATACTTTATCTATGACAGTAATGCTAACTTTTGCTCTGTAAAAGGTTTGTGAACTATATTTCCCATGAGCCTCAGGAAAGGACCGAACTCTGGCTCAGCATAGAAGTCAGACTGTACCCTACCTATTTCCATGGAACGGGCAATTTCTGAAATCTTACCATGATTCATATGGTCTCTATAGAAGTTATATTTTTATGTTTTTATTGGCTAATGTTTTTGTGAAGAGAATAAGCAAGGTATATCTAAAGAGACATCCTTGGCATAATATAACCTTCTCATAAATACTTCTTATGTTTCTTGATTTTCGCTTCAGATCTTTTTAAAAATTGCATATCAGCGGTGATTTTATTATAACTTGATAGCAGGCTTTTGATTTATCCATCGGTGGATCGATCTATCTTTCATCTATCTGTCTATCTATATATCTATCATATATTTTGGATTTGAATTATAATCTCAAAACTATAAAATCCTGTTCTATTGGGTTAAAAAGCAAGATAGAAAATATAATAATTGTATCACTTGTAATTTTTTGATAGCTTGATTTTATTTTGTGTTTCGGAGCTGCTTTTGTTGTTTGCACATTTTCTATTATCATATAAAGATCAGACAATACACTTCTGATTGATACACAAAACTGTATCATTATGTTATCGTCGTCGTGTCCACTCATGGATGCATTGATTTCACGGACACCGATATCTATGCATTTTTCATAGCCATCCTGTATTTAGGCAGGTAATCTGGGCACATTAGCGCTTGACTTGTGTCCAGAGCTTCGTGATTGTATTCCTTCTCAGCTTTCAAAGTTTAATGCATTATGAGGACAACAGTGGTTTCAGTACAATGTGGCCTCTGAAGTCCTCCCCTTTTGGGCATATTCACTAAATGGGTACTGTAGTGGAACTATTAGGAATTTGCAACTTAAGTTAAAGGACCACTATAGTGCCAGGAAAACATACTCGTTTTCCTGGCACTATAGTGCCCTGAGGGTGCCCCCACCCTCAGGGACCCCCTCCCGCCCGGCTCTGGAAAGGGGAAAAGGGGTAAACTTACCTTTTTCCAGCGCTGGGCGGGAGCTCTCCTCCCATCCTCCTCTTCTTCCTCCCCGTCGGCTGAATGCGCACGCTGCAAGAGCTGCACGCCAAGATTCAGTTGTCACATAGGAAAGCATTTACAATGTTTATACGCTAGTGCTCTCACTGTGAAAATCACAGTGAGAAGCATTAGAGCACCTCTAGCTGCTGTCAATGAGACAGCCACTAGAGGTTTTGGGGAAGGTTTAACCCATTCACAAACATAGCAGTTTCTCTGAAACTGCTATGTTTATGAAAAAATGGGTTAACCCTAGCTGGACCAGGCACCCAGACCACTTCATTAAGCTGAAGTGGTCTGGGTGCCTAGAGTGGTCCTTTAATATAGCAAAGTTAGAAAAATAAATTGACAAATGTTTGTAGCTTGCCTAAAATGTACAATTCCTTTGTCAATTCTAAAAAATTCTCAGTTTAAGGTCTAAATTCCTTAAATATCTCCAGTTACTGAGGTCTCTCGACAAGTAGTGTATCCCTGAACATTTTTTTTAATTCTTTATTTCTGGGACAATCACAGCCTCATTAACATATGGTATGATTGACATATGTTACCGAGTATTTGTCGCAAACTTTCAGTAATCTTCTAACCACTGAAGAAAGAATATCGTGAACAAACCAATAGTCTACTCTAAACATTTCCAGTGAAAAGTAGAAATATAAAAAGGGGAGGGGCAGGTAAAAAAAAAAAGGGGTGGGGGGGCAGGGTACCACCTCCCTAAACAATTGTAATTGTATTTTTAGCAAATCATAACCCCTGCCTGCTCTATGGCATTTTCCATATTTCGTACTTGGTGTCTCCTGGTGTCAGCACGGTCGCTTCCTGTAGATGAGGTGGATGGGTGTGTAGTATGATTAATTTGGTATCGCCCGGTCAAAAAAACCCAATGCAGGATTTCCTCTATCAGGGTGTGATTAACATTAACTCATTTATGGCTGGATTTGACAAATTCAAATCAAGTTGACTGGAGGCTAGATGGATATGTAGTGAGCGTTGATTATACTCGGGAATGACAGACGTAGAATGGTTATATAGCACCAGTATATAGTACAGTGCTGTATCACATTAATAAAAAAAAGAATACATTTACATGAAACCCAAACATGAAATGAGAGGGACCTGCTCAAATAAATTTAGAATCTAAAGGAAACAGAATAATAGATGAGGAAATGTCAAGTAACACCTCTGCTTTTAATGAAGGATTTAATAATAACTAATGATTCTTTAAAATCAGGGAGGAGGAGAAGGCGTAGTTGGGTTCTTTTTTTCTCTACAGCATCCTGACTTCCTGAACCAACCAAAAGGTCAGTGACCTTTTCCTTCTATTGTCCACTTACAAGGATTAAGCTAAGGATTAGTGCTTTCTGACCTGTACCCACCTCATATGTGCCACATAAAACTCAGCTTAATCCCTTTATCTATGGAATCCCACTTCTAACACCAATACCTGTTTGTTTAAGGGATTCCCAGCTCTGAAGTGATACCCCAGGGGCTCTAAACATTTATTTACAGCTTCCAGATCAAAAAAGGTTTGCAAAAGGGATTGGAACAAATTGAAATGAAAGGAGCTTGGTTTAAGCTACTGTCTGAAATAATACAGTACCTTTAAACTTGTGCTCACACATACATACACCCACATACCGAGAGTAGTATAACATATATAAATATAGTTTCAAAATAAAATAAAAATAAAGAGATTGGTAGATGATTGATATTTGTGAATAAGTATTATAGCCACAGAATAACATGATGATAAACAGACACAGAGACAGTAAATAATGCCATGATATAGATAGACACATATGAGTGATAGATGCCCCCCTCCATATTGTAACCAGGTCAATATCATTGGAGATGGATAAACAAACAGAGAGGCATTTCCCTGCTGGGGTCACTCGTATAATGGTGCTTTGTGTGTTGTGTTAGGATTTCCGGAATGTCAGTGTAGCAATGGTGACTGAATTGTTAATATACGGGATGTGTGGACTATATTCTCACTGTTGAACTCCTCTCACAATTGGAAGACTGAATGATTTTTCCGACTTCCTTCCTCACTGGCTACTGATGGTCACAATCTGACGCTTCCAATTCCTGTCGACAATTGTTCTGATCATAGTTTATAGAAAGTAAGTGTTAGTGTGTACAAAGTGCTCAGGTCCTGTGTACTACTTCTGTACCTCCATTATCAGCAGACTGCTGTCCCATCTAACATATATTAGGAAGGGACACAAAGAAGGGTCCCGGCACACAATAAATGAATATAGAGCCTTTTGCCAAGTCTTGCAGTACATACTTCCCAAGTGCCCCTATTCAGGTGGGGCAGTCCCTATTTTGGTCCCAAATCCATCTGTCCTTCTTTTCTATTTTAATGTCAGTATTGTTGGTGAACCTGAACTCCGTATTCTTGGTGTATATGAGTGTATAACAAAGCTCTGCTTATTGAACTGCATTTGGGAAGTCTGTGATTGAACAGCCACAGGGCGGGGCGGGGTTAGAAAGGGGGATTGCAAAGACTGCAGACAAGATACCTGCAGCTTTTGCAAGTTGTTTTTACATTAATCACTAATGAAAACATGCAAAATTAAATGCATGCAAGTTTTCATTGGGAGTATATAGATTAAACAATGTTGTTGTTTTTTTTATTTTGGCCGTGAAGTGTCCCTATAAGTTTAATTTTGCATGTGAACAAGTGAGTTAAAGCCACATAGTCAATGACTGACCAGACTGTGATCAATAAGCTTTACCGTGACCTGTACAAAGTCACTGTGTATGTATCACAGGGATGGGCAAAAGGTAGGCCACTGTCTTTTATAGAAGTCCATGATGCCTACTTGCAAATTTTGTAGGAATGATGACAAGACAGGAGGGAGTGGAGTGATTAGGAGAGTGGTGTGAATGATGCATTTCACAATGCTGCGCATGCAACAGGTTGTAAAAGGGGTGTGCAGCTTGGGCAGACCAAACAGGCTATCTGTACAAAGTGCCACTTGCCCAAAAAAATAAAATTAGACTTAGGGGTCTGCTGGATTTAGGACTGATGGCTTCCAAAACATCAAGGGGATTGCAGTTCAACAAGTGTACATCAGCTGGTAATCTATTGTATGGCCATGCTATATCGAGTTATTACACGTCACACATACAAATACATTGTACCTACTATACAAAGAGTATGATGTTGTCTCTGCTATCCTAATGAATGCACATGACCTAGCAAATACCCATACATCATATGGCAGGGGGTTTAGTACATACATATGTATCTTTCCTCTTTTGTTCTGTTTTACAGACATTATTGTACAAGCATTGGGGATTAACAATAATTCCTTAGCTACAAAGGTTAACCGTATTATAAGGAAATAATTGCCACCAGGAGTGCCTAAAAGACAAATACTAAAGGTAGTCTGGAAACATTTGTTACTAGTTGAACTTGATTGATAAAATGTTGAGAAATGTGCGCTTCTGTATATTGCAGCTGAAATAAAAAAAAAGATGCAGGGGGGGGGAACCAACCCCCGCCCCCCAGTTTGGCCATATCATCCAAAATTTTGGAAAACTCAAGATTTCAAACCACAGATTAGAGAATAAACATTACTTGTATGTTTGGAGCTATCACTGCATGCAATAAACAAAGTATTCTCCATGTACTATTACAATGTACGAGGAGTACGATTCTTGGCGATTATTCCCTAAATTGTAAGTTCTCATGCATTGAAAACAAACTTGCAAGATAGAGTTGGAGAAAGAACATTTCATGCAATCCGTTGGACACTTTGCACTATTCTCTTTGCGAATCCCTACTGTGTACCTTTACGTATCCATCGTTGCTTTTATGTGCCTTTTGCTCCAGGCCTGCACCTCATTAGTAGCATGCACACACAGATTTATAGCTCCTATAGCCACAAAAGCATTTATTCATTTCTCCAACTTGCTATTCTGACCCCTTGTTTAAGGTAAACCAGATTCTGCAGGAATCCTTAGGGGATTACTGCCACCCCACAGGGTGTGCGCTGCTTTACGCCCACATCCACGGTTTATCCAGACCATCCTTTAATACAGGTTACTCGGATATCCACAGATTATACGAGCGTTTCCATTACATGGTAACAGTCAAAACCACAAATGCTGAAACAGCACTGTCAATACAGAGTTACTTACTGTAACACTCCCAGTAATGCTATGAATAGGAAAACTCTGCCAGTTCCTCAGCAAAATATATAACCTATATTTCTTAAAGGAACACTCCAACATTAAAAATAAATATATACTTATTATCTTTTTTACATTTTTGAAGAGGAAAAAGTACAGGCATATGAAAAGTTTTACACAGAATACAAAGTGTTAGATCCTCAAATACACTATATATAGCAAATGGGACCAAATGCGAGAGTGAGCTATTTAAAGGTATTAAACACATGTTGGAAATTGTATTATTTGTTATTTATGTTAGAGTGATCCTTTCTTAGTTTAGATTACACTTTCCCTTTGCTAAAAAAAAATAAAAAAAAAAATATTGCCATAAAATCTGCTGCATTTGGACAGTCTCCTCTCTGAAGCTTCTCGGCCTACAATGACATAATCGGTTCTAAAGAGATGTGTGCAATCCAATGCCTCCGCCAAACTAGGCCTCAAATCCTATGTGTAATGACATTGAATGTAAAGACCTTTCAAAATCAAAGGTCTTCAGTATGGAAGCACTTCTAATGGCCATCAGTCTTTTCTCATCCAATGTTTTACAATTGCAATAGAAGGAAAGAAGGTTTTGGACCAAAATCACTTTAATAACACATTAATATGACGTGCTTTTGGTAGTTAGAGGATCCCTTCAATACATTTTTAAAATAGCAATGCAACACATTATAGTACTATATTCTAAAATTAAAATATGTATTCTGTAATTATCACTGTAGTATAACTAGGATTGCCAAATCAGTGATTTCTTTCCAGGACACAGGCTACTGTATGACCTATAACCATGTTGCAGAAAAGCAATCAGCTCACCAAAGAACTACCCTGATTAGCTAATTAATTATGAACTGCCCTTATGCAGCATACGAATGAGCAGGTCAACATGTTACATGCATTGCCCATCAGCATACAGTAGTGAAATCTGTCCATGAACAAGCATGGTGGATCTGGCAGTCCTATCTGTAATAGGTGATAGAAGACAAACTTGTACACATTTATCAAGTACAATTGCCTAGATAATTTTATATTTATCTGATATCTTCCTGTCTTATATTCCTTGTAATGAATGCAGTCTACCTTGCAGGGAAACAGTTAAACTCTACTAACACATCCTCAATCCCCCCCCACCCCCATGTTGACCCCACCTGGTTTAAAGAACTCAGGCTGCTAGGCTGGGGCTCAAAGCTTTTGGGATGTCCCTATGTTGTTCTTGGCTCCAGTGACGCGAGTACGACGGGTCTGTAACTTTTTAAAGCCTTGCTTCCTTCTGCTGTATATTAAAAATAAAATCTTTTATGAATCACCCCATTTACTGCTCATTTCCGTTTTAACATTGGCAGCTTCCCTGCGCGTGAGACTATCACAGTCTTCCGCCAATAAAAGTCACCTTCCCATCCAAACCTAGAAACCCCTACCTCCCCCTCGCTCATTAGTCCAGCGCCCCCATCCTATAATGTTGTAGCTCTAGGATTTCCAGACTGACTGCTGTGATTCTGTCCTCGTCAGGGAACGTCTGGTTATTAGCAGGTGGGGGTTCTGACCCCGCTAACTCCTTGTTCTCGTTCCAAATCCTGCGTCGTCTCATAATGTGCATTCACACATCTATACACAGGGGCAGACATACATCAATCTGGCTCGTATAAAGTAGAACAGGGCTAGGCCTTGCAAGCTTTAATGGACATGAAGTCTAGCTATCTGTTGGCTAAAATTATAGGAGTGGTAATCAGAGTAACCTGATCATTTCCTATATAGGGAGATAAGGATGTACTGCTTAACATTATAATTGCTTGAGTTATTCACTCAACTCAGAACTGTAGCAAATGTAAATTAGAATAGCAATATTTAGGTTAAAATAGCCAAGCTGTGTATGCCTACATTTTGCTATATGGATTTCAGTTTGAGACTGCCTTAGAGAATAAACTCTTCAGTGTTCTAGGTTTTTGGAACAGATCCGTTGCAGTCAGTGTAAAAAAAAGGGCAACTGTGACATGGGAATATTAAAAACGGATTGGGTGTGACACAATCTAAAAAAAAAAAAAAAAAGGTCATCAATCGTGTATAGCCTGAGGTTTCAAAGTGGCTAGGACAAGTGGAGCCAAGCGGCTCTCAAACCATGACAAATTATTTGATTCTGTTAGTCTGAAGTGACATTTGTTAGCATGCTTGAGTCAGTCCAGCACTGATGTGGTTAACGTGTGTGTGCATGATTTGTAACAGGGCCCGATTTCTATGAATGAGTCCAGTGTGAGTGTGACCCCCAAGAGAGGTTAAGGAAACACTTTCACTGTGTGTGTGTGTGTGGTCTCGGGTGCACAATGCTGACTTTGGATTGGTAATGGGTGTGTAAGGAGCAGCGCCAGTGTCAAGGCTATACCTGAGCTTTATATATACATTGCATTGTGTTGTAACTCATATGAGGACACTGAAAGCCCTGTTGCCTGCCTTATAAGTATTGCCACAGTAGTGTATAATAACTTGCCTGCATGTGGTGGTTTACCAAGCAGTATGCAAGTTTTTAACAGAGAACAGACAAAGCATATGTTCTATGTACACATATTAATATGGGGTTGTGTGTTCCGATTAAAGTTTTTTTATTAAACTTTGAATTGATGCAAATTAAAATCCAAGTAGCAAAGTTTAGGCGATAAAAGCAAAGCTGTGACTATATCAAATTTGGAGAAATTTTCCAGATCAGCAATTTTTTATGACATTTGGAATTTTATGAATAAATACCTATGTTATGGTGTATAGTGTATTGAGAATGTTTCAAATTCAGGTCTTGGTGACATAGTAAATTTAAAGAAGAAAAATTACCACAACAAGAGGACATAGTCTTAAATTATAGGGGCAAAGGTTTAAAAATAATATCAGGAAGTATTACTTTACTGAGAGGGTAGTGGATGCATGGAATAGCCTTCCAGCTGAAGTGGTAGAGTTTAACACAGTAAAGGAGTTTAAGCATGCGTGGGATATGCATAAGGCTATTCTAGCTATAAGATAAGGCCAGGGACTAATGAAAGTATTTTAAAAATTGGGCAGACTAGTTGGGCTGAATGGTTCTTATCTGCCGTCACATTCTATGTTTCTAGTGACTGCGCTGGGCACAGTTCCGTCACATCTTCATGCTGTTGTGAAAAGTCTATCCGTACTATAAATGTACATTTTCATTAGGTACGTAAGACACTTATAAAAGGCGCTGACAAACATAGGGTTTTCATGATGAAACTGGGATGTGTTGAAAACTGACCAGGGATTTGCACATTGCCAAAATAGAAGAATTAGAAAACTTCTACATCTAGAGCTATCATTCCAACATGGCCGTTATAGCATAGAATTTGCAAATCAGTTGTCAATTCTCCTCCGTTGATGATTTAGTGAATAAACCCACGCTTTCTTCTGCTTGAAATAACAGATTTAAGAATCAATGGACACAGCTTCTGGGTCACAGTCAGTCAATTAAAGCATAGCCGTTAGTAATATGTTTCTACTGGAAACAGCTGATTGCGTCATTAATATTTGGGTGACAGCTGCTTCAGTACATTGCCAGAAAGGGCAGACACGGTTTTGAAGCCATCCCTTCAAGTAGCATTAGACGTGGTACACGTAGCATGTACTGCATACTGGCATAGCTGCCGAATGTAACTGTAACATGCACAGTGTGCTTTATGTATGTTAGATGTTGGTGAGGGCTGGCACTGCTGCCCAAAACAGATTAAATTCCATGGGATATCAGATTATGAGAGGGCAATGTATTAAGTATATCGACATACAGAGCATGCCTTAAAGTCCAACAGTAATGATGCCAATTAGCACACTATGATTTGGAAGCTGGTATACAGTGGATGTTTCTGTTTTATATACAATCCTTGCTTTGTCCTTCCCAAGTGTTTGCCAACATCTTATAACTGACAAACATTTAACCCACTCGAAACCTTCTGTAGATTTACCTCCACGTTAGTTAGAATCTTTCTGCTTGTCCGTGATTTGCGAAGAGTGTTATGTATAAACCACATACAGGGTTATTCACCAACATGAGAATTTAAGGTGAATGTTTCAAATTTAAGGTCAAAATAGACCAACTGGAAAAATTCACAAAGTTAGCTCTGCTTTCCATTCGGCCACTCTGGCCATAAATTTGAATAAAATTTTAGTAAATGCTCCTGATAGTTTTTAGCTGACTTGTGAATAATTAGCAAGGAAAGGGCATATTTTAGGCCAAATAGTTGGAAAACATAACCAACTCAAGTATTTTTTTTTCCAGGTCAGTCACACTAAACATGAAAAATCGGGCTGCCCATAAGGTAGATCCCAAGGTGTTTCAGAGCTACAACTCCTTGATGCTTTGCATGCCTTTCGAATGCCTTTAGAATGGCAAAGCATCATGGGAGTTGTAGTTCTACCTTTTGGGCGCCCCTGCCCTAAAACATGATGGGGGGTTTTCCAGGTCTAAAATTTATGCCAGACTAAACATAATGCAATAAGATAAAAAGAACATATCATTGCCACTTACAACTTTATATTATTAGACTGAACGTGTTTAGATGCACAAGCTTTCTGGGGAGTTGATCTTTCTTGCCCAGTTTAAATTATTCTTCAGCAGCAAAGCTATTCAATATACATTATGGTACTCAGATAATATATCAGTATTCATAATATATTATGGAACAAATTTACATATTTTTTACCTAACACTTCATACAATTAGCTCACAATCAATACCATTTCATGGGATCATATCTTATATCAAATGACTAAGATTAATTTATACATTACTATAACACTGCATATGTAGATATCCTGATATCTGTGAATATGATTTGTAACTTATCAAATATTTCTGCATTGTTGTTTGCCATTACCCCTACACTTTCTTACCATATTAGTAATTTTCAATGCTGTGAAGATACCACAGGCACTCAAAGGGTTACGAGTCAGGCATGTGACAAGCACTGTGGGATATACTTAAATAGTGCCCATCATCCCTGGGACACAGTTGCTTGATTCCTATGTAAACATATCAGAAATCTGCTCCCTCACCAGTTAGACAATATTCTCCCCTCTCCGGTTCCTAATTAGTGACTCCTGGTCTGAGTTCTGTAATTAGAGTTGGTAAGACCACAGCCAGAGGGAACTTCAAAGGCTGGTTTCAATCTCCTGCTGAAGGTGACAGGATACACTAGGGAACATGCTCCACCCGCCCCATAGGTGTCATTTGTCATCCTGACAGATCTTAAAATGTAATGTAGAGAGAGAGAGAGAGAGAGAGAGAGAGAGAGAGAGAGCGCGTAGGATCTCTACAGTGGGAGCAGAAAGATATTAGTGTTTTTATTTTTATTTTAAAGGGACACTATAGTCACCAAAACAACTTTAGCTTAATGAAGTAGTTTTGGTGTATAGGTCATGTCCCTGCAGTCTCACTGCTCAATTCGCTGCCATTTAAGAGCTAAATCACTTTGTTTATGAACCCTAGTCACACCTCCCTGCATGTGACTTGCAGAGCCTCCCTAAACACTTCCTGTAAAGAGTCAGCTAAAGTTTATCCTTTCTTTATTGCAAGTTCAGTTTAATTTAGATTTTCTTATCCCCTGCTATGTTAATAGCTTGCTAGACCCTGCAAGAGCCTCCTGTATGTGATTAAAGTTCAATTTACAGAGCAAGAGATAAAATTGTTTAAGGTAAATTATATCTGATTGAAAGTGAAACCAGTTTTTTTTCATGCAAGCTGTGTCAATCATAGCCAGGGGAGGTGTGGCAAGGGCGGCATAAACAGAAACAAAGTGATTTAACTCCTAAATGGCAGTGAATTGAGCAGTGAAACCTGAGAGGCATGATCTATACACTAAAACTGCTTAATTAAGCTAAAGTTATTTAGGTGATTATAGTGTTCCTTCTCAAAGCAGCTGCCTATTAAAAAAAAGAATGATCAATGCTTTAGTGTTCCATCCGGCTACCTAGAGGGAAGGAATGGTGCCCCGCCAAATAACTATTGAGAGGCGATTCTGAAGAACTGTGATGCACACACCTCTATTAGGCAGTATGACGGGATCACATTGATTGCCTGGCAGTGCAGGTAGAACATTAGAGGTACAATGTTCATGGGTAGAGAGAGGAGAACATAACATCCTCACCTTTCTGTTTTCTGTTGGTGTAAGTGTCATTGAGTATACGTTTGGACTCAAGCCCCAGGAGTTACGGAGACCTGGCAACACCCCTGCCTGTCACTATCACTTTAAGAGTTATTTTACCATCACTTCATTTTGGAAAGGATAGCAGAGTAATGGAAATTGTGTAACAATATTTGCTTCCTTCCCTAACTGAGCTGAAATTTGCTGGTGACTATTGAGACACAGGGAACTGATATGCTTGCAATTTGTTTTATACACACATGTAACAAGATCTGTTTGACACTTCTGTTTATTGATAGGTGTTAAAGGACATTGCCTCCGGGAGAGTTAGAGCGGATCTATCACCTGGGAGAATGTTAATCGATGAAAGTGTATTAAAAACGTTCAACTCTTTTTCTAAGTGTTGATAAAACATAGACATTCTATTATGTGCCAGTGATTGATGTAAATTTAGCAGATAACAGTCCTAATGTTGTGTACATTTTTCTTACACGTGTATCATTTTCAGATGTGTCTGTACGTGTTTATTACAAAATTAGACATGTACCGGGATTTATTCCAGGATACCAAAGATCCTGACTTGCCGCCTAAAATTGCCTTTCATGTTGCTACTAACGACATCATTTTGACTAACCCCTGAGTACAGTACTCAGAACCATTCACAGAGATAATGATTAAAGGACCTGTCAGTATTATTGATGTTCTCTATGAGAAATGCTAAGGTTATAATTAAACCTCCTATGAGAATGATTGACAGTAGGAAGTTATGAAACATGGGGACTGAAATTCTAACCATTACAGGGTCCGCAGAAAGATATATAGGACAGAAGGTGCATGAAGTGACAGATACAGCGCAACTGTTGACAAACATTGCCCTGTCTAAAATGACTTGCTTTTCATTCATGTCAACGAACATACCACATCAATACCCAAAGGATTCTGGGTATATCAGTGCAGGGTTAATTGGATGGCATTAGAGTTGTTCACTAAACTCTGAATTTTTCAACGTTAAATCTGAAAGAAAATACGAAAGTTGATCTGGAAAAATTATCTAACTCTGACATAGTTACATCTTGGCTATTTTTGCCTCTATTGTGCCATTCAGATTTCATTTGTGTTTTCAGGCCCACCTTAATGTAGGGCTTAATTGTCCACACGGTCCCCATTTAGGTCTCTACCTGCATTCATGTGCCAGCTTATTATCCTGTTAAATATTTTTTTTAAACATTTTTTCATTCAGAGTTTATTGAGTAGACAAACATACGCATTAGAAAGAGCAATACAGTGTACAGGAAGGTAGATTGAAAGGTAGCTACATTATTGGATAATGAGTCAAAGAGTGACAGTCTATACAATAGATCTGATGCAAGACATATACAGTATATGTAGTTTTAAATATAAAAAGTATCATGTAGCTTGCCTATTAAACTGATATGGTTGTCTATATAGTAACTTAAAGGCGAGAAAAGACAATTTTGGAACAGAAGTGCTTCACAATACATAATAAAGAAAGAAAAGATCCCAGTAAATAAAAAAAGAAAGAGAAGGGACATAAAAAGTAGAGCCTGCGTAAAGACCCAACCAAGTGACTGGTCCACTCTTGGGGCCTTATGCCAAGCACGCACAAATAGAAAAATAAAAGAAACAAAAGTGAATAGAAAACATACATTTGTCTTAGGGCCAACAATAGAGTTCAATATACAGGCCGCTGTAGGCATGGACACTGTTCACTGTCCTCGAGCTAACTGGTGCATTACCATGAGAGAACTGCCGCGCAGTGGACAGTTAAAAGCCTCCCTCACCCCCTCCCATCCTCCACAGAGACGTAGGCCAGCAGCCTCCTGCCTCTCTGCTATGCCACAAATGTCCTGACAGTTTATAATAGGTTATAATAGGGGCCTCTATATACCTCTCCCATCAACAGACACTCATCTGGGACAGGGAGTGTATAGTCTTACAGCTACCGGTCTGTCACAGATCCCAACATCCTGGACCAGCAGGGATCACAACAAAGGGGACGTCGCTCTCCAGACCACCCTCAAACCCAAGAGGTAGAGGCTCCAGAAATCCAGCAGGGGAGCAACTAGAAAGATGCAACAGCAAATCACTGTCCCCCAGGGATGTTGGGGTAATCCTGGGACTAGGTGAGCAACAAGCCTTAGTCTCTTGTCCCGCGATGGGCAGTAGGTAAATGAGAGAAGTGTAGAAAAGGCCCTGCAAATGGGGAGGCAGCCACAAGAGCAATTTGAACATATACACACACATATATATATATATATATATATATATATATATAAAAACAAACTAAAATAGGCTAAACCCTCCTATTAGATGGGGGAAAGTGTGGCCGCAACAGAACCCTTCATGGCCCTAAATACAGCAAGAGATGCTAGATAGTAGTCTGACAAGGTATTTCACCTGGATCAGACAGAAAACTTCCAGCCGTTGCTTGCAGCCCACTGCGTTAGGAAGTATGCCAGACACTCTGTCGGCATCATTCTTGTGAAGCCAAAAGCTCCAAACTGACTTCATAATAAAGCTGGTGTTTCCCATTGCCAAATGTATCATGTAAGCTGTCAAATAGGTCATTGGTAAGTAGCATTTCAGCAAATTTTAAGGCTCAAGACCGGAGCTGTGAAATGTGGCGTGGATCAGCCTGACGGTCCGTTCCCCCCCTACCCCCCTCCCCTCCCCGGAATATTATGAATAATTTTTTTATTTCTTTTTATTCATACAATGATCTGAAAATTAGATTAAAACTCTTTCCAGATTATTTTGAATGTATTATATTGTGCTCATTAGAGAATTAAAACAATAGATAAGATAAGTTTGTTTTATGAAGAGAAATTACCATTATAATGGCTGTTTTTTCATAAATATTACCCTTTAATTTAAAAAGGTGCTGCACATCCCTATGGTAAGAAAAAAGACCGCATCCCCCCACTATCCTAAAAAAACACTATCTGCCTGTCTCATTTTAGCCCATTTGTTGTCTCCAAAGAAGAGCAAATTCCAAATGGAGAGTTCATTAACCCCTCAAATTTTTTCAGTATTACTTGCCTGTGGGAGTTCTGGGAATTTTATTTTTTTTAAGGAATTAATGACTTGGTATTCATATACCTCATCCAGTTCCCGCGTACTAATGTGATGCACACAGATAGCGTATTTGGTTTTTCCAGCCCATTGAAAAGAAAGGACTGTGTGTTTCATACAACTTCTAGAACACCATACATTCCATATTAAGTGTGACAATTTTATTATATCAAGGGATTTGGCGAGTACAAAAGAGGTACCACGTTAAGCAGCATCAGGAAGAACAGAGGCGTTTGGAGAGGGGTCAGGAAGGAAATGAGGGGTAATGATAGGAAATTCCTTCTCGTTTATACATGAGGTTGTGGGTGCATGACATATCTGGAGGAGAATGTAGTGACAGAGGTAAGAAATGCTTGGCTGTCCTGACCAATGTATAAATCAAAAATTAGCTATATAGTGTGTTACAAAAAAGCATTAAAAATTATAAGGTCATGTTTGTAGCCGCCAAAGACACACACCTATCACTGGCAATCTCTATTGCTCCAATAATAATAGATTATAATTCTATTGTACTGTGAGCTGACAGCAGCTATTTGGTTAAATGAGCACTAGTCCATAACATCTGCATGCCAATAATTAGCCATTATTCGATTTAGGGACCTAGGACGTCGTTTTATACAACAGCTGGTGGTCTACCTGGAATTACACTTGGTGTGCCAAAGTTCACCTATTTGTGTTCTGCGCAAAATAATATATATTATATAATTTAATTTAAATGTTTTAAATTCTGAAATTATCCATGTTTCTTTTGGAAATGTTTCTCATGTCACTATTTTTTTTGTCAAATAGCCAAATTTGATCTGTATAATGTTATTAATCAAATTGAATTTAGGGTTTATTTCAGTTTTAAAAGAAAAACTGTTTTGTGTTGGCTTGTTTTCTCAAAAAAAAAAAGAAAAGAAAAGACAATGTTTTTTCTCAAAGACAACTGAGTAGAGATGGATGATTTTTCGAATCAGGGATATCACTGCCCCTTGCGTGTAAATGACATCAGCCCGCCGCAGCTGTTGTGGGCTCAGTGCCCCTTCACACTTCTAATGAAGATGTTTGGGATGTCTGACCTCCCCCTGAGAGAGCTGGGATTACACCCAGTGAAGGAGGGGGCTCCAAGAGTTTGTTTCTAGAGGTGTCTAGCTTTACACAGCTATAAATGTGCTTTCCGATTTTGTGTTAATTTTTTTTTTCCTCATCATTTTGTTTGGTCCATTAATTTTCTGCTTTTCATTTTCATGTCTTAGCTGGAGACAAAAAGTTCATAATGTGTTATTTTGTTGTTAATGAAGTACATGCAGTATTGGAGATGTCTGTAACTGCCTATCCTTCCACTAAGCCGATCCAGACCCTAATATACGATAGTTGATGCACTCTTGCTGTGCAAGGTCCATGGACTTGAAGTCTGGTGTAGTCTACCCTACATATATCGCATACAAAGCTCTGGATCTGCTGCTCAAGTTATCATTGATGTCAACTACAAAGAGCATAAGTAGCAAATGTCCTGCTCACTGCCAGTTGCCTTTACTTTGAATACAGATTACGGCTTGGACCTCCTGAATAGTTTTCTTTGGATACCCCTGCTAAGTTTTGAGTACACTACCCAGTGGCGGATCCAGAGCCTGATCTCGGGAGGGGCACTTGTAGATTATTTAAAGAAATAATCCAGGCACAATAACCACTACAGCTCAGTGTAGTAGTTATGGTGCCAGTAGTGCCAGGATCCCATCCCAGATTAAGTAGTCAAACCGTTTAAGAACAGTTTGACAACTTACCTGGAGTCTGCTGGGATATAGTGCGTAGGAGCAGTGGTATGTGGTAGGGGTGAAGTGTGTGTGAAAGGTGAAGTGTGTGTGCGCGAGTGCGTGAGGGCGGCAGTGTAAGTCAGGGTTCAGTGTGTGTATGGGGGGCAGTGTGTGTATGGGGCAGTGTGTGTAGTGTGTGTATGGGGGCAGTGTGTTATGGGGACAGTGTTTGTGGGGCAGTGTGTGTATGAGGGGCAGTGCTTGTGGGGCAGTGTGTGTAGTGTGTGTATGGGGGGCAGTGTTTGTATGGTGGGAAGGAGAGTAGTGAGGCTTTTTAATACATTTTTTTAATTAATAAAATAAATATACTTTATGGATCCCTGGTGGTCCGGTGGGGAACCCCTGGTGATTCCAGCGGTTAGAGTTCACTCTCGCGAGATTTGGAGCTTTGCCATGGTAACCGCGGCAATACTCCGTGCTCGCGAGAGTAGGACCCGGAGGAGCTGCAGGTAAAAGCTACTGGGTCCTCTCTCCCTCCCCTGCCGGCTGTCAGCACGGTGCCTGCAAACTGGGGAGGGAGAACTCTGATCTCCCTGCCCGGTCTGCAGGCACATTGCAGGGCTTGCACTTGGACAATGCCAGCCCTGCATTAGCTCGCAGAGGAGAATCTGGGGGGGGTGGGCAATTGCCCCGCTGCCCCCACCAGATCCGCCACTGACACTACCCTACAGATGTCTGCATGTACAATTAGGCTTGCCAAATTTCAGGACACATCCATTTTAATTCTTCATTCCGTGGAACGTAGCTTCCCAGCAGTATTTGAAATTCCAATGTTCCCATTGTAAAATTGATTCATAAAATCACAAAAGGTCCTATGGGATCCTAGCCATGATTAGTTAACGGATTTCATGTCGAAAGTACAACAGAAAACACTGCTAGATGACACTTTCAAGCCCTGACACACAGAATGCAAAAATCACAAGTACCGGTAACAATGTGGCAAACCTATTTGTAATGCGTCTGCTTTGAAGTCTTACCAGTAAAATGTTAATTGTCCCTTGTGTTGTAGTATAATATCCATGATGGAGATTTCTCTTCCAATTTGAGTATTTATTTGGGAACTGGAAAATGTAGGCCAAAACAGTGGAATAGGAAACAATTTCCAAATTGACTATGTGCAGTTCTGCTGTTTTGGCCTATCCTTTGAAATGACCTTGTTAGTACATTCTCCACAATTCCCAGTTTAAAGAATAAACGTCACAAATGGTTGAAACCTGTGGGTCTTCCATTCTGTGTTTCTTATGCTCTGTCCAAAGGTGTCAGGCTCATCTGCTTCCTGCTCCTAAAAGGCCCTAGAGCCTAGTTAGCCAATTTAATTAGACATGTCGTGCTCTCTAGGGTCACTCAGCATCGCTTTAACATTTAATTAACCCCTCAGCCCTTAGTGCACCTCCACGCAGCTCTCAGCAGCTCAACTCCTGACTTAACCTCTGCTAATGGAATCCAAGTTAACCATTTCCTGCCACCTCTGTCCCCTAAATAGAATTCTCTCTGGTAGTCAAACCCTCTTTGAGTCTGTTATCATCTGCGGTTCATTACAAATCTGGGTTTGCAGACTGCTTTTTATCCCCCCATGTCTCATCTGATTCAATTTAACGTGCCTGGTTTATATACATGTTTAAATTATTTACCCCCTTACTTGTAGAGAATTGATAAGAGGGTTGAAAAATTTAGGACAAATATAGCCAAACTTATGGTTTCAAGTTGATCGTTTTGCATTGACCGAACTATGATAGTCCTGGATATTTGTTAATACAATGTGGATCTATTTTTGGAACCTGCGTGCTCTATTCTCACCATTATGTTTTCTTCTATGTGTCAAAAAAACATTAAAAAAACCTCAATAAACAAAATATAAATATTTTTAAATATTCTGAAATATATACTGGATTTTATAAATTGGCTTATTTGTATAGGTTTTAACTGTCATCGTCAAACAGCAAAGCTTTACATGTCGGTATCGCTATAGCAAACTAGCACTATATCATTGAATTCGTATGAACAAAATGACAATTAATAATGTCGTATATAATGATGCCATTATGGTAAGCCTCCTGGGATGGTTAAGAGGAATCTGTAACATAAGTGGGTGCTTAGGATTAGGAGTTCTGTACACTTGTGGAGTTTTGGAGGCTTAGGGTTAGGAATTACCTGTCTTCAAGTTGGGGTAGGCTGGAACTTTAATCAATCATTCTCATCCATTGTTTTATCAATTTTTTATGCCGACATTTAAAAGTTCTTTTAAAAGTGAATCTGCTTATTTCAACATAAATTTAGCAATTCTTGATTTAGTGGACTAACTCCCAAAATTCTGTTTTCAGAATGTGTTTTAACAACTAGCTGTTTATTAACGGTCATTTCTGATCTAGCAAAAAGCCTGTTATGTCCTTCTCCCTCTTATTGTGGCTTTAACCCTTTCTGTTTTTTCAGAACTCAAAGCTTCGGGCACTGCTCACTTCCTGAGCTTCCTGCTAAACACAACAGACTATCGAATTCTTCTTAAAGATGAGGATCATGATCGGATGTATGTGGGAAGCAAAGATTTCATCTTGTCCCTTGACCTTCAGGATATCAACCGCGAACCTCTAATTGTAAGTATCACGGGCAAAGTATTCTGCTATTTTTAACATCATAACTGCCCACTGCAGTTATAAGCATATTGTCACCAAATACTCAACAAAAAACAACAAATGATACTACATCATATATAATATAAAACAGCAACACTTAACAAAACAAAATGATAAAGGAACTGCAAATTTTAGAGTAATGTTTTCCATTTCATCTATTTTCACCAAACATTTGCAGTTCCTCTCTAGATATAAACCCGTAAGAATCAGAAAATTCTCAGCCAGTCCAGGCCATTCCATTGTTCTTAATCGCAAAGATGTGCAGAGCCTTAAACTCCTACTCAGTAGGTGGTAAAGGCTGATAATAATATAGAAATAGCATTGCTACAGTTACAAGCATGTAAACTAGTCTTATTCAAAAGGTGATTATGGGACATGTACTTAAACACTTGCTAGTAGTTTCATTCATTAATAGTTATTATTCACTGAGCAAGCTGATAAATTCTGCACTAGTCATCCTGAACCAAACACTAGCTAACTAGTCCGTCTCTGGGAGGCTGGCTCTGTGAGGCAACTAAATTGTTCTTGCATTTAAAGGACCACTATAGGCACCCAGACCACTTCAGCTCAATGAAGTGGTCTGGGTGCCAGGTCCATCTAGGGTTAACCCTGTCTGCTATAAACATAGCAGTTTCAGAGAAACTGCTATGTTTACCTATGGGTTAATCCAGTCTCTAGTGGCTGTCTCATTGACAGCCGCCAGAGGCGCTTCTCACTGTGATTTTCACAGTGAGAAGATGCCAGCGTCCATAGGAAAGCAAGAAGGAGAGTACCCAGCGCCGAGGGAGCCGGGCGCTTGAGAAAGGTGAGTGTTTAACCCCCTTCCTCCCCCTTCAGCCCGGCGGGACTGGGATCCTGAGGGTGGGGGCACCCTCAGGGCACTATAGTGCCAGGAAAACGAGCTTGTTTTCCTGGCACTATAGTGGTCCTTTAAAGTTAGTAATTTAGTGAGGCCATGTATTTGTTTCAGCACAGTTATGCCAGCTACCTTGGCTTACAGTGAAAGGCCGCTTGACCGGTCGATTAGTCCTATATTGGGATGCAGAAGCTGGTTCTACACTGAGAGACCTGCTAATTGTTCTTGCTTTGCGAAAGTGGTTCTGTAGAGTGAGGCAGATTGATTGTTCCGTCACTGCGAGGCTGTTTCTACACTGTGAATCTTGTTTGACTGATCTAATATTCTGTATTCTCGGCAGTAATTCCAATCTCATCGCTTTTATCTACAGCTCTCAGCGGGTGACCAGGTGTGCTCCCTTTAGCTATTAAAAGATATTAAAAAAATATATTTTTTTTTGCCATGAATTCAGCCTCAGCAGGGAATAGAAAACAGCACTGCATCATGCCGAGAAAGACAAAATACAGCTTTTATCTGAAACATCTGCAACAGTACCCTTAGAAAACTAATACCAGCAACCTAGATTTCATTTCATAGACGCTGCATGTTGAATCTGGTGACGTTATAGAGCAGAAAAAATATCGGAGATCTGTTGGAAATCATTGTTGTCAGAGAAAATGGAATTCTTTTACATCAAACATAGCAAATAAATAAAGAAATTCCGTGCGGGTGTTAGGAGTAGTGCTGTATATATCACACCTTTAAATGGCCCTGCGATACAATCTCGAAGCTCAGTTGGATAGGCAAATTGTTTCATGCTGTCTCAAAGGTTATTTTCCCTTGTAAACCATAAATAACTATTTACTGGGGGCTCTCTGTATTTGCAGATTCATTGGCCAGCATCCCCTCAAAGGATCGAGGAGTGTGTGTTATCTGGGAAAGACAGTAATGTGAGTATTTCAAAATAGCATTTAAAATACAAAAAACAAACTGTGGAAATAAGGAGCACAGCGCAGTACGGAATTACACAGTCCAATAAAGCAGCACTTCATGGCCAGAACAACAAGCAGGAAAAATGAGTAGTTTAATAGTTTGTGGAGTGCATTTAAATGTACAAACTGTGTGAGCAGTATATAAATATAGAATCACTAAGACAACTATGTATACATAAATACAGAATATACATCGAGAGCACAGGTATATCAGGTCCCAGAATGCATTGCTTGCATGAAGCCACGGATATGTTATGACCCAAAATGCATTGTAAGAAAAAAACAACACATTTATCAGTGCTCAGAATGTATCACCAGCATGCAGCAACAGAACTAGAACCACAGACATTAGCCCAGAACATAATTACATCCCAGAGCAACACACACATCACTGCCCTGAATGAATTGCAGACACAAAGACCCTGATGATAGATCTAGAATACATGACCCAGGATGCATTGATAAATCAGAACCAAACATGCATCGGAAAAAAAAATGCATTGAAAAGAGAATATATTTGACTTCTAGATATTTTGCAATAAACTATAGAAAAAATGTGACCTGTATCTTGTTACATGTAAATAATTTGTTGCAAACACCATGCCAGAGATAACTATTTCATTATCTTCTGTGTTTCTTCCTCTCTCTTCCCCACTTACACTGACCATGTCTTTGTCCTGTGTCTTTCTTCCTACCTTCTCAATGTCATTCTCTCCTTTTCTGCCTTTGTGCTCTCTCACACACAGGGAGAATGCGGAAACTTTATTCGACTGATCCAGCCCTGGAACAGGACTCATCTGTACGTGTGCGGCACCGGGGCCTATAATCCTGTGTGCACTTACATCAACCGTGGACGCAAAGCACAGGTACCACAATGCAATTCTCTATACCAGTGCCACAAAAAGGGATAACCATTCCCACTGGAAACTATACTATTAAATGCTCCATAAACTCTACCGGCATTTTGTAGAACCTTAAGGGTAGACATCATATTGGCTTCCTACTTCATAAAATACTGATAGCTTAGTGTCAGAATATGACCAAAGAAGCAGTGTCCCATAGGGTTTTTTTTGCTGGAATGCTGTAAAATGGCTATTGTCTGTTTTTTGTGCTTTTGTAATTTGGAGGTGAAGAGTAGAGTGTTTTTTAAATCTCTGAGTATGACTGTATTGTTGGTGTAGTTGTGAAGTAACTGCATGTGTATAGGAGATTATCAGTGAAAAGCTTTATACAGCATCATGAAGGCAGTCGGGTTCAGGAGAAACTACTGAAACAAAATATATTTTCGTATAGTAAGTGAGATACCTCAGTGATTAATGCTCCTAGAACAGTATCTCGGTCACAAGTTAGATTCCCAAAAACTAGCCTTTCCTGGTGTAATCTGAATATTAGCAACTTTGTTAACATTCAAGCTGGTTTTATAGAAAATAAAACTTATTAACATTCACATATCTATGAAAATATTTTAAATATCATTGGTATTTATGGTTGGCAAAGGTGGGCCACATCTCATAAGAGCGCTAGATGAGGAAACGGCTTTAATAGGAGACAGGAAGTGGAGAGTGCCAAGGAAAACCACTTAGCTCTTATCGTTTAAGAAATGAAGTATGAAACTTAAATTTTTTTTTTATATATAACTCTCCTTTAAAGAAGAAATGTGTCACTTTTATTTGTAAAAGCTCCTATTATATTTACTCCAGCAGACACGTTTGCAGTGTTTTCTGAGAGAAATTTGTTGTCAAGGCAAATAAAAACCTATTTATCTTCACTGTATATGGGTACCGCCATTGAGGACCATTTTGCAAAGGCATTTTATGCAAATTAGCTCCTATATCCAAAGCTCCTGATACATGCTCATGCTCAACAGTACACTGATTCACTATCTGATTTTGTCCTTTGGAGATAAGTAGGTTTTTGTTAAATTTCACTGGATTGAATAAAGTGACAGGAAAGAGAAATTTTTTTGATATTTGCTCTTTATGAGAGTTTACACGCAGTAGTGATATAAACAGTGTCTGTGTGCTTTTAATTGTATGAATAAAGGACACTCTTTAAAACACAAGGGAGTACATAGCAGGCAGAGACAGGTGAATCAAATAAGATATTTGTGAGGACAATGTTGTGTATGACATGATAGGCAGCAAGCCAGGTGGATTAAGACAGACAGTAATGCAAGGTTGTTGTTAAATATTGAAATATATTGTAGGCTTCTATGAATTTGCAGCAGCAGTTAATGATAGTTTGTTTGTAACGTGTATGGGTGCACAATCTAAGGTTGCTATAGGATTGTGCGAGCAGTGTATAGATTGTGCGAGCAGTGTATAACTGTTGGTGGTTTGTGCGAGCAGTGCATGGCTACTGGTGGTTTATTGGTGCAGTACATGGTTGTTGTCTTGTGGTAGTAGTGTACAGCAGCTGGTGATTTGTGGGAGCATTGCATGGCTGTTGGTGGTTTGTGGGAGCAGGGCATGTCTGTTGGTGATTTCTAAGAGCAGTTTATAGCTGGTGATTTGTGAAAAAAAAGTTCTGAAAATTATGATTTTCAGGTTGTCTACCACTTATCTGTCCATTTGCTTTGCACACATTTGTCAAAGTGTATTATTCATTGTGTCTTTACCTGCATTACTCAACTATTTGTTCATGTGTAACAATCGCCTGTTCAAACTTGTGCATGAATTTCCCTGTTACCAAAGATACTACCCACGTCTCTGTATGCATGCTGCTCGTGTCTGTGCGCGTTATCACATCCTATTCACCTTAAATTGTCCTGCATCTAAACTAACATCCAGGACTAAGTACAGAACACCCATCTATGTCTCTGTGTGTCCACCATTTGTGTCACGTGTATCACACACATTTTCCTGGCGGTGTTCCACTCCCCGCCTGCTCACTGACCTACCTATAGGTCTAACTCTTATTGCCATGCTCCTCTTCCCAGGCCTCAGACCTGAGTCATACAGCGCCCCCAGGAGGACGAGGGAGCAGAGCTGCTGATTCCCCGCTCAGCCCAGCACCAGCAGAGCACAAGGTGGGGCTATCCTCAGGGGCCATGAAGCCCCATTCCCCATCCTGACCCTCAGGGGAAATGAAAGCATTAACCCCCCCTCTCGATGTGACACCAGAAACTGTTACAGCGGGCGTCCCAACGAATGACTACGTTTACCAAAACTACTGATCCTTAAAACAGACCCCAGTTTTGAGTCACAGGCTGCTCTCCAACTGTTGACGCAACCACAATCACCATTGTTCTTCATCATTGGAAGTTGTAGTAAAACTCAACAGTGGATAGTTGATTACTCAAGCCTACAGATGCTCACCATTTAACAGTGATATAGGAAACCTACCATTGTAGAGACCTCAAGCATGGTTGCACTATACTTATGACTCACAGCAATGGAAATTCTCAGCCCACACCTTCCCAATTCTCAACATTTTTATCATAGCCACACTGTTATAATGTTTCACCACCATACAGTCTACTGTCTAAGATGTTTCACCATCATATGACCATCATATGGTGTTTGGAGTGTTCCTTTAGAGAAATAATAATTAAAGGTTTCCCCACAATGTATGTTCTGACTCAATCTTGGTTAGCCAAGAACTCTAGCAGAACCAAAGAGTAACACCCATTTTGTTATACAGAACAGCAAACGACAAGCATTAGTATCAGTTAGAGGACCAGCCTATAATCACCCAACAATTGCTTTGGCACACAGCTTTCAATCATGGGCTTTAGCAATGTCTACAGATCATTTTCACCCATAGTACTCTGTCATGGCTCATTGCTGTAAGCTACATTCTACAAGTGTTCACTGTTCCAAGTCTCACTAATGTCCTCCAGTGGAAAAAAGCACTATAATGCTTGTCTGAACCCTTCAATAAGCACTGCCCACACTAGACCTTAGTTGCAGTATATTGCAGTGTAGTTACCGCTAATCTCGACACTACAGATTAATATAACTATATTTTAACGATGTTCAATAGGGTTCCTAGGCTTCATCTATATTGCAATCAAAGCATCTAGAACAGTGGTTTCCAACCCAGTCCTCAAGTACCCCCTAATGGTCCAGGATAATGGTCTAAGGTGTTTTTAGAAGAAGAAAAAACACCTTAGACATAACTGGGTAATCCCTAAATACTGGACTGGTAGGAGGTACTTGAGGACTGGGTTGGGAACCATTGTTCTAGAAGAACTTATTTATCAAAGAAAAGTATAAGCATTTTAGATGGTAAACTCTGCTGATCACACACTAAAAGAGAAACATGGGTAGTCTGTAAAACCCCACCTGTGCCAGTGGTTTTCTTCTCCTGTACCATCTAGGCCAACAGATCATCTCCAACAGATCATCTCCAGGACGTCTGTGGTATGTCCATACTGATGTTTGCAGTAAAGGAAAACGAAACATATTTTAACTTGCATTCTGTGTTCAGGTTAAGCAGAGGTAGTCAAAAGATAGTCTCCCAGATGGTGTAGTTATAAGGCTGGTAAAAGATTATGAAAGTTTGGTTCTACAACACCTGGGGGAACTAGTTGTTTTTTTTTTTAACCTCCTCTGCAAAGTGACTTCTTTCTCTTAACAAAGTCGAATCACACTGGTCCATCTAGTGCAGTTCACTTTGTTAAGAAAATAGATATGGTTTATTTATCTTTACAAAGGATTTTTAAAAATTAACACTTAGAAATCCATGCAGCACATACTTCCGAAACCTCATGGAGACTTATTGAATATATTGACCTCTCCTTTCAAAAGACTTACAGTAAAGCTTTCTACTTGCTTAGTAAATAGTTCCTGTATAGAGCATTAAATGCATTGTTGTGATGTAGAATATAAAAAGGTTTTGCTTATCGGTTGGCCTATCCCTATTCCCCAGGATTACGTGTTTTACTTGGAAACAGATCGTCTGGAGTCTGGGAAAGGAAAATGTGCATACGACCCCAAACTGGACAGTGTTTCTGCACTCATCAGTAAGTGGCACTCACATTGACACTCTTACACCCCATAGTAAGCTTCTGCACTGAAAATCCCATGACTATTAATACACTTGCTTTCAAACATGTTTGTATTGTTAAATGTTCTTGTTTCTGCCGTGGAGTACACTTAATAAAGAACTGACAACGAATTTGTGAATTAAAGGCCAAAATAGCCGAGCTATAAAAAAATAATAGCTGTAAAATGTATACGTTTGAGAATCTTGGCTTACACCCACAATTTCAATTTTAGTCAATAAGCGTTTAATTTATTGATAACTAACCTTGGCTTTTCACACAGTTTTCAACTACATTTCCCACAATACTCGGCCAGCCTTAACACTGAAAAATTCTTCATGTTGGCTTTTTTTGGCTGTCATTCATATGTAACGTCTCCTCTATTCTTCTACCCTTATATTCCTCTAATAAACCTTACAGTCTCCTATTTGTTTTTAGAATAGACTATTTACTTACACAGTCGTTTTCGTCTACACTGGAATTATGCCTAAATAGTAGCTCTGTGCCTAGTTAAATGGACAATCCAAACTAAAGTAGAAATACTTACCCTTGAGTTTTCCTCTTTTGCTGCAAATGTGTAGCCTCTGTCTGCACCAGACTTTTTTAGGCAATGCGGGTCCTCCCATTAGTTCAGTGTGAGCATTTTGCAAATCCCAAAAACCTCTGCTTAGCAGGATACTTTTGGATATGTAGAAAAAGCCGCAAGTAGTTTCATTTATAAATCGATGTGATTGCCAATAGTCAACAGGCTCCTGAAAGCTTTATGACCACTTCTATTAGCTCATTAAATAGGTTTGTTCATGCTTCCTCATGAATTAAGCTACCAGTCCGCATGCATTTGCACAGATGCAAAATAAAGTCTCCCACAGAAAGCTGTTAGTCGCATTCCGTACAAAAACACATACATGTACAGTTAAGAAGTACAGTTATCCTTTTGTGACATTACAGAACCAGGTAACGGGTTTAAGGATAGAAGAGCCTCTTTAATCACAATCGATGTAAAGTACAAAGTACAGGAAACACAAGCAACAACAAAAATTCTGTCGCCGCAATGGAATAGTGTCCATGGATTTCTGATAAACACTTTTCCCCATAGCCTTTTTTAACCAAGTAAAGGGTTAATAGACAGACAGTGTAGTGCAGCAGCTGTAGGTCTTGGGAGGGGGTGCAAGAGGGAAGACTGCCAGATCTCACTCCCGCTAATCCGCTGCCCCCCCAGAGAGACCCGCTGTGTGACCCCCCTAACCCCCACCTGAAGAGCTTTCGTTACAATCCGAGGTCGAGACTCTCTAATTAATCAGGAGCAGCTGCCGGGCTACGAGCCAACAAGATAAGCGTCACTCACAGTGTACGCCACTGAAAGAATCTGTGATAAATATTACTGTACAGTAGAAAAAGCGTGCAAAGCAGAGCACAACACCAGCTCAGCGGTGACCTCTAGTAATTTCCTCTAATGAATTCCAGTACCACCTCACCGTCTCTTGGGGATTGCAGGGCCTCCGCTATTCCTGTAGTAAGCCACACTATGTAACGCTATTCCGACCCAACCTCTACCCTAGCTGGTGGACTCATCTTCTTGCTGTATAGCCTTCTCAAAGGCTTCAATTACTTAACAATGTTTAAAATGTATTAGAGGAGTTGTCTCTTGCCCAAGCCATTGTACCTTGACGTGGAATCTGTTTAGAGTTCTTTGTGACAATGCCGGTACAGTTATGCCACCAGAGTGCAAGTGCTGCCCTTACAAAATTCTGGTAAGGGCATGTCTGCTGCCACCTGGCTCTGTATATTATGTATCTCTACTATCTCTCTCTTTATCTACAGATGAGGAACTGTACTCCGGAGTGTACATAGACTTCATGGGTACAGATGCTGCCATTTTTAGAGCGATGGGAAAACAAGCAGCCATGAGAACAGATCAGTACAATTCACGCTGGCTCAATGGTAAGTATCATATTTTCACACTACTATTGCATTTGATTTTTGAAGTGCTGACCATCTGACGTACTAACGTAAACCATGTCCTGTAATCACAGATCCAGCATTTGTCCATGTGCAGTTGATTCCAGACAGCGCTGAGAGGAATGATGACAAACTGTATTTTTTCTTCCGTGAGAAATCTACAGATTCACCGCACAGTCCTGCTATATATTCCCGAATTGGTCGAGTCTGCCTAGTAAGTTTTGAAGAAGATCCATGTTTACAATGGATACCAATGACTACTATTTATAAGCAATACATAAATAAACTCTTTTTCTGCAGAATGATGATGGGGGGCACTGCTGTCTGGTTAACAAATGGAGCACATTTCTAAAAGCTCGGCTCATATGTTCGGTACCTGGAGAGGATGGAATTGAGACTCACTTTGATGAATTGCGTAAGTTACTAAGTGGAGAGGGAGGCTGGTGGGAATTGAAGTCCTGCAGTCAAAGATGTGGAAGAATTTTAAACATATTGATTTTCTTCGTTAACCACTTTAATTAATAACTACTCTATGAATGTGGTCTTTTATTGTACAGAGGACGTCTTCATTCAACAGACTCAGGACACCAAAAACCCAGTAATCTACGCTGTCTTCTCTTCCTCTGGGTAAGTGTTAAGACCCACTTTATTCTCTTCCATACCGACTCACAATGCATTGCTTCCTCACATTACAAGCACCATGTTCTTCTTCCTGTGTAGGTCTGTGTTTAAAGGATCGGCAGTGTGTGTATACTCTATGGCTGACATCCGTATGGTCTTCAATGGGCCGTTCGCTCATAAAGAAGGACCCAACTACCAGTGGATGCAGTACAATGGAAAAATCCCCTATCCCCGGCCTGGCACGGTGAGAACCCGTCTATTTATCATTTACAGCTGAGCATAATGTTATTTTACCCACGTTTATTTCTGTAATCATACAAGCAGCAGCTTAATAAATTTAGAGATGGAAGGTACAGTAGAGATTAGTAGCACAGACAGGCATTCCACACAAAATAATGTGCCAGTAGATGTGGCTAATAATAAAGTTATATTTAGTTCTACAAATGGCGCTTTCGTTTGCTTTCACTTCATCAGTATATCTTTTGTAACAAAGACTATCCTTTCAATCCATGGCTTGTTCGCAGAAAATCTCCTTCTTAAAGAAAAATAGCCTGTTTGGCATGCCTAAATCAAAACCATTTTCATTGTGGATTATACCCTAAGTCTGGCACTAAAAAGGATTCTTCTATACTTACTGATGTGAACTCTCTCATTCCTGTTCCATTGAAGAAGAATCAAGTTTAACCGATTCTTACGCTTTTGCCCTCTTGGTTTCAGTGTCCTGGTGGTACATTCACACCTTCCATGAAGTCCACTAAGGATTATCCAGATGAAGTCATAAACTTCATGAGGACCCATCCGGTTATGTTCAATCATGTGTATCCAGTTCACCGACAACCACTGCTAGTCCGAACAAACGTCAACTATCGTTTTACCACTATTGCTGTGGACCAAGTAGATGCAGCTGATGGGCGTTATGAAGTGCTTTTCTTGGGCACAGGTATGCTATTTCCTTTTCGTAGACTATACCACTCGCATGAATAAATCTCAGGGCTGTCTACTAATGAGATAAAGTATCACTGTAATGGACAGCTGCACACCAAATGTAAAACTAAAATCAGTAATCCTTGCTTATGCTCCCACTCATAGTTCTGTCCCTTTTACTTTTTTTTTCTTTTACCAACTGAAGATGATTGTGAAGAATTGACAACAAAAATTAAGATGTTCCTAGCTCAGTAGGATAAAATATGCCACCCAATATTGCATTTTAACAGGCAGGTTGGCAGTATACCTATTATCACACTGATATCTGGCTCAGTCGACCTTAAAAGACCACTGTAGGCACCCAGACCACTTCAGTTTAATGCCAGGTCCATCTTAATGCCAGGTCCATCTTGGGTTAACCCTGCCTGCTGTAAACATAGCAGTTTCAGAGAAACTGCTATGTTTATAATAGGGTTAATCCAGCCTCTAGTGGCTGTCTCATTGACAGCCGCTAGAGGCGCTTCTTACGGTGATTTTCACAGTGAGAAGACGTCAGCGTCCATAGGAAAGCATTGTGAATGCTTTCCTATGAGACTGGCTGAATGCGCGTGCGGCTCTTGCCGCGCATGCGCATTCAGCCGAGGAGGAGGAGAGCTCCCCGCCTGACGCTGAAGAAAGAGGTAGGTTTAACCCCTTCCTCCCCCTAGAGCCCGGCAGGAGTGGGACCCTGAGGGTGGGGGCACCCTCAGGGCACTATAGTGCCAGGAAAACCAGTATGCTTTCCTGGCACTATAGTGGTCCTTTAAGTCATTGGACTTAGAAATCATTTGGAAATCATTTTGTTTTACAGTCTTTATTTTCGGTAGTGCACAGTATGACAAACCATGGTACAGAGACATTTCCTCCAAGAATAAACGAATGTGCACAAGCATGAATACAACAGAAACTGTCAGAATACGGCACTGTTTACATAAAATGATCATTTCTTTTTAGACTTGTGTTTGCTAAAATAAACTAAGGCTATTATTTATTATTTTATTTAAAGCATAGTAGTTTATTCCCTAAACTGTTAATTGTGGCAACTGGAAAACTGAAATGCAACGCTAAAACCAGACTAGTAAAAATTTATCACAATTTAGTGAGTCAACATGTATGTCTAAGATGACTACCAGGTGTACTGCCAATAAACCAGATTAAATAGAAGCCCAAAGCAGTTGATCCCAGTGCAGTAGCTTTAGCAAAGCACTAAACTCACATTATTAAAAAATATTTTTTTAAAATGAAGAAGCGTCTGTGAAGGTTTGCTTCACATACTGCATATACACGCAACATATGCTTTAATGTAAACACATGCTGTATTCTTGGATGTGTGTTGTAAATGATATATATTTTCTTATTTTCTGCCAAGAGTAGAGATAAACAAATTCTATCATTAGTTAGAGGTACGGTTGGAGTTAACACAGCATATTGCTGTACTCATACACCGGATAAGCAATACAGGCATGTGTGTATAGAAACTTTATTAAATACCTATTTTCTATGTTTGTTGCAACACCTTTAGATCATGGAACTGTGCAAAAGGTGATAGTACTCCCAAAAGATGACTTGGAGACAGAAGAACTCATTCTTGAAGAGGTAGAGGTGTTTAAGGTAAGATAAATATTAGTCCTCCAATAACCAAAATGAAAAGGAGGCCAGAGACGGTTACTCCAAGCAGTATGACCATTTCAGTAATTTGAAGTAGTCATGGTGCCTGGAGTCTGAATATGCAAAGATTTGCTTTGAAAAAGTTCACGTACGGAAATTGGCCCCTTCCTTGCTATAGGTGTAAATCCACCTCCAGCAGCGTTATTAGCCAGCCCAGAATAAACTTGTAAAATTGGCACGCAGAGCATTCTGGTGCCAGCAGCCAATGGCACCACTTCCCCCCATACCGCCCCTATCCTCCTCCCACTCAGTCCACTCTTACCTCCTTCCCCCTCTGGCAAATAATAGTGTTATAGCCCAGAATGATTGGGATTCAGGGAGAACTTGGCCTTGGCATTGGAATAGTATGTTTTTGAAGTCGGGGAGGCATCTCAAAAAGAGTTACCCTGACCAAAACCAGTGTTTTATGACAATTAAAAGATGTAGATACTCATGACATTGGTGAGAGCAAACTTGTATCTAGGTGGGACAATTTCAGTGGAAAAGTGATTGAAATGTAAGGAAGGAGGGGGGCGGAGCCTGACAACCAAGCTGAGCGGTCGCACCTCAGCAGAGCTCCTGTCTACATAACATGAAAAACAAGCAAAACCCTGCAAATTTCAAGCTTTTTACACTCCAGACACTGGGGCTTAACATCGAGACAAGGCATAACCGAGCAGGGGACCGCAAAATGCGACCGATTCCAGGGGATGGACCTGAGGCCTACCTGCGGCCTACTCAGGAAGCATGGGGGAGACGGCCGATCCCTCAGCCGACTGTAGCCTGTAACAAAGGAGGTCTCTCCGGAACACTCCTCTCTCCCCCCCCCCTGCCGGTGAGGGATATCCCGGCAACCAAAGCATGTGGATCAGGACGGAAAAATCGAGTGCAGCCACCTTGCACCACCGGACCGCTGACACAAGGCATGGCGGAGACCACGTGGATCCCGGCATCCAAGCCCAGCTTGCCTCCACTGTCGGAGCGGATAGACCGCCTATTTAACGATTTCTGGGCCAAACTCGCCAGCCGCGGAGACACCCGGGCACAAGTCCCACCGGCATCAGCCACAAAAGGCATTACACAGCAGCCTGCGGCTCCGGTGCAGAACCCGAGAACGATTGAGATAGCAGGGGGTGAGAGGCGGAAGAAACGTCGTAAGACCCAGCGCCCGACTCTTAGGCTACCGGTGAGCTGCCCAAAGCCTCAACGGAGACGATCTCCAGGGCTGCCCCATCACCACCCCTCTCACCCGCGAAAAGTCCGCTCAAAGAACTGGCCTAGCACACTCAGGCAGGTTCCATATCAGAACAGCAGCCCCCCGGGGCTAAAGGCACACACGGGACTCCCGACCACTCACCACTCCAAGTCATCAGGGAACATGGAGGCAGCACGGAGCCAACTCGATGCCCAACGAACGGGAGTGCTTGGTCCACTCACCCCCCCGAGAGGCGGCAAAACATATGGCTGTGACATACCCCTAGCAGGTGTTGGCTGACCGGGACATTTGAAATCACAGATGAGTCATTCACTCTATGCCTCAAACAGTCCCTACTTGTTATTAAGGACGTTTTCCTTGTTCCACTGAGAAATATAGTTTTACACATATGCTCATAAGCTATGTCCTACAACTTACACGCTAACATACTGCAATTATTATGTACCCCTATTGACTAACAACACTAGTATACACATGTGCCAAGCTTTCAACAAAGCACAACCTCTACACACATTTTCTAGGGCTATGTATAAGAACAACGTTCAGCCTGCATAACACTCCATAGCCTCAATAGACTTAGCATGCTCCTACCTTCCTGTATTAACCCATGAAACTAGGCAAAATTAATATGACACACAACTGTTTCTCTATGTCTATGTCTTTAATTTGCTATTCCTACTAAGTTTACGATATTATCTTGTTTATATAACTACTTTAAAAAAAAAAAAAGTGCAATGTCGTTAATGCCATGTGATTAAGAATGTATGCAAACTCGACTGTACCAGCTATTGTGGCAGTACAAATTCGCTTGTTACCCTCATGCACGAACAAAAAAAAAAAAAAAAAAAAAGAAATGTAAGGAAGGATGGATTCATGGGTTTCATGTTAACAATTACAAATCCAACCACTTATCTGTAAAATTATATTATTCATATTGCAATGTGTGTTTTTGTTTGTTTGCTTGCTCACTTGGTGCTTTGAGAGGCTGGTGAGACAGTTTGGTCAGTTAGTGGTGTAGAACATCTTCAAACCACAAGGTTCTCTTCCCTTCAATGTCAACTTATTGGTCTGAAATTAATTTATAAAAAATGAGTACCAGTGAAATGGGTAGTGATAACAAGTTTTCTGAATCCTGTTAAAGAGAATAACAAAAACTTAGTGGTGGTCCCCAGGTACACATGGCAACCAGCAATCTGTTTGTCACAAGGGCATCTAGCACTCAGAGAAGATCCCGAGTCTGCATAACCCACCCCTTCTCAATAGAGATGCCTCTTGGAGTATATACTACGCTCAGTGCTGCCATCAGCGGGTACAACCAGTAACACAGTAAGGGACAGGTGTGGGGCCTGCTAGAGATATGCAGTCCAGTCAAGGAGCTAGAACAATTTCCCCTAACCAGACAGCATCACTCCTGGGTGGACCCCTTACCACGAGGTGCTGACTGCATGCTTTCTCCTTCTGCACAGTAGTGCTGGGATATGATAACATATCACTGTATCACCGTGCATCCAAAAACATATAAAATTACATTGCAAACCTCTATAAAAGGATAACGAACTCTGATTACTCTTCTGGGACGATTTCATGCTGCATGCATATTGTTTGTTTTACGTTTCATTTTTAAATATACATTCCCTCTGCATAAAACTGGCAGCTATCATTAGGAAATACATCAAATCCTAAATTATATAAACCCCCTTGGTGATTGTAGGAACGGTTTACAAGTAGTTTCATCAGAAAAGCTCCATTAAATTTATCAAGGGGCTGAGAAAAATCACTCTAACGGGATCTCACCAGGGATGTGAAGTAGTGAAAAAAAAAAAAAAAACACTTGAGTAATCTCTTCCAAGTCATCAGAAATCACGGCTTGAGAAAATGGTGCCATTAATCACATCAGAATTTGGAGTGTTTTTTTTTTTCATTCTTTGATATATCTAGTGACATTTATTTTTAAAAAATAATTACTTGAGATAAAAGTGTGTGTGTCGATAGATTATATATATATATATATCACACACACATATCCAACTATAAATGCAAAAAAGCTTTCCCCCCCGGGATGATCATTGTGGATACTTTGCTGATAAATAATGCAGGTCAGAAAATGTTGTAAAGATCTTCATGTATTAAAGGGGCAGTGTTAGCATCATAGCCAATAGAGCCCATTGCAGTGTTTGTGATACTCATAGGGTATGGGAACTATCACTTTGTGCCAAACTGTTTTTGTGCAATTTACAAAATTCTTTTTTTAAAAAGGAGGTCCCCCAGACACCCGTTACCAAGCTGCTCAAAAATGGTTTAATACAGAACAACATTTAAGCCTATTCTTGATTTCTGTAAACCTTTGAGTTTGGCAGCAAACCGTTAACAATCAGACAGAAGAAACTTTTTTTTGTTCCACATTTTGAATACATTGTGCCAATAACACATTAAAGAGTGGTGTCAACTGCAATATCCCTTTAATTATGTCATCACGACTTCTGCCACCAAAATATGTCCCTTCAATTGTATTTCTATTTTATACTTGCTTCAGGAAACTCTTTGCACCAGCCATGACCCTTTGATTTAGCAGCATGTGTTTACATAAACCACAATCAATCCATTGCCATTTTGTTGATTATAACAGAGACCCTGACATCTCCAGACACATAAAACTACAAATGACCCTTGAATCCACTAGCCAGGTTTACTTCCTCCTAATCTGATCTCAGCAGTCAGGCTGCCTCTCTCCCAGGTGCAACTAGTTACTAAGGGCAAGTCAAGCATACTCAACAAGACATTCACAATCTCTTGTGTATATGGGAGGGAGGGTTTATTTTATCTAAAACAGACAACTGGAAGGCAGGACGCCTAAATAAATAAGTAAAACAAAGCTTATTGATAATGTCCTGCAACAAAACCATATAGTCAATACACACCGCAAACACACCAACTTCCTTTTAAAAAATATTCCGAAATATCACCTACAAATATGACTGATGTCCCTACTACTGTTTGCCACAAGTTGTTTAACACTGTATGCAGTAGCCCTTTAATTCATAATGGGACCTGATAGATATAGTGCATTGATGTAATAGAGCAGACGTGTCCTATCAAAAGCAAACATTATATAGTGACGGAATCCATTGTGGGATTATGGGGACATGGGTTCAGGACTTCTCAGGAAAGTCGAGACAGTCTGCATGTGTGGATAATGTATTTATTCATTTTAGCACGGTAGATGATTCAAAAGGCTTTGGTCAAATAGCCCCATTTCTAATTGCTGTTAGGTGGATGTGCCCACTGACCTGCCTCCTGCCATATAAAACTCTTCACTTACCCCACACAGAGGTCCGACAGCTCACAAAGCACATATACTTCCCACCTGGAACCAAGAGGTGGTGTTAAGAGATGGCAGTATGCTGCATGCTGGGATTGTAGTTCAGTCACACCAGAAAATTCCATTTGCCCTCACACTAAAAACTACAACTCCCATAGTTAAAGTACCAGTTACACTTGCTTGCTACATAGAATCCTTGTAGGCTTCACAATATAGTAATTTGAGGAAATACTAACATAGAGATAGCAGTCTGTTCCGGTACTTTGGGTCCCTTCAGATATAGGGGGATATTAGGGGCCACTATATGAAAGAGATATAGGGCATTGGTAATTGCGCTGGGAATTTAGTAGCCCTAATGTTGAATTCTTTGGCAAATGGCAGTGGAAGGTAGTTTAAGTGGAAGTCTTGCCTAAACCGAAAAAAAAAAAATATAATATGAAGGCAATTAATCTTGATCTCTGTTATTTATCTAAATCCACTATCGTGAATGCTTCTTAGTTTTCTGTGATTTAAAAATGCCACCAAACCTAATTGCAGAATTTGAATAGCACAGTACACCTGCATTTAACAATTCAATAAACTACCTTTTGTGCCTAATTTTGTTTAAAATTATGAGGTAAGAATACGGACTTTCTCCAGGGGTTTGGTGGGCTGTGACTCTATGAGGGTGAGGACAGGATGGGTTAGCCTGCAGTGACATGGATCTCTCTAGCTAGCCTCGCTCAGGGCTACCAATGCACAAAGTATGGCTGATTGCAGTTTGCAATGTCGTGTTGAATGATCCCTAAAGATGTAATGCCAATCAATGTGTACAGCCTCACAGTGTAACGAACTATGAGCTGTACAGACTGCACAATCTTCTAACACTAACACCCTTTGTGCCTGAAAGATTAAATGGTGATTGAGAAGTATTAGCAAGAAAACAAAATATTATTATTGCTTAAAATTCCTAAGTCATTCGTGTATCTACAGGAATACAACATGTGTTATTTTATTTCATATATTAATGCCTGTTCTTTAAAGGCTTTGATTTCAGTTATGTAATGTCACTCCTGATGAAGGACCGTCGTGCACCTACTTGCAACTTGTATGTGCCGTAAGGCACCTTTTCACTATCTCTCCTTAATTTGGGAAAAACACAAGTATATGTTGCATTGTTGCCATGGTGATGTAGCCAATATAAGGCAGCTGAGTTTTAATAAGAATCATGAACGGAATTTATGAAAAATGTAAATCTATTATTGAAGAGATATTTTATCTCTGGGAAACACATCTGCCAGGAGTCGAACATCTTGAAGTTTACTGACAATTAAACTTTTTTTTTTTTTGGCGATCACATTATTAAGCGTAACCAAATGTAATAATTATTTGAAATTGTAAAAATAAGCAGTATCATTTTTGGGGAAATGTATCACAGTTTTCCATCTGCAATAATAATAATAACATAATGTTTAAACAGGAAAGGTACATCCTGGGATGCAATGCTGGTAATTGGGGTCTGCGTGTGGCTGACTATCTTTGTTGCCTCCTGAGTCTAGTGAAGATTTAGGTTATTATTCATACCACAGATTGATATTGGATCTTGATAACTTAGCAGTACTGTCTTCATTGTATGTCCTATTTTCCTGTTTTTGTCCCAGTTCCGTGTCTCATTTGTGCACAACGTGACTTGTCTTATTCACTGAAATGCTGCACCATGTGCAATATGCTATCTCACATTTCCAAGTCTGGTAGTGAGTGAGGCTAGACCCTGGAACTTTATTTGTGGTATTGGCTGGATAGCGGACACTGTTTGCAAAGTTTTATCAACCCATGGGTTGTGGCCTAGTTTCTTGTGATAATTAAGACGTTTTACTGTTTTTTTACTGGGGATATAATTTGGTTTGCTGTAGCAAGGGGCGAATGGCACTGCTGCAACCAGTAGCACTGCACTCTCAACTCAATTTCGGGCTGGCTGACTCTTTTTGTAGTTTAATTGGCTTTCTGAGACTGATATCTGGTGGTTCTGGTGGAGTGGTAGCTGGTGGCAACTTTTAAGCCAAAATGAGGCTCAGGAATTAAAAGCATCAACATTACCTCAATGTAGCTAGTGTAACCAAAAAAAATAAATAAAAATTGCTTGGTATTAACGAGACCTGGACTGGAGGCTTGTAAAGAAAGACAAAATTCCACTGCAGTTAACCCCATGCAGTTAAATAATTTATGGGCAGAGATAGGGAGATTTATATATTTCTTTTTTTAAGGTTACATATTTATGCAGAATGTGGGAGAAGTGAGGCTGCCTTTTAAATCAGGAGTATCCCACCTTAGATCTGTAATTCTGACAACTTTAGTCTAGACAGAGCGTGGACAAACAAAGCCCTGTCCAATCCCAAGTTAAAGCTATCCTTTGTTTGACTTCTTTGCCTCCCCCAAACCACTGATCTATACACTCTTCTGTCTCTCAGGTACCGGCGCCCATCAAATCCATGAAGATTTCATCCAAGAGGGTGAGTAACACAGGCTGTGAGAGGTTGAGGGTAATTCGACCTTTATATAGTGGGAAAGGTCAACTGTTGCATGACCTCTTACAATACTAGAGAGGTTAACTAGAAATTATACCCAATAATTACCTTTTACAAGACCCCTGTCTCATAAAGACAATATATCACTGTATCAATGCTAGAGGAAGAATGGCTGTCTTAAAGGAGAAGTGTTACTTTATTGTGGCACAACAGCATCAATTATGCAGTTTATTTAATGTAATGGAAATTGTGGCTAATTGTAAGGGAACCTGTAGTCTAACATAGCCAAGCTGGAAAGTGTCTGGTTTGGACAATTTTTCTAATTCTGTGCCTATTCCCTCAGTTAATCATTGAAGGCACATTGGACACCAGTACATGCCAATAGGCATGTATGTGTAAAATTATAAAACTATGTATATATTTACTACATACAGAATATTGTGGTATGCACATAATTATTGTATCAGAAGAAAACCTTATCTGTCTGCCTCAGAGGACCAATTTGGGTACCATAACAACTTAATTGAAATGAAATTATTATGGTGCCAGGAGGTCCATGGAGCTGGCTCACTTTTGGGGGTTAAACCCCTCTCAAACGGTTTGACCCCAAAGTCTGTGTTACAGTGCTGGATCTCTCTGCCCATCTGTCCTTCCGTTTGCTCAAAATCAGCAAAACAGAAGGCACTTGCAGCATCGGGCAGTGATGCCTCTAATTGGCTGAGAGCAGTCAGCTCACTCTCTCAGCCAATCAGCGGCGCCGCTCCACGATGCTACCAGAGCGTTCAGGTTTAACGATTTTGAGAAAATGGAAGGGGATACATGCAGGGAGATCTGGCATCGGGACACATGCTCTGGGGTCAGACCGTTTAAGAGCGGTTTAACCCTTAAGGATAAGCCAGTGCCATTGACCTCCTGGCACCATAACCACTTAATTTTGACTAAGTAATTATGGTGCCTTGAGTGTTCCTTTAAGGACAAAATAACTGAAAGGAAACTCCAAGTCAGCTATACTTCCAGTTTGGCTATTTGGTCTAAAATTTGAAATTCACTTTGAATCCCCGACAATTCTTACTTTTGTAGATAATCCTGAGGGTTACATTTATTATATATAGCACAGATTTGTCAGAAGATGCTCCACCAAGTCATATTCAAATTCCAAAAGAAATCAACCCTTATACATCTAGTTTATCAAAGCTTGAAAAGGACAGTGGGGGTTCAAATAATGGCTTTCAATGTATAGATTCATACTTTAATAAAGTTACTGTAATCAGGGATTCAGAATACTTATTTTTTTTTTAGGTTGTAATGCCATTAAACAGAGAAAGCTCTTAAACTCATGAGGACCTGAACATAGGATACTTTTATATCAGTGATATTCTCCATCCGGTTTGTTTTAGCTAACTTTATGAAATTCACCAAGAAATTGCAAAATAACATAAATATCAAAATAACAGAAAAGAAAAGACTTTGACAATAAGTCCAGTTTGGCTATTATGGTCTTAAATGAGCAATTCCTTGTTGAATTCCAGAAAACAGGTCTAAGTATATTTTCTACAGTCTTCCATTTGGTTCAATGTTTCCCATACCTGCACAGAATTAAATTGCATCACTAACAAAACTCAGCTTCAAAGAGAAGCTGTTAAAACCTATCTCAGCCTAAATCCAACAACCTCTGATTTCAACACAGATTAGCAGAAGGTTTTTTTTTTACTAATACATTGATCCCAGAGAAAAGAATACCTTGCATGTTTTTTTTTGCTTTGAAGTGAATTATCACACCTGTCATGTTACATATTATGTTACATTGGGTTTTTGATGTTACAGAGACTCTTTAGTCCACATTTGTCAACTAGAGCAACAGATTATCTTGACTGACTGATAACGTGTTCAATTTAAAAAAGTTCCTTTAGTTAAAATAGCACCATATATCTCGCTGTAGTGGTGGTATTGCAAAGAGTCTATGGGCACTGTTCCCCTTGTTTCTGTCAACCCATTTTCTAGCTTTGCTTATAAATTCACTTTTACATTAGCCGCGTTACTGCACACAGGCTGGGTATTAGGTTTCTGGGGTACCCATATTTTTGTCAGGCCTATTGAGAATGATTTCCAGAGGAATCTGTGCCTGTGGACTACGCAGCTTGCACCATAAGCACTATCTGAATTGCCTCCCAATAATCTGTCTCGCCAGGACAGCACAGCACAAGAGAGCACCATTAGACGCTGTCACGCTGTACACTTGTACTATGCAGACAGTACTTAAGCATCTGAAATCGGGAAGATTGTGAGGTCCAAATTTCTTTCCTATTATTTATATTGCAGCTGCATGCCCTAGTTATACAAACAACTAAACAATCACAATTTAAACACAAGTTTGCCTGTCTAGGTATCTGAAACCCTAGCAGCCTGCCTCAAAGATCAGCAATTTGAGAGATTTACCCTTTGCTTTCAGGATGTAAACACAGCTTTACTGTCATTTTAAGGCTTCAAATTAGCAAGGGCTGTTTAACGAGGAAATTGCTTTTACATGTGCTAACTTGAAATACAGGATATTTGAAACATGCTTTTGTGTTTCATATTTAGCTGTTAGCATCCCTTTAAGCAGTTTATATTGCTCACTTAAAATAACAGCAGGCTTTAATTACCCGTGCCTGGAAAACAAATGGCAGAATATGCTGCCTAGAGTTTGCCAACAAACAATAAAACCAAGCAAATAATTACAGTTCCACAAAAGATACGATATTCATTTACACAATCTACCACCTGTTTAAAGTTCTCCTTACAGTTGTTATTTATTTGATATATGTATAAAAGTATATATTTTTTTCAATTATAACAGATTTAAATAGGTGGTAAAACATTACGACATAAATTATGTTTATATCCCAATGAGTGGCCAAGAAGCAGACACTGCAGATACTGCAGAAGTATAACTAAATTTCAAGTTTTTGCCTGTTTTCCAGCTGCTAAAGCAACATAGGAAAGGTAGTTCTGCAATGGATGGGAATAATACCATTATCCCCAAAGATCCGACTCTAATAAAATTGTGTTATTTAGAGTGTTTGGATAGTGTTCATGGATTACAATATGAAAGAAATTCTCCAGGCACTCAAGGGGTTAAAGCCGCAGGCAGTTTTAATGAAACAAAAAAGAGAGCAGCAACGTTTCAACCTACTATGAGGTCTTTGTCAAGCTAACGCCACAAAGCAAACATGAGTGTGTATATATAGCAATCAGTGCATAAAAAGGTCAAACAATAATTCACTTAAGATAATATCATTAACACAAGTAATTAACACAAATCATACAAATCCCCCAAAATATCTATAAAAGCAACAATCCATGACTTACCTCTGTGTGTCAGAGTAGGGAGAGACAAAATAATTGACAGAACCAAAAATAAAAGAAAAAATTTAAAATTTTCGAAAAGAGCACTGACCGAAGCAACCAAGACTAATTTCCGGTTAAGTGGAACGCAAACAAGCATTTCCTGTACTTTGGCACCAATAGGGATGGCGCAGGCGCAGTCTAACAAAATAATTAATAAAGAACAAGCAAATGTTTATACGGTAATATGCATGGATTACAATATGTCATTTTAAAATTCTGCTACTTTTTAGTGGCTTCTGGCTTCTCAGTCCAAAAGGAAATGATTAATAATCTTTCACTTATCCTTCTTTCAGCAACAACTTTATGTTTCATCTGTTTCGGGGGTGACGCACCTAGCCCTCCATCGCTGCGATGTATACGGTGAGGCGTGTGCGGATTGCTGTCTTGCCAGGGACCCATACTGTGCATGGGACGGAAAAACCTGCTCCCGTTATTCTGCGTCCTCTAAGAGGTGAGCACAGAATGAATACAAGGAAAGGGCCTGGAAAGGGGATAGGGAAAAAAGCACACAAGGTACAGGAAAGGATTGGCACAAGGGAAGGGCTTGACACAAGGGACAGGAAAGGTTTGCCACAAGGAAAAGCACTGGCACAAGGAAATGACAGGGAAGGACTAAGGTAAGTGAAGGAAATAGTAGAGTAGAGAAGAGACTAATATTAGGGACGAGAAAGGGCTGACACAACCGAAGGGTTTATGTGTGAGGAGTGAGTATTTATTTTAGTTACCTCATATTACCTTTCACTGTATTACCTATCTCTCACTGTGATTTCTTCTTTATTGGTCCTTGCAGACGTAGCCGACGGCAGGATGTAAGACATGGAAATCCCATAAGGCAGTGCAGAGGATACAATTCCAATGGTAAGATTTTTATTGAATAATGCAAGCAAAAAAGCTTAGTATATCTAGAAAGAATATGTTTCATTACATTTACGAACAGTCACAAACAGGGCCTGTAGCCACACATTTTTAGGAAGTGTAGTCCCTCCTTTGAGTCCAAATCTTATGTGAAATGTATCATAAAATTTCTTAGCAATAAAATTATATGTAGTTGTATGTTTAAACCTTGGTTTAGATTTATTCGCATTCTTAGTTACATTAATAGTTATTGTTATGTTATTAAGTCAGATAAAAATGTTCTGGGATAACACACCTCTAGTCACAATCCCATAAAACAAAGTGTCCTTTGTTAGCAAACTGTTTGACAACTTACCTGGGGTCTGCTTAGCGCCAACTTACCTGGGGTCTGCGCAGAGCTTCTTTGCGCGGAGCTTCAATGGGCTAGCTTGATGAAGGGAGCTTCTGGCTCCCATGGAGGGATCACTGGTGCTCAGCAGACCCCAGGTAAGTTGTCAAACCATTTGCAGACAGTTTGACTACTTATCATGTGATGACGCAAGGGCACTCTTGGATTTATAGTGGTTATGGTGCTTGGAGTGTTTCTTTGCAATATACTCTTCTAGCACATGCTACTGATAATTATTTTAAACCAACTATACCCATAAATGACTACAATGGGGCTGGTCTTCTCAGCCTGAAGGTAAACTCTCTGTTTCTAGGGCCATAGTTTTGTACTACATTACGCACTACATCTCCCAATATTTATATTATTTTTGTAGTGAGTAAAAATGGAGTGGATGCAGTTCAGTATGGAGTGGAAAGCAACTCTGCTTTTCTGGAGTGTCAACCGCGATCCCCACAAGCCTCTGTGAAATGGCTTCTACAGAAGGACAACAGTGACCGTAAGAAAGAGGTAAGGGTCGTTATGACTGCTATATAAGGAAAAAATAACGAAGTGGATATAACAAGCTGAATAGCAGCAGTACTGTACAGGGTAAATAACAAGACAGGAACAACCCAAATATTTGGAAGATGCATAACAGTAATGCTTCCAGGATGCTGGCTTTCAAGATAGGGGGCATCGGAGGTTATCATACATCATAGGTGCACCCGTTGGTTTATTACTTAATGGTAAATGATTGATTAGACTGCTATTAAGCATCAGTTATTTAAGTGATTCCTCATTCACATTGTAGAATGGATTATAGTGGAGGGGCAGTAGAACATAGAGAGATCAGTTCTAAGGACTGAACAGAAGAACTTCAATAAAGTACTGTGACAGTGTAGGTAAAAGGCTCATTCCTAAAGTGAAAAATCAGCAAAAAATGTTAGCGTGTTGTTAAAATACATAAAAGTCAATGACGGTGTATACATCTGGAAAGAGCAATTTTTACAGAGCTGTTTTGCAGTCATACATGTTGGGGCTGAGCTTGTTGATAATTGTTGAGTTTTTTTGTAGAAATTATATAGTAGCGGTGTCTGTTGTTTCTACTAACTCCTTTGTGTTCATCTAGATTCGCTCTGAAGGACGCTTCTTGAAGACAGAACAAGGCCTTCTCCTGCGGTCCTTACAACTTGCGGATGCTGGAGTGTATCACTGCACAGCTACTGAAAATAATTTCAAGCATGTTGTGATGCGCGTACGCCTCCATGTTCTAAGTTCTGACGCAGTCACTGCTGTCCTTCTCCACCCAGATGCCCCTATTGGACTCTCTACCAATCCTGCTGGTCCACCAGGGGCCTATGATGATTTGGTACAACTCCTCTCCCAGCCAGAGATGGGACTTATCAACCAGTACTGCCAGGGATATTGGCGTCCAGCTGGTTCTGCCCACAGCGATGCTAAGGACCTTCAGGACCAAAAACGAGCTAGGAACCGGAGAAATCATCCGCCTACTGAGGAGCTGCAGACATGAAATGGAACCTCTTTCTGGGACTTACTCTCCTTGTCTCCTTTTGCCCCTACACTTTGTTCCTCCTGCAGACTGTTCCCCTATTTTATTTTTACCCAAACTCCTTTTTTATATTCTAAAAAAAACAAAACCAAACAAAAAATAACAGAACAAACTATAAATATAAAAAGTATATATATATAAATATATAGAGAGAAAGAGGGGGGCTTTGACCTACCATGGATCTCTCAAACTTTATTTATTGGGGAACACACAAATCCCCCCACCCCAACAAAGTCTGGGGTGTCATTTGGAGCAGAGGGAGTCTGACCTGATTTCCGGTTATTATTTGGTGACATTTTAGCATGGTGAACAGTTATCACTCATCATTCTTTACAAAGTCCTGGAGCTCAGGGTGATCTCTGCTGCTGGAGAGATTCATGAAACATTGGTGATGCTGTTTTAATCTTTCCAGAGCGAGTAGAACATTGAACCTTTAGCTACCGCTGAAGACTACAGGACCAGTAGGATATTTCTGTGACTTAGTAAGCGCTCTGCAGACCATCGTCCAGTGACCACTGCACCACACGTTCTGTAAAACATTTTTCCATTACCACTGACTTGATAGGTTCCACTGCAGACCTATATTCCAAAATAGAATTGTCAGCAATCATTTTGACTCTGTGGATAAAACATAAACCCATGTTAATGAGATTTGTTATCTTTGTAATCTCCAGTTCAAAATGCATCGATCTCTTACCCTTCCTCCCATATTCTTTTTCCCTTTTGCAATAGATGAAATATGCCACAAGACTGCTTAAGGAAAGATTACTACAATCGTTTTATTCTAGACTACTTTGCAAACCAATGATAACCAGAAAGTAGACTCCTAGCTGTTGAAGAACCGCAGTTCCCATGTACAGCTGGGTCAGTCTCTACTTTTTGGCAACTCTTGATATAAGCCAACAGCAGGGCTCAATTTGAATAAGTTTTCTGTCTGGTGGCAAATAACCACATCATAGGATCTTCCATCGTTTTTATTTTGTTTCAGAGGAAATATTGTTGTAAAATATATTATTTTCAGTGGCCTACCTAAATATGTCTGCAAATGTAAAAATGTGCTGGAAATGTACGTGTTGCATGAGTGAGCGCTTGCACTTTATTTAAAAAAAACAAAAACTAAAAGTATGTGTTTTCTTAAATTGGACCTGGCTTTTTCAAAGATGGTAGTGCCAGGGTCTAGAGAATGGGAGAAAGATTTTGGGGGCAAAATACACAAAACCACAACAGACGGATAAATGTTATTTTAAGTCTTCCTTTTTTATATATCAGGATTTTTGTTATTAAGAAGAAGTGCTTTCCCATGATCTCTGCGCTTTAAGAGCATAAAGAGCGCAATGTGTGAGTGGTATCAGAAAACTGACTTGTACATATCTCCTGCCTTTAAGGTTCAATGGGTTTTTACACATATATTCCAGTGCTGGAACAAGTGGGAGGCATTTGTTCATGTGTCTGTGGAAAAAGCAAAATGTCTGTTTTTGCAGCTTTGTATTAGGAACAAGGGTGAGGTTATAGGTTGACAGAGACGTGTCCCAATGTTTGTGTATTAGGAGGTGTCCTGACGTTTGAATGAGAAGACGATTAACGTTATTTTATAATGTCTGTGTGCTAATGGGAAGTGAGAGTGGTGTTTTCTTCTGAATGTGTACTTGTAGGATCTGAGAGGTATGTGACCTGATATATGTGTATTGGCAGGAAGTGAGAGGTATATGACCTGCTATTAGCAGGACATGAGAGGTATGTGATCTGATATGTGTCTTAGCAGGATTTGAGAGGTATATTACCTGATATATGTGTATTAGCAGGATGTGAGAGGTATCTGACCTGATATATGTGTATTAGCAGCATGTGAGAGGTATGTGACCTGATATATGTGTATTAGCAGGATGTGAGTGGTATATGACCTGATATGTGTATTAGCAGGATCTGAGAGGTATGTGACCTGAAATATGTCTATTAGCAGGATGTGAGAGGTATCTGATCTGATATATGTGTATTAGCAGGATGTGAGAGGTATGTGACCTGAAATATGTGTATTAGCAGGATGTAAGAGGTATCTGACCTGATATATGTGTATTAGCAGGATGTGAGAGGTATCTGACCTGATATATGTGTGTTAGCAGGATGTGAGAGGTATCTGACCTGATATATGTGTATTAGCAGGATGTGAGAGGTATGTGACCCGATATATGTGTATTAGCAGGATGTGAGAGGTATCTGACCTGATATATGTGTATTAGCAGGATGTGAAAGGTATGTGACCCGATATATGTGTATGGTATGTGTCCTGATGTCTATATATTTGGAGAACGGGAGAGATACATGTCCTGAAGTCTTTGTATTTGGATGCAAAATGTGTTATGATGCCTCTGTATTAGAAAGCAATCCGAAGTATGTAATTAAATTGTGTATTTAAGAGGTGGTAAAAGGTATGTGCCCTCATATTTGTGTATATATATATATATGTTTTAGAAATATATGGTACTTTTATTCTTCTGATATTTTGGGTGTAAGGAAAGCTTGAGAGATAGGGCCTAAATATAGGTATGTATATGTTACAAGGATAAGACCTTTTTTTCATGTGGCTTTATTCACTAATAAGTGCATTGACAACAAAGTCGCAACATTTAGACCAAAATAGTGGAAGTGGAATCATGTCTCCATCTCAGCCCCTATATGTTTGTATGACAGAATGTGAGAAGCATGTCTGTCACTTATATTAGGGTTACTATATACTATGGTATGACATAGAGGTTCATTAACAAAAACACCGAATTGGAATGAATTGAAAGCTAGATTTGAAAAACAAATGCACAGACAGCTAAATTGGCAAAATTCTCCAACCCTGCTATAGTCACAGCTTTCCTATTTTAGCTTAAATTGTGGAGTTTGCTTTTCAGTTCACGACAGTTTGCTGTTTAGTGGATAAACCCTATCGTTTCTTGGCAGTAAGAAGAAAGTGTGCATTATGGGGATTATGTATAAATAATGGCAATATCGCTAACACTAAGCATGATTCATTTGGTTATATTTTTGCCTTTGTATCTGTAAGGAATGTATAAAGATGTATAAATAAACTTTATACATTAGGGAAAAGGGGCACAATTGTACATTTTTATTCTCATACTGCTACACAGTGCAGATAATGCCAGATACAGGATGGCAAAGGATTGTAGTGCAATAAAGTGATCTGAAACCGAACTTCTGTTTCTATTTGTATACATTATGTGCGACACAATCTCTAAACAATAAATAGATCACTTTTCTTATTTTTGTTGGCTCAACATGTGTACTTGTACTTAAATCTGGTGTCACAATTGCTCGGTCTTTCGAAAGGAAACACATTTATACATAACCCCCTATGTATCGCTTAGACTAGGGTTTGCACGTCTGCTGAAAATATCTGTCAGGATTATTTACTAAAGTGCTAGCTATCATTATTTCTAGGCCAAAATAGCTTATCAGGATACTGTACAACTGAAACCAGGTAGCCCAACTAAAAACTTTGAGGTTTTTTTTTTAATTCTGTCAGTTTTGGCCTAAAATGTTTAATTGACTTTGAATTCCTGAAAGTCACACTTTAGTAAATATTCCTAATATGCTAGGAGAAAGAGCAATAGGGTTCATTCACTAAATCAACGATTGTGGAGAATTGCAAATTTTGGGGCGAAAACAGACAACCTAAAGATATTCCCTAACTCCTGTTTAGTTTTATTTTGGTCTCAAATGTGTATTTTGCTTGTCAGTCCTCCACAATTCCCATTTTAGAAGCAAATCCACTGTGTCTGTGCAGCCCAGTGCTCTAAAATGTGTGTGTTCTTGCTCTTTGTATAAGTGGCTAGATGCCTTTTTGTTCCCCCAGCTAATTTGATGAGGGGTCTTGAGTTTTTCTGTCTGTAATTGAAATTGTAACTAAGTTTCTCTGCATTTAAGCTTGAAACGTGCAGCGAATTCTCTCCTGTGGATGAAGCAGAATAAAATAAACACTGGCTTGTTTTACACAACATGACTTGGGGGGTCTGTGACACTCACCCACGCTACACATGATGAATGGCGTTAGTCAGGCGTAATACTCTGCCATGTGTTACGTGTAGTCCCTGGCACAGACATTTTACTTGATGCATAAATAATGGCCCCTTGCACATTTGAATCTGTCTCTGATTAAATTGCGGCTTTTGGTAAAATCTATATCTGATTAAGAGCAAAGGAAAGCACTAGAGCAGAAACCTTTTTTTGCTGTTGATTGGATAATTTGATGACAAATGAGACCTCTACGTGTTATTTTTTTCCTTTATAGGAAAACAAACCAGATTACCAGCAAAGCAGTTTCTTTATGAAAAAAAAAATTCTAGTTCTCCATATAAATCAGATGCACCTCTTAAAGGACACTCTAAGCATCCAAACTAATTTTGCTTAAAGGGACACTATAGGCACCCAGACCTCAGCTCATTGAAGTGGTCTGGGTGCATAGTCCCAGTTCCCTTAACCTTTTTTAGTACAGGTTTTAGTAAACTGCAATAATTATCTTTGCGGGTTAAAGGGACACTATAGTTACCAGAACAACTACAGCTTAATGAGTATAATAGCTCCCTTCAGGCATTTTCATGTAAACACTGCCTTTTCAGTGAAAAGGCAGTGTTTACATTGACCTTAGGGACACCTCCAAGTGGCCACTCCTTAGATGGTCACTGGAGGGGCTTCCTGGCTCAGTGCTGCACAGTAGGCAGCCCTGCCGTTCAGCGTCCCCACGCTCTATATGGAGACGCTGAATATTCGTCATAGAGATGCATCTCTATGAGGAGGTGCTGTTTGGCCAAAACAGCATTTGGCCCCGGACCCTTGCTGATTTTAGCCAATCTGCATTGGATTGGCTAAAAATCGGCAATTTGATTATGTCACCAAGGGGGCGGACCTGTCAAAAGCTGAAAATAAGGTGAGTTTTAATGCATTCTGAGGGGATTTGGGGGAGGGGGGGGGGACAAGCCACCTAAATGGTGGGTTCTCACTATAGTGTCAGGAATACATGTTTGTGTTCCTGACCCTATAGTGATCCTTTAACTACAACTCTAATGGCTGTCTACTAGACAGCCACTAGAGGGACTTCCAGGTCGTTAGGCGATAACTGACTCTGGATGTCCTCACACCATGCATGAGGACATTCAGCATCACCCAAAACCCATAGAAAAGCACTGTATAATGGTGGAAGAACTAATGCGCATGCTGAAGGAGCAGAGGCAGAGCCCGATATGTGCCACCGCAATGCTGAGCCCAACTAATTGGGGCCAGAATTGCATCCCCTCGCTCTCACGCCCACAGCCAGTGCCCAATCAATCCCAGAGTACAAACCCAAATTAATGATATCCAAACCTATGAGATTAAAGGTAACACTATCAGCCTCACTCAACTGACGTTTGCTCTGTCTGGTAAGCCTCTCCCCTTATATAAGCTGGGTTACCTGCAACTTTGTTACCCCTTTACCCTGGCAACCTATCAGGAGGCAGCGATCATGCTTTCTCTTACACACCTGTTCAAGGGGACGTCATGATCTATACACCAAAACCTCTTCATTAAGCTACTGTTGCTTTGGGTCCTTGAGTGTTCCTTTAATTATAAAAAAACATAGCATATTGACATATGTCTTATATTTTATATCAATGCTAAATCCAAACAATCATTAATAAACATGTAAGTCAGAATTTCTGCAAAACCTGATGAGTGAAGGTAGATTTGATGTCTGTTAAAACGTATGTGTGGACAAAAATAGCCAAAAAATGAGGGAAGCACAAACAATTGCAAATGTGCACACCAAGTGCTACAAAAAGATTTATTTACAAGGACATAAAGTACAAACGTTTTGAGGATAACCTGAAACTTTTTTGCTTTATGTCAATGTAAATAAATCTTTTTTGCGCTGCCCTCAATATTTCTCTATTTTTGTGGATTACTTTACCCTGCGTGGAGCTACAGAGGGAGGTGTCAGCAGCACAATAGGAAATGTTTGTATTTGGATTTTTTGGGGGTACTGCAGTAACCCTTACCTCAGCTATATACTTGTCATAAAGGTATATGTTTTATTTCTCTGTGGGGCAGAGACTGTCTATCTGTTCTTGTATAAGGATGGCTGCTTGGTAGGGTATACATGAAGGAGAAACTGGATGTCTGTTGGGTGGAGGCAACATCCAGATCTGTTGTATGGAGGCAGAACATGTATGCCTGTTGGGTACAAGTCAAGACAGAACCTCAATGCCTATTAGGAGTTAGTTTTACATGGGGCAGAAGTAAGATGCTAGTTAAGTGTCGATGTGCCTGGGTATAACTAATACATGTGATTATTAAAAGAGTGCATTGGGCAGAATCCAGATTTATGTTTGGTTGAGGTGTGCATGGGGTCAGAACTTGAATATCTTTTAGGTTGTGGTTGAGGTGTGCATCTGATTTTTGTTTTGTGTAAATGAGCACCAGTTTGGATACATTTAGGGTTTGATGCACAGATCCAAGATGTCTGTTATGTAGATACGTGCATAGGGCAAATGCAAGAGATCAGTGTTAGATGGGGCAGAATGTAAATTCCAGAAATATATGTTCAATATAATCTGGAGGTTTGGGGTCCCTGCTTCTATATGCTAGGAAGCTGTAAGGAAAGAAAAACATACTTGGGAAAGACAAAATAAATTAAGGAATATAACTGAAATACAAGGCTGATGTTAAAAAAAGGCTATCCTAAAGAGCAATGGCTTGATGTGGATGCCTTCTGGTGAGAACACTTGGGGACTGGGCTGCGGGTCTCTGGGCAATTCTGTGGGTTTCAGTGCCAACGATCCTGAATGTGGAAGCATAGTCCATATTCTGGGCCCCTTTCATCCTAGTATGTCCTTCCTTTTGGAGACTTCAGAGAAAAGTCAACATGCTCTTGGAGCTACACAATCTTGTTCTGGGCATTTTCACACATATAGAAGCTTTCCCACAGCATTCAGAACATGTGCAACCCTGTTATGCCACCTTGTCATCAATGTGTGTCCCACTAGGACAGGTATGCAATGGAAACAGATGGACCTCAGACACTTTTGTATGGCAATTATGAATTTGGGACAAAGGGAGCTAGCTTGGAGTTATGCAATTCACATCATTCCAAGATTGCTCCATTTGTCCTAACTAGCATAGTTGCCAAACACAAGTGTCTGAGGCCCATCTGTTTTGGTTTGCAGAGTGTACAGTGTCTAATAATAATAAATATATAACAGTGAGTTGGAAGAATGATGGGGGCAAGTTATGACCTGCATCAGAGGACCTTTAAAGTTAAAGCACACTAAAAGCTGCAGGTGTGAGATCTGTGGAAATGTGAAGGATCTGCGTGGCTACTGAGTAATATGGGATGACAACCACTAACAGCACACTAGGGTCAGGAGCCTTAATCCCAAGTGTTGTAGAGTTTTATCATTATGTCAAATATTACCAGATTAATGTTAATAGCAATATGCAAATCACTGTTCCACTCCATGAACTAATTTAACTGGCAGCAACATAAAAGAGATCTCTAGATGAAACAAGGACAAGAGAATGCCATTTTTTCCCAAGTCATACATTTCAGTGAGCCATGATGCAAGAGGCACTCCATAAACTGGTGGTTAGAATCTTAATCGTAATAAACTCTACTGTAGGTGGGGACGTGTAGTAAAAAAAAAAACTTGCTGGAAAGGATTCTCTCTATATCATAATTTGGGCTCAGACATGCAGTGTGGATTTACAATGTGTCATGCATTTTATCACCGTGGCCATTGAATGCCTCATTATGATGCTCAGTTGCCCTGGCTGTGATACCTGGATGGGGTAACCTTTTTTTAATTAAATTGGTGACCTCTCTAAAATTGATAAAAGGGTAAATTACAAGACCAGGCAAGGCGGTATTGAGGTAAAATATCTTAATATTCATCTTAAATGGGCACACCTGGCTATTATGTAGATAATGTATTAAAAATCGAGACAATTAATAATAAATATTTCAAAATAGTAAAAACAAAATCACAAAATGTCACACATCCCCAGACTTTATGTGTTAAATAATCCTTTATCATTTTTATGCACTTGGAAGTGATTCTGTTTTACCTTTAATATGGCAACACAACACAACCAGAGAGCTTCAACATCTAAGCAGGAGTCACTGTACCGCACTACTTGGAAATGGTGAACATATTGCAAGGAACCACTGCGTTCTTCTTTAGCAACAAACATTCAATGTCAATTGTAGTGACAGTTAAATAGCTGGGGTAATCCACAACTCCACTCTCTCAGCAAATTGTGCAGAGCAGAGCATCAATAGTGATTCATCCCGAGAGATGCTGAAAAGATGAACAGAAAAAAAGTTTTAATCAGGAATCAAGTGCAATTAAAGGAAAACTGCAGTTATTTTTTTTATATATAGGTATTTCCAATTTGACATAATGTATGTGTCAGGATTACTAGTTGATTCAGCACGCAGAATTATATCAGACCTAGGATTAAAGGTAATGTCTCACCGGACCTTAGAATGAGTGATCTTAACGTACCTAAGAATAGTCAGAATACTTGCCGAGGTCGGGGACACAGAAGGAGACACAACGATAAGGAAAGTCCAAAAGTTAAGGATACCAGAATTTAGGGAAGTCAAAACTAAGCCAAAGTAAAAAAAACTGAATTAAAACGAACAGGAACACACTCTCTGATAAACACGACAGGGCACTGAACCAAAGGTAATTTGGGTTTAAATAACCCTCCTTTGGCTGTAATTGGCTGCCTCCGACCTCTGACGCCAAAACGTGCATGCGCGTCTATGACATGAAGTCGCATGCACTTTAGCACCATCTTTGTTGTGGGCGATGGTAAGTATTTTACAAAAAGAGCATTGCACCCGCTGGGGACCGGACCGGAGGGAGGTCAGGCAGTGATCTACCGCAAACAAGTTAAGTAATATTTGTTTCTGTTGGCATGATTGCTTACTTTATGTGCAACCACGCCGACAGACCCACCGGGAGCCGTGACAGTATGTCATGTAATCAGTTATATTAAAACAAACGACTTCCCGGTTTGCTTGATTTTGATTCCAGTTCTAGAAAACTCCTGGCTGTGCACAAACATTAGTGGTAATTCCGCATCCTATTATCTATACTGTCCATAAGAGGGGACAGTGATGTTAGTGATGCAAAAGCTACTTTGACTTTTTGTTCTCATATATTATGTGTTATATTATTATTATTCTTATCATAATTTAGACTCATCAGTCAAAACATTAAAACCATCTGCCTAATATCATGTTGGTACCCCTTGTGCTGCCCAAACTGTTCTGATGCGAGAAGCATAGACTCCACAAAAACTTTAGCAGCAGATCCTTATAGTCCTGCAAGTTGCGTGGTGGGGCCTTCATGAATCAGATTTGTGGTTCAAGCACATCCCACACATGCTCCTTTGAATTGAGATCTTGGAAATTAGAAGGTCAAAGCAACACCTTGAACTCTTTGTCATGTTCCTCAAACCATTCCTGTATATTTTTTGCAATGTGACAGGGTGCATTATCCTTTTGAAAGAGGGCACTGCCATCAGGAAATACCATTGTCATGAAGGGGTGTAGGTGGTCTGCAACCATCTCTAGGTCGGTGGTACTTGTCAAGTTAAAGGGACACTCCAGGCACCCAGACCACTTCTGCCCATTGGAGTGGTCTGGGTGCCAACTCCCACTACCCTTAACCCCGCAAGTGTAATTATTGCAGTTTTTTATAAACTGCAATAATTACCTTGCAGAGTTAACTCCACCTCTAGTGGCTGTCTACTAGACAGCCACTAGAGGGCACTTCCTGCTCTATAGCACAGAAAACCTGTGCTAGAGCGTTGCTGGACGTCCTCACGCTGTGTGAGGACCTCCAGCGTCGCTCAGTTCCCCATAGGAAAGCATTGAAAAGCATGTCCAATGCTTTCCAATGGGGAGTTCTAATGCGCATGCGCGGCATTGCCGCGCATGCGCATTAAGTCTTCCCAGGCCGGTGGGCTGGATTAGTCTCGCCCACCGGCCGAAGTAAAGACTGGGAGGAGCAGCAGCGAGAAGAAACCACCGCCGAGGGACATCAGAGGATGGGGGGTGGGAGGGAGAGGAGACCTGCAGTGCCAGAAAAACTGATTGTTTTCCTGGCACTGGAGTTTCCCTTTAACATCCACATGAGTTCCAGAACCCAAGGTTTCCAAGAGCATAACCACTGCCTCTGCCAGCCTGCCTTCTTCCATAGTGCATCCTGCTGCCACCTCTTCCCTATGTAATTGTGGCAGAACCAACCTCGCCACTGGCCACTGGAGGAGCCTGGTTGCCCACCTCTTGCCGCTGGACTATGGCCCTGCATTAAAAACCTTTTATTTTCCCTATGTGAGCAGTGTTACCCCAGATAGCTAAGCCATGGAGCCCATTCGTATACCGAAAGACTATGGGAAAGACTTTGGCTCCATGGCGATTGAACTTTATGCATGTGATCTGAGCGCCATCCGGTAATAATGTGCGCTCAGATCTAAGCTATCTGGGGATAGGTAGAATGTGTATGTTCTATGTGATGAATGTAACAGTATGTAATTTTATGTATTTTACTGTCTTTTTACTGCCATGTGGTTAATGGAGTTTTGCCTCTGTCATTGGAGATAATTGGATTACTTCCCAATTATCTCCAGGATAGAAGACTCTGTGGAACTGGTTTTGGGCAGAAAAGCCATGCTTCATTTGGTCACAAAGGACTTCGATCTATCTTTTGAACCAATGGACCAATTTGGATGATTTTGACATACCGGTATGTTTGTATTTGGAGTATGCTGATTATGAAAATGTAAATGTGATGCATACTTTTCAAGTTATGAATAATGTGGAAAAACTGTATTTCTCTGGCTGTGATAATTACATTACCCATTGTGTAAGGTAATTGTATCACAGGCAGAGGGGAGGATTTTGTATGGGAGTGTCTGAGTGTATTGTACGTGTTTATTGGTTGTTTTCCAAAACCCTGTGAGTGGTACTAATGTGTAAGAATGTGTATATAAGAACAATAAACCCACAGCTCTGTCTGTTCCTGCTTGACCTCAAAACAAAGGTTCGTCTCGTTATTGGGGGAATTGGATTGTATGCTGATTGCCAGTAGTGTAAGCTGATTGTAGGCTTTTCCTGTTCTGCTGTTACCAGTATTCGTGTAGTTTGCAGTTTGGGAGATTGGTGCTTACAGTAGCTGTCGGTGCATCTGGAAAGGGGAATATCGCCTAAACGGTTTTTAACCTCTTGTGTGCAAAACGGTCCATTACAGTAATCGACACACATGCACCCGGCCATCCACCTGATCTAAAAAAAAAATGTGATTCATTAGACCAGGCAACCTTCTTCCACTGCCACATGGTCCAGTTCTAATGCTCATGCCCCTGTTGAAGACTCCTTTTAGAAGTGGGCAGGAGACATCGTGGGCACTCCAGCTGGTCTGCGGCTACGCAGCCCCATATGCAGCAAACTGTGATGCACTGTGGGTTCTTGCACCTTTCTATCATGGCCAACATTGCGTTTTTCAGAAAGCTGAGTTACAGTAGCTCTTTTGTGTGAATAGACAAGACAGATTAGCCTTTGCATAAGCATCAATGAGCCTTGGGCGCCCCTGAGCCGGACGCCGGTTGTCCTTCTTTGAACCACGTTTGGAAGGTACTGCATGCTGGAAACACACAACAAAGCTTGTTGCTCTGATCCTTTTGGCTGACCAACACTATTTGGCCCTTGTCAAAGTCACTCAGACCTTTTTCCTTGCCTCTTTTTCCTGCTTCCAACACATTAAATTCAAGAACTGACTGTTCACATGCTACCCAATATATCCCATCCCTCGACAGGTACCATTGTAACAATATAATCAGTGTTACTCACTTTACCTGTCAATGGTTGTAGTGTTGTGGCTAATCAGCGTATAGCACCAACATATTCCAAGCACTTTACAATTCTTCATTAGGGATTTAAAACTGCAAGTAATAAGATCAATTGAGGTGAATGGAAATCAGAAGTCAAGAGTTCGCTACAATGCAAAATTTAAGGAGGTGTCAGTGGCTCTGCAAGGCTGTACTAAGGTGTACAAAAAAAAAAAGAGTTCCACTTCGCTCTATCCCATTGTCTCTAACATTTCGACTATAAGCTTGCTTTAGCAGTGTCCTCACCACCATTTGCCCCTATATGTCCAACGTGTCTTGATGACACTACCTCTTAGTCTACATATTGTTCAGCACTCTAGAATATGTTAGCGCTTAATATATATCAGTGATTGTTATGATAATTAAATTCATAATTCAGGTCCAAAAACAGAGGTGAAAAGATCAATCACCATAGCTTAATTCTTTGTATTTTTAAATTACCGACCATATTCCGGGAACCATGATAATTTAGGTTAATAGCTTGTTCTGTTTACGTTCGGTAACAAAGGACATAAAGACTGTTGCAAGCATACCGAGTAACATGACGCCAACATAACACACATTACAATCTGAAAAAAAAGGGAAGGTAGAAAACCAGGACGAATCAATACTGTTTTCAATTAACTGAACATGCCTTGTAAAATTCTGTAAGTATACAATAAATCCCTGCTTTGCCACATTCAATGCATCAATATAAGTTAATACTATGCCTCACATTTAAAACTCATGTCTGTTTTAGGTGTCTATGACCTATTTTTTTCCATGTCGTTTAATTTTGTTTTCTAACTAAACAATAATAGAACTGATTTTTCTTTTATTAATAGTAACATAAATTTAGAATGTTTAGATCATTGTCGCACTAAGTATATTTTTATCTTGTTGATTCTAGATTCTTACAATTTTCTTGCAACCAGCTCCCTACACGACTGTTGTGTAAGGTATAATGTACTTTATAATTACATTTATCTTGAATGCTGAAGCGGTCAGAGGGCAAATCATGATGTCCTGCTGTGTGTACATGTTTGAGTTGTACCTGATATTTTTAGAATTTACCTCCAGGCACGAAGCAGTGATGGACAGGAATAAATGTCACAGCTCAATGCCTGTGCTAGTTTCTTGACTCCAATACAGGCCAGAACAAGATCTAAAAAAGAAACGTAGGCATTTTGAGAAAATGTATTTTAAAACTTGTTGGTCATTGGCACATCCGTTCTTTGTTTCTGGCAGTGATCTTTATACTAAACGTCTTGATATACCAAAAGCTAGTGTTCAGTGACTCTACACCATATGTGATCCTTGAGATTGGGTTTAAAACCCATTGGTCAAGAGCGCTATTGTCCTACTAAATGCCCCAGGCCAGATGTGATAATTAAGTATTTATGCTGCCACTCCAGCAGTGCCTGAAAACCTGATCTGTTCTAGTGGAAAACATTGTTTATTTAATAGTGTCTGACTTCCCATCATAAAACTTCTCAACAGAATGTCGCCCTTGACACAAAATAGTTGGCAGCTCTGGGAAAAGGAAGTGTGGCTATGCTCTAGTGGCAAATAATGGACATTGTTCTAGGTAAGGATATAAATGTATCACTAAATTGAAATAAGGGTGCAAGAGATTTGGAGAAACAACATTCAAAATGGAAATGTCACAAAATGACTGTCATAGAAACATAGAATGTGACGGCAGATAAGAACCATTCGGCCCAACTAGTCTGCCCAATTTTCTAAACACTTTCATTAGTCCCTAGCCTTATCTTATAGTTAGGATAGCCTTATGCCTATCCCACGCATGCTTAAACTCCTTTACTGTGAGAAAAATATCAATACCACACCATTATAAAGAAAAATGTGCAACACTGGAGATGCTGGGGATTGAACCCAGGGCCTCAAACATGCGAAGCATGCGCTCTACCACTGAGCTACATCCCCAACACTTATGGAATGCTTCACAAATTTGCGTGTCATCCTTGCGCAGGGGCCATGCTAATCTTCTCTGTATCGTTCCAATTTTAGTATATGTGCTGCCGAAGCTAGCACACTGTCATTTTCACCTTATGGGAAAATGAAGTGGTATCTTCTTTACAAAATGAATGTAGGTCCTCTTATGTGGATACTTCTTTAAATCATGCATACATCATAAATACAGACAGTAGGAAAGATGGAAATCTGTGGGAAATATAGTGCAGTACTGTTCGACAAAATATATAAAGTATGACTCATTCACATGCTCTTGAGTCCTGGCATCACATGCAAAGGAGAATTCTGTCTAGCTTAAGTTTTATTTCTATAAGACAGTAAACTGGCACAACAATATAATAAGCAATAGCGTGGCATTGTTTTTACTCCGGTGGTAGAAAATATACATAGAAAGTTTATCACTTTCTTCACTTTCTTTGTTGTGTAATGATCCCCCTTGCCATATATACAGTCTTCCTGGAGATTCTGCCCTAAATATCTGCTTGGCTAAACTTGTTGTAGGTCACTGGCTAAAAGGCTATTAGATGGAGCTGTGCAGAAACTAGTGATAATCAGCATTTGGTAGTGAGATTCATAAAAAGGCAGAGAGGAAGTTGGTCGGAATGTCATCCTTCTTCCTACGCACAGAGCTCATGTTTAAATGGGAGTTATAGCAGAAGATACTGCAATGGGGAAGTGCTGGAAAAGTCATGCCACACCATAACCTTCATAGCAGCATTTACCTCTGGGCCTCCCAGACTCACATCAGATGCTCAGATACCCCATTTTGACAAATCATCTCTGAAATGCCTTACCCAAAAGGTAAATCTCCAGATGTTGTAGAACCGCAATCATCATGCTTTCCATGCTTTTCCATGCCTTTAGAATTTCAAAGCATCATGGAAGCTGTAGTTTTAGAACATAGGGGGATCCACTTTTTGGACACCCCATGTGTAGATCATTTAGAGCCTATTTTATCCATCTGATGGCAAAGATATGCAGAATGCAGAGTCTGGAGTCCCAGGCATGCTCTGAATGCAGAGTTTGAGAAGTTAAGCAGTAAGAATATTCATTATAAACAAGCTGCGTCTGTTTACCAGAGAACACACTGAGCAAAGAACGCACAATTATGGATAGGACAATGACACACAGCTCTAAGAAGGCTTATGTAGGTTCAGGCATCAAAAGCCCATGCCAATTCTGCGCGCCCAGAATGTGCGTTGATGGTGGAATGACTCAGGGCTGGTTAAGTCCAAAAATTGATACTGGAATTTCTTACTATGAAAGGATGCAAGGAAGCAGCGGTATGCGTCAAACGACTGATGTCTAAATGACTCTGGACTTGGTCTTTGCTCGGCATCAAAACTGATGTGAATATGATGTGGATCTGGACTTAATATTTGCGCTACATCAAAATTTATGCAAATAGGACATGAAGAAGAACAGGGAGCTACAGGTAATCTTGTAGCAGGAATCTGCGAGATCACCTTAAAGGGACAGTCTACACACCAATAACTAAATAAAGTGATTTTGGGGCATAGATGCTGCACCTGCAGACTTGCTGTTGAAAACATTGCCCTGAGACATTTTACAATTCCTGTGCCCGTAGTATCTGTTAATCAGGCTGTTAGGGGATTTGGAATAAAATAGATTCAATAATTCTCACAGAGAAACACTGGTTTGAACAATGAGCTGAATGTCCGCAGTGTTTCTTTAGGAGAAGCTTTTGTTTGTTGTGATTTTAGAGGGTTTTTAAAAAAAAGTTTTTAAAGAGGTCTATTTTTTAATTAGAGTGTTCCTTTAAGACATCTGTCTGCAAGTTACTTTCCTGAGGGATTTAGAGAAAATCGAACTCAATCCATGTCCTGAATGCTGTGACTGAGTGGTATACCAAAATACTGGAAAAACATGCTAATAGGAATCCACAGATTTATTTATTTTTTTTGTCCTTAAAGCTGACCTACATTTATGTGTTTCATAGAAGATGCACTGTGCAAAAATGAATAAATAAAATTAGAAAAAGGTACCTTCTTTTGAAGTTTATTCATGTTGAGTTGGTTATCAAATCATTATGTTTCCCTACTTAGTGATTATACTATGGTGTGTTTGAGGTTTCTGATCTAATTGAGGAACCATTAGTATTCTGAGTTTGTTAGCCCAGAGGTCTTGCACTGAATGCTGGAACCGTGATTAGGTCAAGCAGGGAGACGTATGTATGTACACTGGAATTTGGCAAGCTGGGATGGCTGATAATAGAATTAAACAGACAGAAATGATCTGAACTGGAATGAACTCAACAAAACAGAACAAGACAGGGCCGGACTATACAAACATACAGAGAAAGAACAACAAACTAAAACAAAAGCTAAAGCAGGTAATCTACAGAGAATGTATAAGATGTATATAAACAAATGAAAAACAGAAAATAAGATACATACTTGACTAGATAAAGGTTAAAAGCTGTGTAGGGCACATTAAGTTGCATGCACTTATGAGCATTACAAGCACTAAACACAGAAAAGTTTAAGTAGGTATGGGTAAACCAAATACTAGACTGGAGGTATACTGTATGCTACCAAATATTATGCTAGAAACATAGAATGCTATGGCAGATAAGAACCATTCGGCCCATATAGTCTGCCCAATTTTCTAAATACTTCCATTAGTCCCTGGCCTTATCTTATAGTTAGGATAGCTGCATGCCTATCCCACGCATGCTTAAACTCCTTCACCATGTTAACTTGCATGTATACTACATACTGCATGAGCTAAGGAAACACAATTAATAGTGTGTTTCATATTAGATAAGATGTAGACTTGCTAGAGAGGTGCAGGGATGCTGCTAGAATCAAGAAACACATGGGGCATGAGCCCCCCCAAAAAACTCAATGACCCCTAAATTAAAAAAGATATCATCATGGCATATCCCTTGCCTCTCTGTGTTAGTTCCCCTCCTCTCTACCAATGAACAACACACGGTTGAAGTTGTCCAGCATCTCAATTAAAGTATAGCCGCAAATAAGCGCATTCAGGTATTCAATAAGGGGGTGTCTCCTAGGGGACCATATACTGTTAGCTTTGAGAAACTACCTGATGTCAATGTAGAGATCCAAGGATACAAACAGGGTTTCAACCCCCCCAAAAAACGCCTTTGGTGACGTGTTTATTAAGAGCTATAAGCAAAGCAAAGGATAGCCAAGACCTATAATACTAGGCTAAACTAATCAAGCAGAAAAGTTAGCTGAGGTGAGAATGTTTCCAGTTCAGCTGCTTTGACCTAAAACCAACAATTCCTTTGTCAGTCCTTCTCAATGCCACAATACACCCCTGTGATTGAATTTCCTGTGCCCTGAGTCCCCATTCCTTTGTTTGAAGTTTCAGTGCCTTTCGTCCAAACAATCTCAACTATCTGTGCAGTGTTTGCTTTTACCACTTGTACAGAAAGGAGACTGCATGCCTTCACCATACTTTGTGTTTAAAAGTATTTACTAATGTTCAACCTAAGCTGGCCTTCGTTTAACACATTAAGGACCTTCAAAATTCCTTCCTACCATCATAATATAGTCCTTAAAGAGTTTATGGCAGCATGGAATGTGCTCTAATTTGCTGTACATAGCATTGCTGCCATTAAATAAGTTGGTTATTTAGGAAGGGGAAATCTAGAAGCTGTTTTTTAAACAATATAATGTAACATACTGGCAGTGGTAGATTTACATCTGAAGTGCCATATTTCTCTCCAAAACTCCTGTTCTTTCTGGCTCCATGGTTTGGTAACTCACTAAACAAACACAAAGTACTCTCTCCCTTCCACTCTCCACAATAAACTTACCACATAAAAGAATAAGTAAAGTATATTGAAATATATATAAACAAGGAAAAAGTCATGTTTGTAGGGAACGTAGGCATCCCTAGTAAATTCAAGTGGTGGAACTAATGTAGAGAGGGTCCTGGTGTGAAAAACCTTTTTGGGCTTCCCTTATGGAGCGATGAAGACCAAAAGGTAGATCTCAACTGTTGTACAACTCTGATGAAACATTGTGCGTGCATTGTCTGTGTGTGAATGTAGGTGTTTTTTTGCATGATGTGTGAATGTTTCTGTATTTGTGTATATAGTTAATGTTAGAATGCATGAATGTATTTATGTCTAGTCTTAGCATTTGAAATCAGGGTTGTGTTTATGTGTGTTGGATTTTGCATGCAATGCTGTTTTTGTGTACAGAGTTGAAGTTGAATGCAGGGTTGTGTTTCTTTTTAATGTTAGCATCTGAATTCAGGGGTGTGTTTGTGCAAAATGTTATCGTTTGTTAGTAGGGGTGTGTTTGTTTGTAGTGTCAGCGATTGAATGCAGGGGTGCATTTGTGTGTGATGGTTTTTGCATGCAGGTGGTGTCCACATGTACACATCAGTGGCGTCTCTAGGATTCATTTTTCGGGGGGGCACATGGAGGGCCAGTGACAAAACTAGGGGGGCACATTTAACCCCGCCCTCGCCGCAGTTTGACCCCGCCCCTGTCACATGTTAAGCCACGCCCCCGACACAATGTGTTTTGTTTTTTTAATAATACCTGGTGGAGGAATCATGATTTTCCACCAGGGATTATTAAAAAACAAACACATTATCCTTGATACAGTGCCATAGTTGCCAACATTTGAAAAAAAAATTCCAAGGACATTTTGCAGCACAGCTATCAATTACTGTCTGGGTATAATATCCCTGGACAGTCAGTGCTCTCTGTATAATACAGGGTTGTGTGTATAATAAATTGGGACACTCAGTGCTCCCTGTATAGTGCTGCTCTCTGTATAATCCCAAGACAGAGAGCAGCACTATACAGGAAGCACTGACTATCCCGGGATATTTTATACACACAGATCTGTATTATACAGATAGCTGAGCATATACCCCAATCTCTAGACTACTTGTACCTGTCAACAGCAGCTCCCAGACGCGTGTAACAGGGCTAAAGTGTGCGGCAGCTCACACAGATTATTCAGCGGTAAAGTGCACTCGCTGGCAGAGCCAAACTGGGAATCCCTGGAATCCAAAGCAGCCCTGGAAAAAAAACGTATGCCATTCCTACAAGTCATATATATATATATATATATATATATATATATATAGTACAGTAAGCACACAAGCTCACTGACATGCGCAAACAGGCTTACTGACAGACAAAACTCTCTGACTCACACACAAGCTTACTACAGACACTCACTTGTATAAACAGAAGGCTCACTACAAAGAAGTTCAGGGACACACACACAAGCTCACTAAAGACAAGCTCACTGACACACACATGCTCACTAAATAGAAGCTCACTGACACACACAAGCAGTACCATTTTAACAGAGTTAAGGGCCCCTGGGCAAAGCAATACACTGGGGCCCTTCCTACACAACAACTCACAGGAATTTTAATTATTGATAGACTGCGGAGTCCATACACACACACAGACTGCTAAGTCCATACACACACACAGACTGCTGAGTCCATACACACACACAGACTGCTGAGTCCATACACACACACAGACTGCTGTGTCCATACACACACACACAGACTGCTGAGTCCATACACACACACAGACTCTGCTGAGTCCATACACACACACATACTCTGCTGAGTCCGTACACACACAGACTGCTGAGTCCATACACAAACACACACACACACTCTGCTGAGTCCATACACACAAACACACACACTCTGCTGAGTCCATACACACACACAGACTGCTAAGTCCATAC